>CM029013.1:211326863-211926863 GCA_016801055.1 Panax notoginseng | reverse complement strand
CTGACTATGTTAGCCTACAGAACCTCAATGCGCACTTCCACTGGGGCAACCCCCTACGCATTAACCTATGGGATGGAAGCGGTACTCCCCATAGAAGTGGAGATGGAATCCCTCAGAGTATTGATAGACGCTCAGTTGGATGAAGACCAATGGGTACAAGATAGGTATCACCAATTGGCTTTAATAGACGAAAGGCGAACCGCGGCTATCTTCCATGGTCAGTTATATCAACAAAGAATCGCCAGATCCTACAACAAAAAAGTCCGGCTACGGCAATTCAGACAACATGACTTAGTTTTGAAGAAAATCTCTGACAACCAAGATCAGTCTAAGGGAAAATTCGCTCCTAACTGGGAAGGCCCGTTTATTATCAAGGAAGTATTGACAGGAGGCGCTCTCAGATTGCAAGAAATGGACGGCGATGAATTTCCACAACTCATCAACTCGGACACCGTGAAACGATACTATATCTGAAGTTCCCATCAAGTAAACATCCTGGTGGTAGACCATCAGGTCGGCAGTCATTCCGATTCTTTAAACCTTTACCACAAACAACTTTTCTACACTTTGCCCCTCAGGGAAACGTACCTTTCAAGCCAGCAGCCTGGCTCTCCTTTGCTCTCATGTAACTTAGGTCATCCCACCACGGATTGAACCTCTTGCGTATACAGTTTGGCTACCCATACCTGGGATCAAACTTTTCACCTGCAGTTTATCCTCAACCTAGGATTAAACTTTCTCTTCCCTGCACTCTGACCTGCACATGGGATTACGCTTTTCGTCTCGCCCTGAGGGGTGAACTACGTCGACCTGATCTCCTCTTCAATAGGAGTACGTAGGCAACCATTTCATATGGCCCGGTCAGAATAAAACAAAAATAAAACAAACATTCCCACACCATTCCTGCCACATACAGCGTTGAACCTCTTACACCAGGTTCGAACTACGCAGACCTGATCTCCTCTTCAATAGAAGTACGTAGGCAACCATTCATGGTGCGGTCTCACCCCCTACCAAAACATAAACCCTTGTCAGTTTGTACTGGGACCATCCTACAAACCACTAAATTTCATTCGGCTTCAGACCAAAGGGATGGAATTACCTGAACTCCTCCCTACTAGGAGATTCGGCGACCATCTAAGCTACGGTCATACCTTGAAGAGCAACACCAATCCATAAGAGATGGAATTAACTAGGCTTCTCCTAAATAGAAGTACTGGCGACCATCTGTGGTGCGGTCAATCTCAGAAAGGAAAGCCACACTCCTCTCCTCATTTCTATACAGAAACCAGTCCCAAGACACCCAAGATGGTAGGGATACATACAGATCGATGATCCATTCTGAACTATCCAGAGACAACTCAATGTCCATCCACCCAGAAGGAATTCAGAATCCATCAAGATCACAAGCCCTGAAGCAACAGGCAAAATATCAAGCAAGTAGCAAAGCATATCTAAAAGGGAAGTGATCAAAAATATATTTCCCTGTCCTATATATAATGTTGTTTGATATACACAATGTAAACTACACACGACAAAATGGCTAAGCTAGTCTGTACAGGTAAATACAAGATCACCTACAAGTCAGGGTATATGCGAGCTAACAAGCCCAACATGGCGTCCCTCTAAGAAGATGGAGGTAAAGTTGTGGTCTCCTATATGAGAATATCCACACGACCCAACAGATCTGCAGCCATCTGCATGGTGACCATATGATCATCAATATATGCGCTCATCTCTGCGATCATGCCAGTGGTAAGGGACCTCACTGCAGTACTATCTGTGACGGCTACATCCCAGGCAGATATGGCGATATCCCGCTCAACTATCACTGTATCTCTGGCTGATATAGCCTCATCTCGCTCAATAACGGTGGCATCTCTACGAGCCAATGCCTTGTCTCTCTCCAATAGAGCGGCCTCCCTCCCATCAAGAGCAGTCGACATCATAGATCGAATCTGATCTCTCTCAAAGTTCATCAGATGAAGACTCTGCTCTAAGTGCTGTGCCGAATACTGAATCACAACAGTACTGGTACTAGGAGAATCCGGAAGAAATGCTGGCAACCCAGCAGTGGGCTCCTCCTCGATGTAGGTATCAGTGTCCTCCATGGGCTCTACATCATCTAACTCACGCTCCGGTACTGCGAATACTGCTGCAGATGATAAAATCTCTGTCTTCATCCACGCGAAATACTCTGCAGAATAACCAGGATGACTGACAAAAAAGCCGCTATCTCTCGCCGATCCCAGTAGGCGTATACCCGAGATCGGTCCTCTACTGAGAGGTATCGAGAAGCTGAATGCTGACCCGTTGCCCCCTCAAAAGGATGAAAATCCTACAACTGGTTGAACTGTGACATCAAGGCCAATGGGTGATAAGTGGTCACTCCCCTCAAACCAGCCAGGGGGAGATAGTCCATGCCTGGAGCATGAGTAATGAAGCTGTATGGTGAGCTAAGCCCCGAACACGGTAATATGCTGAATGGATATCTGATATCTGCCAAGAATGTGGACCAGGACAGAGCATCTACACACTCTGATGGCTGAAAAGAGTAGGATATAGCTACATCATGGGTGAAGCAGTACCCATGCCGTCTAAAAGTGTCAATCGGTCTCAAGTGTGACATGAACAACACATATAGCATGACTGAGCTACCTGTGAACTTTCCTGTAGGATACGTGCAATAATATGATGCCGACCGCAGGGTCTCTGCTACAATCATAGGAACAATGGTACGACCCTCCCTGAAAGCTCTCACGGCCATGATAACACCTATATCTATCTCATCCATATATCGCAGCATATACACATATATGATAGTACACATAGCATCAGTACGTCAACTCTGGCCAAACGCCAATGATCCTCCAGTGTGGTAAAATCCCCGAAATGTTGTGAATAGCTATCCTCCGAGTCAAATCTATCGAACAGAAAATGCTGGGATATCACGTGGCCAAATGTCAACTCATCCTGTACCACTCTGCGCCTCAATCCTGTGAGAGTCATGAATCGTCTACTCATGTCTCCCAAAGCCAGATGCATGCAAGGTCTGTCTAGAGGCAGCATTGTCAAACATGCATACTCCTCCAGAGTAGGAGTCAACTCATGGGTGCCGAATCAGAATACCTGCCTATCCGATAGCCAATGCTCTATCATCCCGTCCATAAATTTTGCGGGAAGCTGAAAAGTCAAAAAGGTCATGGTATGCTGCAATAAATGATCTACAGTCACCCTATCTAGTGGTGACATGCTATCATACCACGATCGCATACCCGACGCCACCACTGACGGTGGGGTATGATCTATACGGCTAACTGTCGAAGAAGACATTTGTGCGGGTCGTGTCATAAGACTATCCAGAAGTCAATGCCGAATATCTCTGGACATACATACATATGCATAATATGATACATGCACAACAGATAATGGATGGCAATATGATATAGGAAATGAAAAAATAGTGCATACATTCCTAAGTATATCATCATCTAATACATCATCTCTGTACAGCTACAAATACAGGGAAATGGGGCACAGACGCCCTACTACTAACATAGGCCTATCAAAAGATATAGCGAGAATGGGGAACAGCCACCCAATATCTAACAGAGGCCTATCAAGAGATATAACGATAATATACATCAGAAGAAGACTAGGGTCTCGATATCCACATCATCAATCTTGTCCACCTGATGTAACTCCTCCTGAGTCACTGGATCTCTATCAACAGGGATGTCAGGCCTATAAAGAGGAGGATCTGCGCCGGCAAAACCAAATGGGTCATCCGAGGGGCCAGCGCCTGAGCTAGAAGGATCAAACAAATTTGCCTCTGCCGGATCTCTGCCCAAATGCCGGATAAAGATATGTGCCTGGTCCAACTGCCGGGTCAAATTGTCAATCTGTGTCACATTAGTCAGATCTCGGACACAGGCTAGCCAATCCATCATCATCAAGGATTCTGGAACCATGCCCCCATAAACTGTGTGGCGCGGGACTGGGCTCCAATAGTGCGAGGGAACCACCAACGCTGGAATATCTCCTGAGTACATGGACCCTCTGACAATGCAAATCCGTCCACCCCCAACAATGGGATATCAATGATGGGTGACTGTGATACGGGCCAAGAACGCCTAGCAGGAGGCAAGATCGGTATACGAATCTCCCATGTAGTGCTCCTGATAGCACGCTCTCCTAAATAGAGCTCCCAGCCTCCATCCGTGAAGAGAGGAACTCTCCTGGTGGAAATCGCATACTCAGCTCTTGTCTGGTATCCATCCTCAAAACCCACGGTCAGGTGTTCCTCGGAATAGGGAAGCCATGTGATGGTATCGGCCGTCAGCAACTCCAGCTGCACACGGCAATGAGTGAATCCCTCAGCTACAGGGACCTCTGGCATAATCGAATGATGCCATCGTCGTCCTCGTGGATAGGTGTCTAAACCTAACACACTCACGGGACACAAGCATGGAAGCCTTTCATAGGCCCAGAACTGCCAATACAATAAAAAAGTATATCTGCTATCAGTAAACACTCTTAACCTATAAAGAGGAAACGACAAGAGAAATACTCACCAGCATAAACGGGTAAAATCCTAGCCAAGCTTCGGTCAAACCCTGTGAGCGCATACGTATGCCCCGGAGGAAATAGGTAAAGGTATAGGAGCCCCAATTATACTCTCCAATACAGTCCACATCACGTGTAGCGCTAATCAAAGTGAAAGATACCGTGGAAGAGTTATCTTCTATGAAGCAGCCTCGAATGATCATCAGGAACAATCACCGCAGAACGCGATCCCTGATCCTGACATCATCAGACATGGGCTCACTCAATAGCCCACTCATAGCATCTACGCTCAAAGGACCTGAACGGATAGTCCTGCCTTTGAGCGCTGCCGTCGGAACTCCTAATAAGGATCTAACGGTAGTAGGGGTAATATTTGCCATGCAAGGCACTGGCTCCCCTCCAAACTCCATACCTATGATAAATCGCCAATCCATAGGCATCATCATCACCTCACAATCCAGTAGATGGAGTGACTGAGTCTGATGAAACCATCGCTCAGACAATGCCCTGAGATAACCCCAGGGACAACGACGGGGAAGGATGGAGAAAAATGCCCCAAATCCCCACTCATGCACTACCGTACTATAGTCAGGATGAAGCGCCTGGTACATGGAGTGAATGCTGAACCAGTTCCCTCAAGGCTAGGTAAAACCAGGAACCTCCATGAAATGCATATCAACATCAAAACCCTTTAATCCTCATTAATAGGAAATAATGAAGATCAAAGTCTATCGGCATACCTCGTTAGCATGCAAATACATCGATGGATGTTTGTCCAAATCACCCAGCAACTCTGGGTTCACCACCTGAATGCTCGGAAGCTCCCTGCGAGGGACAGGTGCAGTAGGAGCAGGGTCCTCTATCGGAATATCCGCCTCCTCATCCTCAACATCTGGAACATCTACCTGGACAGGACGTATTACAGCCTCCACCAACCGACGAGGCTGCTTGATAGAACGAGGACGAGGCACTTCAGAAGCCCTCTGCCGTATGCCCGAAGCGGCCCTATAGGAACTGCTCGACTGATTCGGATCCATAATATCTGGACAACAAGTCTCCAAATCACCTCGATCAGAAAGGGTGTGGTATTTCTTTACCTGGAACTTTCTAAAATGCATTTTATGACTATATGCATGCATTTACTTTAACATATAATAGAGTTAAAAATGTATGACTACCCAATGCCTACATTTGGAAAACTTTTGCCATAGTCCCCTCTGAAAATAGGACTATCCACATGCATACAGGCATGTCTAGGTGGCCATTCAGTAGCACACCTGTCCCAAAGTCATATACATAATATATGCATTAAAAATTAAAATCATCATGCATCAGGCCAACCTCAATACTAGGAGTACTTTGCCTTCCTACCTTATGCTCATTGGACCTCAAATGGGACAAAAAACTAGCAAAAAAATGTGCCAATTTAACTGTCTCAAAAGTTAAATTTTTTTATATCATTATGTTCAGCATGGTTTAATACTAACATTTACTATGTTGAATATTTTTTATCAAGTCATCTGTGCATACATAATCACTACTATGTGTTTAGATGCATTTCATGCGATAACTCAAAATCCAACTGACAGAAACGAAAGAAAATACAGGCATATGTTACCAGGATAGTGTAGAACACTTGTATGGTGACAGAATTAGCAGAAAGCAGCCCGAACTCAGTAGATCTGAAGATGGCTCGCGGTTTTCTCTATGCAAAGCAAGTTAAAAGTGACTTGTGAAGACTAACCTGCAGGATTTATGATCCACGGTTGGCCACATGCCCATTTGCGGTTGTAGTAGGTGCACCTGCGGCACCACTATGTGGGACACTCCCCTCCAGCTTGGTCCAGTTCGAGTTGCAAAGGAGTTCTTGCAGATTAGCAAAGTCAAATCAAAAATAAAAACGCCACGCGATTGAGCAAAACTGCATACAATCCTGGTCCTCTCAGATTAGACGTTGAATCTGTAAATCACTCATTGGTAGTCACCTGAGTATAAGGTATACCCTGCCAATGATCCCAGTTGTCACAAATCACAGACGGCAATACCTTATACAGGTCTGATGCCACCAACTCCGGGTTAGTACCCTACGTGAGATCCCCGACGGGGGTTACAATGTGAGGTCCCCGACGGGGGTTACAATGCATGCTCATCCATTGACACATAAATCAATGAAGGTCAAGCAGCCTTGACGTTGTTTCAGCCGATGGCAAGTAAACCCATCGAAGCATGGAAAGTTGTTCAATCATTGCGTACGTGTATATTCATCACTCCCCAGCGAATCCCCGGCGGGGGTTACAACGCATTGTTCTGGTGATCTACACGACAGCGGATGTCAAGCAACCTTGATAATCTACCCACAAAGTTTCAGTCGTTGATTCACACGTCGACGAAGGGAATGTCAATAAAGAGGATAAATGGTGGCATATGTTATACACATCCTCAAACAGATCAAGCTTCATCCCCATAGATCTCTCACACATAAAAGGTACATCTTTGGGATCAAGTCGTAATCGAAGACACAGGACTTTAGTGATAACTCCAACATCAACATCCTAACAGATTCGGATTACACATCAAAATCTGGTCATCGTTACCAACCCCCAGTTGAAGTAACAGGGAGCCAGTAATCATCCCTAGCATGTTGGGCTACAACCCCGTACACATGCATCATACATTTGCATTATGTTGCTATCCCTAGTACCATGTTCGTCTTGTTACGTTTCAAGTGTCTAGGATTCTTTATCCTACCCATGCATCGCCATGCATGAGTAAGATAAAGAGGGGCATCTGTAGACACTTGAAATTTTTTGTACTACTGTCACTAACATTGCAGGAAAGTAGATTCATCTTTTAAGAGGGAACCCTAAAAGACGATCCATATCCGTACCGGATACTACCGGAAGTTCAGCATCAACCCCAGATTACAATCTGGGAGTAACAATTCCAATCTCGGAGATAACCCCGAGGCATGCAGATCAATACTGGCACACACACTGGAGAAGACCGATTAATCTCAGAGATAACCCTGAGGTATCCAATCTCAGTCCCAACCATGGGAATAGCCGCCAACCTTGGTGATAACACCAAGGAATGCAATTTTGGCAATAACCCCGGAATGCTTGTTACAAGTGTGACCAGCTTCAATCTTGACGCTCATAACGAGATCCACTGTACCAGCCCGACGATAACATCAAGAAGACAGACACACCTCAAGGATGACAATGAGGACCTTCAACCAATTGCAGCAGTCCAATCCCAGCGAAGCTAAGCAACGTCTGCTTTATCAGCTCAACCCGACGATAACACCGGTGAGGAGCAACATCGTCATCAGACCAACACAATGCCAGGCCATGTCGCCTCAACATATCTACGCAACAATGTCCTACAAGACTAATCAATCCCGAGTGACTATTGTACGGGGTAACAGATGAAAGTTAAAGCTTGAAGACCGGAGGGCAACGTCCCATCTTCAATGACTTCGTAAAAACTCTAATTCCATGCCATCGTACAACTCTCGACAACGGCGGTCCGAAATAGGTCCTGTATACCTCAAACGGATGCCCGGATTGCACTTCTGAAAGTTCGAGTGGACATTACAGTGCCAGAGTGCACGTACTTCGAGACGACCCGAGCTAAAAAACACGGGCCCACCCGGGTTACCTCTGGTACACCTGCGGCTAATATGCCTATAAATAGAGGCCTTGGGGTGCTGATTTTTAAGGAGAGAACGGCGAGAAAGCTCTGCCCAATTTGCTATGCACTCATCCTATGCAGTGTAATTTCCCCTTTTAAACACCTGTGAGCTCATATATAGCCTCTTTTGTACCTACAAAAGCCAGTGTTTACCCACTCTAAAGATATAGAAGTCTTCTTTAGCAATCAGTTGTAAGCCTTCTCACAGACTTTAGAGTCTTTCTCTTCATCTCTGCACACACCATTCTACACGTTGAGAGTCGTGTTGCTCGTTTTTTGCCCGAACTTCGGTCCGTGGTTTTATTTCAGTCTGTATATATATATATATATATATATATATATATATATATATATATATATATATATATATATATATATATATTGACTAACATTATCGAGTTATGTCTCGATTGAGCCTAGACTTCGGTCTGGAGCGTTTATTTATTTTCCTATATATATTTATATATATGAACTGCGTGTCGAACTCTGTTCGATGAGCCTAGACTTCGGTCTGGAGCGTTTACTACTTTAATATATATATTTATATATATTAACTGTGTGTCGAATTCTGTTTGGTGAGCCTAAACTTCAGTCTGGAGCGTTTACTACTTTAATATATATATTTATATATATTAACTGTGTGTCGAACTCTGTTCGATGAGCCTAGATTTTATATCCGGTGCGTTTACTCACTATATATATATATATATATATATATATATATATATATATCAACTGTGGTCAAACCTTGTTCGATGAGCCTGGATTTTATATCCGGTGCATTTATCGGTTTGATATATAGTTGATATATATATATATATATATATATATATATATATATATATATATATATATATATTCGTCCTGCCTGGAGTTCACTTCGTGGCAGTTGATCGCTTTGTACAGCTTTCTTTACGTTTCGTCCCGCCTAGAGTTTCCTTCGTGGCGGTTGACCGTATTTACTGCTTTCTTTACGTTTTGTCCTGCCTGGAGTTTCCTCCGTGGCGGTTGATAGCTTTTACAGCTTTATTTACGTTTCTGATCCCCCATGGAGGTTCTTCGTGGTTGGTGATCATGTATATATATATATATATATATATATATATATATATATATATATAAAAGCTGTAAATATATATATAAAAGCTGTATATATATATATATATATATATATACCTGCTTACTGCTTTCATATAAATTGCAGTATTCTGTGCGCCTAGGAATCATGTGATCACAGATTCATCCCATTGGATCTAGATTCGGTTCCCGTGATGGACATTTTCAGCTGTAAGCAGCTTGTAAATTATTTTGCGGTGTCTGAATTTCCTCAGATGGTTTCCATACCCACGAGGAAGTCGGCATTATTTTGTACATTATTTTCATACGGATGCCTCGCATTCGTAAAAAAATAAAATCAATCAAGCTGAGCACTTAATAAAATGGGAGTGTAAAAGGTCTCAATTACTATTGAGCATCAGGGTTTGAAAAACCTCTTTTATAAAACATCACTGCCATATCTTGCTTCAAATAGAATTTTTACATAAAATTCAAACCCTGTGTATATAGGTGCGAACAAGGCCTCGCACTACTTCCAAATAACTGCACATTGACCCACACACACACATTCAGATAACAGTTTCTTGAAAAGAGGCGGTCACCGTGGTAACACGGATGTCGGGGGGTGCCTAACACCTTCCCTCCGCATAATCAAGTCCCCGGACCCTAATGAATCTCGATTTTACTGACCCGTTTAGCAGTGTCACATCACTAGGTTAATGTACAAACCTTTTCTCAGTTGTGTTGGTACAACCATTTAAAAAACTAACTGGCGACTCTTAACAATCCATTGTCGACATTATACATGTCGGACCTTTTTCACTTATTTTTTCAAACAAATCTCACCTAAAATGAGAACACCAAAGAACAAGTAACGGAAATGGACAATTAAAAATCCCAACGTCGACATGGTTTATAGTCGGGACAATACAAAGTGGTATGTCCCTCATAACCGCAAATGTAACATATCTTTTTCCCTTTCTTCTTATCGGGTTTTCCTACGTCGTGGTCTTCTATCTTTCTTTTCCCTTTCTTGCTCGGAGCTACACACGATATGTTGCTTGTGGCTACCATTTGATTAATTTGGATCTTAAGCTTATCTTGTTCTTCCATTGTTTCTAGTAAGGCTTTTCGCAGCTAACTATTCAACAGCTTTTCTATTTTCCACAGTTTTTCCAGAGAAGAAACCTTGTTCCTCAAATTCTGCACCTCCGTTGATGCTTGATCATCTTCAACTTTAGTGTCTGAATCACTATCTTTTAGTTACAACGTTTCTGGGTCCGGTACTATATTTTCCAAAATGATCACCTTATCAAGGTTATCTTCAACGTGAGCCTCTATTTCAACTATTGGCTTTGATATCGGCTTGGTTATGAAGATTGGCTCCTTCTTTACGATCTTAGGGTATCCTAATCCTTTTCCTCCTGACATCTACAAATAAATTATCCTGATTAGCATATAATATATACATACAACAAGTAAAAGTTTTATATAAGTTATCTTTTATTTTTGTTTGACGATGAATTTATTCTATTCATCTCCTTTTAAACTCTATATAAGTTATTTATATTTTTAACGTTTTCCTCTACCCTAAGGTTATAACCTAAGGTCTATCCCACCTACGGTTTCTAACCTTAAAGTTCTGATACCAACCTGTGACGCCCCCAAATTTAGGTACTTGAAACCCGAATTTAGTGCTTCACGATACCATTTCTTTGAGCGGAATAATAATAATAATGCCATAAATATCAAACTTAATTTACATATCAGAGTTTTCTAAATCCCAATTACGCGACCTTAAAACATTTCATTACATGATAGATAATAAATAACATCATCTTATTTAAGTCTAGCTATTACATAAAATAACACAAACTTATTCTGACAGCTTTCCTTTCCCTTTATTCCTGGCAGAGGCCTATAGTTGGTCAAACTTAACTGAAAATATTTAATTTAAGCAAGGATGAGCATTTGAGTACCCCGACAAGTAATAACAATTATAAATATTAGCTGAAATGATTGAATATTTTCTTTGTACTACCCTTCTACAACAAATCAATGGTTGTGAAGTAATCTGAACCGATAATAATAACATAACAACTCTCTATCAAATTTTTGAAACTACGTACTAACTATAAATAGGGTTAATGTGACATACTATGAACATTGTTCTCAATTTTTGAATAGGTTTAGCAGAACTTTATCCGCAAACCGTCATAACTTACAGGCACGGGGGGTGATCGGCCTATTATGCCCTGTATTGATCAATACTACATGCAAGAACGATATTAATGTTCACTATGTCCGCCTTGGGCGCATAAAAGTTCTTCCATGTTTGGGATGTTCATACTTAGTCTGAAATCCGAACCAAAACAATTTGATTAGATATAAAAAGGTTTTATCATATTCAACGATATTTCTAAATTTGTGTCTAGCTGGTCAAATAGCTTAGATGACTCTTCCTTCATGTATACATACTGGTATCAATAGGTATATATATATATATATATATATATATATATATATATATATATATATATATATATATATATCAACATGTGATTAAATACAATGACTATCCAAGTGGGGACACTTGTATAACCATGTTTAGAAAATAACGAACAAAATATATATATCTGAATTACAATATAGTACCATGTTGATAATCAATGATCGGATATAACATATATAATAATAGGGTTAATATTCTAGTACAATAATAATATAATTCTGAAACTTTCTTACTCATGTCCATTGCATAAAGAAAATATAAAGTTAAGATACTTGTCTGGTCTGCTGCTTACACAACTTAGTTCTATCCTTAATTCAACGACCTATCATTTAGAAGATTGTTCTATTGATTAGAATAACATATCATAACACATCATACTGTTATTTACAGTTAATACATAACCTAATCACATTGTCACATAGATATATCAGTCATTAAGACACAAACAAAAACTTATACAGTTAATCTATATAGGTTCGAATCAAATTCGGTAGCATTTTGGTGTACCGACGGCTTTATCGGGTAATTACCGAGTATAAAACTCTAATCTGTATCTTAAACATTATTCTGGATAATTTAAATATCGATCATATGACTTATAATAATTTATAATTAATTATCATAATTTATCTCGATTTTTCAAACTCTAGAATCATTATTAAATAATTTAAATATTAGATCATTCTATTATCATTAATATTTAAATAATACTAAAATATTAATGCAACCATTGCTAAAATATCAAAGTTATTTTTAAAAACTCAAAATATTTTTAAAGTATTAATATTACCCTTAAATGAATTTTAAAACATTTAAAATTATTTTTAAACCATTAACATTAATATTAAAATATTAAGGTAGTATTCACTAAAATATTAAAAGTCATTTATAATTACTTAAAATATTTTTAAACCATTTATATCCTTTTTAAATGAGTTTTAAATCAATAAAAATTATTTTTAATCTATTTATTTAATATAATTATTAAATAAATCTAATATCATTAATATTAAATAATTAATAAAATTTGCTTTAAAATATTGAAAGTTACATTTTATAACTTAAAATTTTATTAAATACCTTATTATCAGTTAAAATGATTTTTAATATAATAAAATTATTTTTAGTTAATTTATTTAGAGCATTTTTTAAATAAATAATATTCAAATAATTACTAATATTTACAGAAAATATGCCAAATTATTAAAAGTTAATTTTTTTATGACTTAAAATAATTTTAAAAATCGATTTCATAATTTTCAGAATTTATTTACTATTTTTAAATGATTTTTAGAATTTACTTCAATTTTTAAATTATTTTTCAGAAATTAGAAAATAAAGATAATAAAAACCGTCGCTATAGCCTTTAGCGACAAAATCCGTCGCCTTAGGTGTTCTTGAGCTCAAGAACACTGACAAGGCAGTGTTCAAGGGTCTTACTTTGACCAAGTTTAATTCCATTCCTACAATGTTTCTGGGCTTGTTTAAACATTGATCGTGCAGTAGGTATGTAACACTAACATTATCAATCATAACATAGGTCATAACACATCACAACATGAAGATCTGGCCTATTAAACTCACTGTCAGAGCTTCTTAGGTTTTCTGGGTTACCCAGAAACTCAGTCAGCTTCAAGTAGGTAGTTTGAGACTTAATTTCCTTCGAGTTCTGTTAATTGCTAAAGCGTTCTAATGGGTCAGGGTTGTAGTCTTCATGTCAGAGTACATATATCATTCATCATGTTAGTCAAACAACATCAGGTTCATAAGATATCACACGGTCAAACCTTGTCAGAGACAACGCTCATCAGTTTTCTGGGTTACCCAGAAAACTGAGTTCGTGCTCGTCCAGGCCAGTTTGACCATCGATTAGTTACATTCTATCTGTTATCTAAGTGATACAAAGGCACAGATCTAACGCCCACATAGCAGGTTATAACATAGATACAAAAACATCATCAAAACTCATAACACATGACAGTTATTAGTCCTTGAAAAGCTTGTCAGACATGATCTGGGCAGTTTCTGGGTTACCCAGAATTGCCCAGTCATGCTCGGTCAACCGAGTTTAACCAAGAATAACATGAAATTTACATATTCTCTGACCCTGATTCCAGTTCTAGCTTAAAGATATCATATCATACTACAAGTTTAAACATTTAAACAACAAAAATAATAACCAGATAAAGAACTATGTGGTCTGACATTCGGTTGTCAGACCACTTTTGAAAATTTCCCAGATTTTGTAAAAACATAATTTTGAGCATATAAATGTTATGGATTCACTAAATACCAACCCAGATCATGGATTAACACAATATATAACATGTTTAAACGCAGAAACAACAAATCCATCATAGCATACTAGATCAAGTTTTATTGGCTTAGGGTTTACCTTTAAGCTTTGATTTTTTATTCTGACCTTCTGATCTGTTAATGGTAAATGTGGGGCTTGCTTATGGGACTGAAATGCTAAAACAATTCGTGGGTTAGAGAGAGAGAAGCTTGGTGGTGTGTTTGTGAACAATTGGGACAAAATTATGAACTTTCCTCTCTCTCTCTCTCTCTCTCTCTCTATATATATATATATATATATATATATATATATATATATATATATATATAATTTGATGCAAGGACCTGGCTGATCATGAGGGCAGGTTTTGGGCTGATTAAAGGCTAGTACTAGACCACATGGCTAGCTAAAGTTGGTCACCAACTAAAGTTAAGGCAAGTTTTACAAGTTATCTATTAAATAATGCTAGAAGGGCAATTTGGTCATTTGGTGTTTACTTTTAGTGGCAAGGTTGTCAATTCCTTTCTAACCCTTAGGGTTTAACCCTAAGGTTTCCTAAGCTCTAAATCTAGGATTGTGTATTAAGGGCAAAAATGGAAATCTTAGTCTCTAAAAAGGTGAATTAGGGTTCCCTAATTGAATTAGGTTTCCTAATCACTTTAGACTTGTAAATTAGACTTTATAATGTACTAATCACCATAAGCTTGCTAAATTGGTAATTAGGATTTATAACTTAGCAATTAGGGTTTTGATTTAGTAATTAAGGTTTCTAAATATTAATTAGGGTTTACCTAATTAACATTAAACATAATATTGGTCATTAACTATAATTTATTAGTAATGCTAGGGTTTGTATTGTTTCTCCATAACTGTTTCCCAAATTACATTACACACATATCAGGCATGTTTATATTACTGAAATATAAATAATATTATATTATTATTCTCATTCCTTATTCAAAATCCAGACTTAGGGTTTTGAATTCATATCTGACATAATCTTCATACATATCATTATTAATTAAGTTAAAATGATTAACTTAACTAATATAATAGAATACATATCATAATATCCTAATAATCATATATACAATAATCATATTTTTATGGAAAATAGATATTAAATATTTTATTACAAAATTAATTTATTATAAGAATATCATCTATAATGATCAATAATTCTTAAAAAGAATTTATTTATAATTATTCATCTAATAAATAATTTTATTTATCACATATATACATATATTTTACTTTGCACATATTCCCACCTATATATATATATATATATATATATATATATATATATATATGTAAAATATTTATTCGCAAAATTTCTTATTGAAAATATTGGGTTATTACACCACATTTCCTATTCGGTCAAGAATTTCAAATGGACCAATAAATCGTGGATTGAGCTTTTCTCTCTTCCCGAATCTTGTAGCTCCCTTTCATGAAGCAACACGTAACAACACATGATCCCCAATATTAAATTCCACGTCCTTTCGATGAAGATCTACATAACTCTTTTGTCGATCCTGTGCCGTTTGTATACGTTGTCGGATCATTTGGATCTTCTCTGTAGTTATTTGTACCAACTCTGGTCCCAGCAAGGTTGTTTCTCCCACCTCATCCCAACATACTGGAGAGCGATACTTTCGTCCATACAATGCTTCGAATGGAGCCACACCTATACTTGCCTGATAACTGTTGTTGTAGAAGAATTTCACCAATTATAGGTACTTATCCTAACTCCCTTTGAAATCTAGGACACAGTCTTAATAAATCTTCAAGAGTTTGAATAGTCTTTTTTGATTGCCCATCCGTTTGAGGATGGTATGCCGAACTGAATCGTAAATTCGTGCTCATAGCTTTCTGCAAGTTAACCCAAAATCGTGAAGTGAATCTTAGGCCACGATCCGAAACTATGGATACTTGCATGCCATGCAATCTCGTAATCTCATTCACGTACATACGAGAAAGACGTTCAAGGGAATAAGTCTCTAGTATAGGTAAGAAATGAACAAACTTGGTTAATCTATCAACAATAACCCAAATCACATCTATGCCTTGAGAAACCTTGGGAAGACCCGTAACGAAATCCATGGTAATGTGCTCCCACTTCCATTTCAGAATCTCAAGTGATTGCAATGGACCCTTTGACACTTGATGCTCCGCCTTTACACGTTGACAAGTTAAATACCTCGAGATAAACTTCGCAATCTCTCTCTTCATATTGCTCCACCAAAATGTATGTCGAAGATCATGATATATTTTGGTATTCCCAAGATGGATTGCAAATGGTGTGTTGTGTGCCTCAATCATAATTCTATGCTTCAAGTCAGAATTGTTAGGAACACAAAGTCTGGAGTTGACTCGAAGTATTCCTTTTTTATCGATTCTTGTTTCTGGAATATCACCTTCTTGTATTTTCTTCTTCATACGCATCAGCTCTAGGTCCGTAGCTTGAGCAACTTTAACTTTATCGATTAAAGTCGGTTCTGTAACGCTCGAGAAAAATTGGATTTATGTGAATTAAATTTTTATTTGATTATTTGAATTAAATGAATTTAATTATTTATTTATGTGAGTAAGCTAATTGAAGGTCATTCTATGAACAAGAATGTGTGGATGTGGTTAGTATTCTGGCTATGTGCTAGGATTAATTGTTATGAATTTTCAAGACGAAAATAGAAGTTTTCTGAGAAGTTTCCGTAAAAAAAACTATTCATCCGTTTCTGCTTGGAGATTAAGTTTGAATTTCTGAGAAGCGCGTAATGATAGATTTGTAAGACGAGATGAAATATCCAATAATATTTAAATAATGACAAACGAAGTTTTCACCTGCGGACTTAAAACATAAAGGTTGGGAAAAGTGAGTTTCGAGAATTTAATGGCTACGTATAATGATTAGGGTTATTATACGTAAGGAATACGAGTATGATACTAGTTATTATATGAGTATAGTATGAAGATTATTACGACGTATAATACGAATATCGTACGAATAGAATACGAATAGAATACGAGAATTGTACGAGTAGAATACAAATAGTCCTTAATGGACTTTGGTAATTGGACTTTGTCATTTCCAATTGTACTTGGATTATGTCAAGCCCAATAAGATATTATGTAAAGCCCAAAGTTATGTTAAGACAAGCCCAATATAGGCCCAATAAGAATTAATGCTAAGGCCCAAACTAAGAACACAAACCGCGGATCGAACCGATGGGTCACTGTTGGGTAATATCTAGTTACGCACAATATGCAAGTATACGTGATCCACAAGTAATATAATAGTAAGTAGAGTATCGTTCCCACAGAGACAATTTAGTAAGAAATTTAACGTCACAGTTATCAATTTTCTATTAATCCTAATTTTATTAAACTATCCAAATCAATGATTAAAATTATAAAAACTAAATTATTAATAAATATATGATCACAGAACAAACACAAATCTTAAAAACTGAATTTTCAAACAAATATTGGAGAATTAGTCTTATGATTTCACCCTAAGCTTCACTCTAATTTTTACACCTTTATTCCAGTTCAATTCTCTATCCCAGTTTATTAATCAAGAACACGAATGTAACACTAACCACCTCTCGATGTACTAATACCATATTAACTTAAATCCACAATTAAGATAGAAACAAGTTAAACACCATAATCAACTAACTCACTATATCTCTATGTGAATTCTAATTAAGGAAGGTTTAAGATTAAGTTCTCTATAAGATTACATGCGATGTCAAGCATATCTCTACCTTAACATTCATCAAGATTCTGTTCATTCACAAAATTCAAGAACACATGCTATATTAACTAAGTCTAGACTCGTACTTCATCTCTCGAATTCATACAAGTCCATAAAGAATCGTTGATCAGGCAATTCATAATTTCAAACTCAAGTTAATATAGATAAACTGGATAATATCTTAT
Source organism: Panax notoginseng (assembly GCA_016801055.1). NCBI lineage: Eukaryota > Viridiplantae > Streptophyta > Magnoliopsida > Apiales > Araliaceae > Panax > Panax notoginseng. The sequence goes on along the minus strand of CM029013.1, from coordinate 211,908,795 downwards.
TAAACTGGAAATCAAAGTTACAAAACCATCGTTTCACTTAAAGATCCATCATAAGCCTAAAAAGTAAATTAGTTCATCATAAATGAATTAAATACTGAATAAATAAAAGAAAACATCATCCCAATTACACAAATTGAAATTAAAGGAGAATAGTAATACACCACCCTCTCACCCTTCAATTTTGTAATCTTTGTGAAAATCCTCCTCTTCTTCGTTCCTCTTAGCTCTTGTTTTTCAATCTTGTTCTCTAAGTATGTCTCCGAATAATGATCATCCTCTTTTCCTTCATAAAGTGGCATAAATTATCCTCACCTCCGCTCCACACCACCAATTCTAATCCAACTTTAACTCATCACCAAGAAAGTCTAATAGAAACCCAACTCCTTTTCAAAACCAACAAGTCATTAGTCAAAGACTCCCACAAACATGAAATAACAATCATAACACAATCCTATTATGATCATATTACATAAAGAATTAATAGCTCCCAACAATGCCCATCCTCCAGCATATAATTAATCTTGCCCAGATCAGGTCCCGTAACGACGCGCCCCGCGCCATGCTTTACCCACAGACAGTGCGGCCCGCGCTACTCAAACAGTAACAAGCCACGCACTAGCCCGCCCCATGCCACTTTACTCAGCACCACAGCGCGCCCCGCGCTAGAGAGTCAGAATGTCCAAAATTGCTCGAAAATCCTTCCAATGCTAGCATCTTGATAAGCTTACTGATTATCCTACAACAAGCACAAAATCCATCAAAAGTAACATGAATGTAACCAAAAACTAACAATATAACAAGCTAAATGAATATAAATCATAGGTTAAAAACTGACTTATCAGTCACCAAATGGTAAAACCCATGGGGCGACCCATTGGGGGACCTATAAGGCAAGTGGGCTGGCCACTTGGTCACCAAGTAAAGTGATTACTAGGTGGCTAAGCCATGAATAGTAAGGAGGTTTGGATGATGACCATTTTGCCCTCAATTTGATTTTTCTATAAATAGGAAACTAGGTTGGTTCATTTAATTTTTTACACCAACTCTAGAAATATATATTGAGAGAGAGAGAGAGAAAGGTTCTATAACAAGTACTTAAGAGCAAGCAAAGCAAATCATTAAACATTATCCATAACGTTCTAATGCGTAGAACGTTAAGGTAATATTACGTAAATCTAATTCTTCGATCCTTTTCTATTTCTTTTTCTTAGAGAAGTATGAATTGGTGGAGCATGTCTCTTCCGGAGTAGTAAGGATGACTAATAGTGGATTAAACCATTATAAGCTATGTATGATTAAGAATCATAAGCGTTTAAGTAATTTTACGCAAAGAAAGCCGATAAGCGTTTAATTGGTTGTTGATGGACAAATTGAAAACCATCATAGGTTATGTGCATCTTGTTTAGTTAGGATGTAGATAAAACTCGAGTAACGAAGTTATGACGAAATTTATGGGATTAGGCGTTAAATGTTGAAAACATAGAATTCCCAAAATAGTAGTCAAAAGTTATCGTTTAACTCGAAAACATTGGTTTTCGATGGCATAACGTAGAACAACGTATTTAAGAGTCGTAGACTCAAGAATCGTCGAAATTCGACTTAAAACAAAGAAACGAGCTATGAACGCTCACAAACGTTAAACGAACACGTAATAGAAAGTTAAGTAGTGAATTCATTGTTAACGGATTTAAAAATTACTTTTGTCCGGATGAAATTGAAGTATATGAGATATGTAAGATAATGGCATTTGAACGAGCCAATTTTGACTTATAACGACCGAGTTACGAGTCCAGAAAGAATTAAATAGGAAAATTTTGAACTTTCTTAAGGGTTAAGGGTCAGCGCCGCAGCGCTGCCCAAGCATAGAACACCCGCATCGCAGTGCCGGGTCGGGGGAGTGGCCACTACAGAGTCGCGCTGCAGCGCCACTCGTAAGCATGAGTCTCGCACCGCAGCACCGAGACGAGGGATCGAGTACTGTGAAGTGGCGTCGCAGCGCCACTGTTATACTTGAGGTTGGCGCCGCAGCGCCGGTAATGGAGAATTGTTGACCAAGTTGATTGTGAACCCAATTGTTTACAAGACAAGTATGGGACATGTATATACTTAATATACATAGTAAAACCATTATTATATCACGTATATAGTGATGACTTTAGGAATTTAATGTTGTTTAATGAGTAGTTAAACGAAGAACGTAAAGTATAAGAAAGTGAATTGTATTCAATAACGATGATACTTGACCAATGGTTAGTGAGTGTTGGTTTAGTAACGTAAGAACGTTAATAAGCCGTGAAGAAGGATAATTAACTCGAAACGAGTTATATTAATGAAATAAATTTAGAAGAGAAAGAAGTTGGTAAAAATAATGTGATTAGATTGTTTGGTGGCTAATATCAGTGTGCTATGTGAATATATCATGTAGAGACTGCAAAGACCGAGAATTGTTGAATATTTATTTTAAGACACTTGAAAGCAAGCTTTCTTAACGCTTGTCTAACCTTCGTGTTAGCCAAGTTTTCTGTGATTCCTGTTATGAGATGCATGAATTGTTTTACGAAAGGATCGATGCCAGTTTTAACTCGGCTAGACTAATCTTAAGTGCTTGATTGATTTGTTTACAAGTCTTTCGATATAGTATTGATAACGCTATCCTATGCCAATTGTTTGGTACGGATTCAAAGGTAAGCCTGAGTATGAATAAACAAATGTATTTTACATCGATTATTCGATGGGCACGTGAGGTTGCCAAAACTTAAACGTAAATACGTTTAATGGATGAATGTTGATTAACATAGAGTACTATATGCTGATCACCTAGATGTGATCATAAGATATATCGGACTTACGGACTTAGTGCTGGATTGTCCTTTTTATGAATGGAAATCAAAGAGAATGTTCATGGTCTTTTGACCTACTTAGAATTTCTAAGTCACTATATGTACTTCAAAATTATTTTATGAGATGAGAAGTGTTATTCAATGTTTCATAGTACTTCGTAACTACTTGTTCAGTTATTGTAGAAAAATCATATGATTCTCAACGTGGTATTTATATAATATATTGCTAGACTTGCTGAGCTAGTTATGCTCACTTCTTGCTTGAATTATTTGATTGCAGCTAATGTCGAGCGAATCGAAGGTTCTAGTAAAGATAAAGGCAAGGCTAAGATGGATAATTAGTATCCTGTAATAGACTAGTATTTTGTATGAATTATAATATGACTAATGAAGAATGTATTTGGTTAACAGAACCTGGGAAGGATTTATTATTATTGTAATAAGAATGTAGTTAATACACTCATTTTGATGTTGTTTCAATGGAATGAATGTATAGTTATGAGTACCGTGGAGCGCCATCTGTCGGGTTGGAAGATACACAGATTTGGGGCGTCACAGGTTGGTATCAAAGCATTAGGTTATAAAACTTAAAGGGGGAAGAACCTTAGGCTTGAGAAGTTAGAAGAGAATTAGCTCTTGTTGAATGAGTTAATTAAGTATTGAGGAAACTCAGTACCGAAAGATTTAAAAGATGGAAATTAACTCTAAATAAATTAAATGTGATTTATGCTTATACTATTGTGTATTATGTACTAATTAACATGTTATGTGTGATTGTAGATGTCCATCGATAGCTTTATGTTTAGGGATATGTTGGTCGATGTGGATGAGGAGATGGAGGTAGCATCGTTAAATACGGTGGTACCTGCACTAGAGCTAACACCTCCAGAAGCAATGAAGGCATTGTATCTGGTAGTGCTTGACCGAAATGTGCAACTGCGCATTATTGTGCAGAACCAGAGAGAGGAGATTAGTGATCTCCATAAAGTTAAGGAGTCTGCAGAGGTAGATTTTGAGAAAGAGCATGATGAGAAAGTGCTCATGAAGGATAAAGCGAGGGATTTTAAGAATGAGGTCGATGAGCTTCGTAAAGAACTGGGAGAGAAGAACCAGAAGATAGCACGGATGTCTTACATCCATGAGAGTACTCATAAGGATTTTCAAGCTGAAAATTGCTTGTTATTCCATTGAGTCGGGGCAAACCCGTCATACTATTAGTCGGGATATTGTGTCGATTCTTGCGAATGAGAAGCATGAGGATGTTGTTATGCATTATTAGTAGTTTAGAGCGGTAAATATGTGGTGTAGTGACGTAAACCCCTCTTTTGTTTAATTAAAGGGTAATCTTTTTGTAAATCCAAATTTTTATGAATTCAATCGCAGGATAGAAATGTAATATCTTTGGCTATGGAATCAATTTGTAAAAAGTTTGAATTATGAAGAAGCATATTAATATATGAAGTTTTCATTAAATGTGTTTTGTTGTGGTATGAGTTATTGTTTGATGAGCAATAACTAAGTAAGTAAATAAATAATAATGAAACTTTATTTATTTAATCAGAAAATGCCGCCAAGAAGGAGATAACGTAATCAGGAGGCTGAGTCCCATAAAGATAACCAAGGGGGTCAGAACAACCCTATGCAAGAGTTCGTTAATTTATTAACAACTGCATTTAACCAAACTGGGGGTAGAGCACCCGCAGTACCTAGGGTAGCCAGAACGACTACCTTTAAAGAATTTAAAAGAGTAGGTCTACCGGAGTTCAAAGGAACTACGGACCCAAGGACCCAATAGAGGCCCAAACATGGGTAAAGGAAATTCAGAAGGCGTTTATTATTACAAATGTAAGGGAGGCGCAAAAGACTTCTTTTGCGACCTATATGATGAAAGGAGAAACCAACTTCTGGTGGGAGACTCACCAGGGTGGGGCTAGGACAGTTGCGGTAATGTGGGAACAGTTCAAGAAGGTTTTCTTCGAGAACTATTTCCCTACAAGTATGCAGGGGAGAATGGAGATTAAGTTCTTAGAACTTAAGCAAGGGGACATAACGGTTCTCCAGTGTGCGGTCAAGTTTAATGAATTGGCAAGGTTCGCACCACATCAAGTGGACACTGAGGATAGGAAGGCTCGTAGATTTGAGTAGGGATTGAAACCTTGGCTCTATAGTAGGATTTCTGTGTTCCAGGGTGCTTCCTACGGGACCATTCTGGAGAAAGCAATTATTGCAGAGGGTGGTAGTGAGGCTTTGAGCCAATACCACAAAGAGAGGAAGAATAAAAGTAAAGGAGAAGGAGTATCCAAAGCGGAGGGAGCCAGTGGTAATGGCAGTATGCCCAAGAGGAAGAGTTTTAACTCCGGCAATACTGGAGTGGAACAAGGGGATCCTAAGCGTAGGATCGAGGCATGCAAGACATGCGGAAAGGCATATTTAGGAGTCTGTCTGAAGGGAAAATCAGTTTGTTACAACTGTGGGCAGGAAGGGCATATATCACCCAATTATCCTAATCCTAAGAAGAACAAAGGTTATTTTGTTTGTGGGTCGATGGACCACATAGCAAGAAATTGCCCAAAGAAGGGGTCAGAGGGTAGCAAGGGTACTAGTAGTGGTAAGTTAGCCATTACTGGACCAACACCACCAGGTAGACCCATGGCCTATACTTTTAATATGACTGTCCAAGATGCGGTTGCATCAGCGGATGTAGTAACAGGTATCATTCCAATCAATAAAATGAATGCTTATGTGTTGTTTGATTCGGGTGCTACTTGTTCTTTTATAGCATGTGAATTTGCTAAGTAATTAGGTTTATTCTCGAAAAGATTAGAAATACCTTTAAACGTTAAGGTAGAGAATGAGGATATAATTTTTGTTAAACATATTCATAAGAATTGTTCCGTAGATATTAGAGGTAACAAATTTTCGGTAGATCTTATACCGATAAGGTTGAGAGAATTTGAAGTAATTCTCGGTATGGATGGGTTAATTAACCATAAAGCTATAATAGATTATCATAAGAAAAGTGTAAACCTTTGGATTTCTAGGAAACCCAAGGTAGTGTTCTACGGTAGTAAATCACTGGAACGCTCTTGTTGTCTAACCATGACGCAAGCTAGGAAGATGTTGAGGAAGGGGTATAGGATACCTGAAATATGTTGTGGATACCCAGAGAGTGGGAGCACCAGTATTATTTGTAAAGAAGAAGGATGGGTCGTTACGATTGTGTATCGACTATCGCGAGTTAAGTAAGTTAACAATTAAGAATAAATACCCATTGGCCAGGATCGATGAACTATTTGATCGTTTGAAAAGGGCAAATTATTTTTCTAAGATAGATTTGCGTACAGGGTATCGTCAGTTGAAAGTAAGGAACCTAAGACGACATTCAGAACTCGTTATGTTCATTACGAGTTTCTGGTTTTGTCGTTTGGGTTGACTAATACACCGAAGCCAGACTTTTCGTAAGGGGCGTCGAGCAAGTCAGTGGCAAATTAATAGGTACTCTTGTGAGGTGCTATGGTTGAAAGTACCATTAGCGTCATAGAATGTTCAAATAATATTTGGACAAGTTTGTCGTAATGATCATTGATGATATTCTAGTCTATTCTAAGATGCCAGAAGATCACGCTGAAAATTTTGAAGATAATGTGGGAAACACTACGGAGGGAGAAGTTGGATGCGGAATTCACTAAGTGTGAATTTTGGCTTAAAAGATATACAGTTTTTAGGACATGTTATTGATAAAGTATGTTGGGACTGAGAAGTGAGAAAATAGCTTTCAGGAACTAAAAAGGAAGGTTAAGTGAGGCACTTGTATTATCTTTACCCGATGATACGAGGAACTTGGTAATTTATAGCGATGCTTCGCATAGAGGATTACGTGATCATGTAGCATGGCAAAGTCATTGCGTATGTGTCACGTCAGTTAAAGGATTATGAGAAGGTCTATCCTACTCATGACCTAGAATTGGCAGTTGTAGTTTTTGCATTAAAAATATGGAGACATTATTTGTACGGGGAGAAATGTGAGATATACACAGACTATAAGAGTCTGAAATATATCTTCACACAGAAGGAGTTGAATATGAGGTAGAGAAGGTGGTTAGAATTTATAAAAGATTACAACTGTGATATCTTATATCATTCAGGGAAGGTAAACGTAGTAGCCAATGCATTAAGTAGGAAGGGTATGGAAAAGCTATCAATGTTAACGACTCAAAATCAGTTAATAATGGAGATGGCAAAAATGGAGCTAGAAGTTAAATTATCGAGTGAAGCGGTAGAGACGTTATTCACAATGGAGACTCAATCCAAAAAAGTGGAACGAGTTAGGGAAGTACAACTAAGTAAAGAGTAGTACGAGCAAATGAAGAAGAGAATGGAGGATGAAGAGAATACTAAATATAACCTTATTTTAAAGGAAGATTTGAGTTCCAAATTATTCCGAGTTAAAAGAAGAGATAATAAGAGAGGCCCATAGTTTGAGGTTCTCGATACATCTAGGTAGTACTAAGATGTATCAAGACCTTCGACAGGACTTTTGTGGCCAAACGTGAAGAGAGAGATAGCAGAATATGTTAGTAAGTGCTTAACTTGTCAGAAAGTTAAGGCTGAACACTAATGACCGAGTGAAAAGGTAAGATATGTTTTAGAAAGAAAGGGAAGTTAAGTTCAAGGTTTATATGACCTTTTGAAATTTTAAGAAGAGTATGAGAGATAGCTTATGAAGTAGCCTTACCTCCAAAGATTGAACGAATACATAATGTGTTTCAAGTATCAGTATTGTGTCCTTATAAACCTGACTACAAGCACGTAATAGAATATGAATCTATTCAAGTAGAAAAAGACTTAACGTATGAGAACTTCCAATTCAGATTGTTGATAGGAAGGAGCAAGTCTTGATAAATAAAATAATACATTCAATGAAGGTAGATTGGAGGGACCATAATGCTGAAGAAGAAAAGTGGGAACTCGAGAGTAAAATGAAGGAAAATTTTTCCCCATTTGTTTTTATAACGGTAGCGAGATTCTGGGGACAAAATCCTTCTAAGGGGGGAAGGATGTAACGCCCGAGAAAAATCGGATTTATGTGAATTAAATTTTTATTTGATTATTTGAATTAAATGAATTTAATTATTTATTTATGTGAGTAAGCTAATTGAAGGTCGTTCTATGACCTAGAATGTACGGATGTGGTTAGTATTCTGGCTATGTGCTAGGATTAATTGTTATGAATTTTCAAGACGAAAATGGAAGTTTTTCGAGAAGTTTTCGTAAAAATACTATTCATCCGTTTCTGCTCGGAGATTAAGTTTGAATTTCTGAGAAACGTGTAATGATAGATTTCTAAGACGAGATGGAATATTCAATAACATTTCAGTTATGGTAAACGAAGTTTTCGCCTGCGGACTTAAAACCTAAGGGTTGGAAAAAGTGAGTTCCGAGAATTTAATAGCTACGTATAATGATTAGGGTTATTATACGTAAGGAATACGAGTATGATACTAGTTATTTTACGAGTATAGTATGAAGATTATTACGATGTATAATACGAATATCGTACGAATAGAATACGCAGAGAATACTAGAATTGTACGAGTAGAATACAAATAGTCCTTAATGGACTTTGGTAATTGGACTTTGTCATTTCTAATTGGACTTGGATTATGTCAAGCCCAATAAGATATTATGTAAAGCCCAAAGTTATGTTAAGATAAGCCCAATATAGGCCCAATAAGAATTAATGCTAAAGCCCAAACTAAGAACACAAACCGTGGATTGAACCGATGGGTCACCGGATGGGTAAAACCCATGGGGAAACCCATGGGAGGACCCACAAGGCATGTGGGTCGGCCACTTGGTCACCAAGTAAAGTGATTACTTGGTGGCTAAGCCATGAATAGTAAAGAGGTTTGGATGATGACCATTTTTCCCTCAATTTGATTTTTCTATAAATAGGAAGCTAGGTTGGTTCATTTAATTGTTTTCACCAACTCTAGAAATATATATTGAAAGAGAGAGAGAGGTTCTATAACAAGTAATCAAAAGCAAGCAAAGCAAATCATTAAGCTTTATCCAGAACGCGTAGAACGTTAAGGTAATATTAGGTAAATCTAATTCTTCGATCCTTTTTTATTTCTTTTTCTTAGAGAAGTATGAATTGGTGGAGCATATTTCTTTCGGAGTAATAAGAATGGCTAGTAGTGGATTAAACCATTATAAGCCATGTATGATTAAGAATCATAAGCGTTTAAGTAATTTTACGCGAAGAAAGCCGATAAGTGTTTAATTGGTTGTTGATGGACAAATTGAAAACCATCATAGGTTATGTGCATCTTGTTTGGTTAGGATGTAGATAATGAATCAATGGAGTTTTTCCATTTGATTTGGCGTATAAAACTCGAGTAACGAAGTTATGACAAAATTTACGGGATTAGACGTTAAACGTTGAAAACGTGGAATTCCCAGAGTAGTAGTCAAAAGTTGTCATTTAACTCGAAAACCTTGGTTTTCGATGGCATAACGTAGAACAACGTATTTAAGAGTCGTAGACTCAAGAATTGTCGAAATCCGACTTAAAACGAAGAAACGAGCTATGAACACTCATGAACGTTAAATGAACGCGTAATAGAAAGTTAATTAGTGAATTTATTGTTAACGGATTTAAAAATTATTTTTGTCCAGATGAAATTGAACTATATGAGATATGTAAGATAATGGCATTTGAACGAGCCAATTCCGACTTATAACAACCGAGTTACGAGTCCGGAAAGAATTGAATAGGAAAATTTTGAACTTTCTTAAGGGTTAAGGGTCGGCACCGCAGTGCCGGGTCGGGGGAGTGGCCACTACAGAGTCGCGCCGCAGCGCCACTCGGAAGCATGACTCTCACGCCGTTGCACCGAGACGAGGGATCGAGTACTGTGAAGTGGCACCGCAACGCCACTGTTATACATGAGGTTGGCGCCGCAGCGCCGGTAATGGAGAATTGTTGACCAAGTTGATTGTGAACCCAATTGTTTGCAAGACAAGTATGGGACATGTATATACTTAATATACATAGTAAAACCATTACTATATCACGTATATAGTGATGACTTTAGGAATTTAATGTTGTTTAATGAGTAGTTAAACGAAGAACGTAAAGTATAAGAAAGTGAATTGTATTCAATAACGATGATACTTGACCAATGGTTAGTGAGTGTTGGTTTAGTAACATAAGAACGTTAATAAGCCGTGAAGAAGGATAATTAACTCGAAACGAGTTGCATTAATGAAATAATTTCAGAAGAGAAAGAAGTTGGTAAAAATAATGTGATTAGATTGTTTGATAGCTAATTTCAGTGTGCTATATGTAGAGACTGTAAAGACCTAGAATTATTGAATATTTATTTGAAGACGCTTGAAGGCAAGTTTTCTTAACGCTTTTCTAACCTTCGTGTTAGCCAAGTTTTCTGTGATTCATGTTATGAGATGCATGAATTGTTTGTCGATGTCAGTTTTAACTCGGCTAGACTAATCTTAAGAGCTTGATTGATCTGTTTACAAGTCTTTCGATATAGTATTGATGACGCTATTCTATGCCAATTATTTGGTACGAATTCAAAGGAAAGCCTGAGTATGAATAAATAAATATATTTTACATCGATTATATGATAGGCATGTGAGGTTGCCAAAACTTAAACGTAAATACGTTTAACGGATGAGTGTTGATCAACATAGAGTACTATAGGCTGATCACCTAGATGTGCTCGTAAGATATATCGGACTTACAAACTTAGTGCTGGGTTGTCCTTTTTATGAATGGAAATCAAAGAGAATGTTCATGGTATTTTGACCTACTAAGAATTTCTAAGTCACTATATGTACTTCAAAATTGTTTTATGAGATGAGAAGTGTTATTTAATGTTTCATAGTACTTCGTAACTACTTGTTCAGTTAATGAAGAAAAATCATATGATTTTTGACGTGGTATTTATATAATATGTTGCTAGACTTGCTGAGCTAGTTATGCTCACTTCTTGCTTGAATTATATGATTGCAGCTAAAGCCGAGCGAACCGAAGGTTCTAGTAAAGATAAAGGCAAGGCTAAGATGGATAGTTAGTATCTTGTAATAAACTAGTATTTTTCATGAATTATATTATGACGAATGAAGAATGTATTTAGTTAACAGAACTTGGGAAGGACTTATTATTATTGTAATTAGAATGTAGTTAATACACTCATTTTGATGTTGTTTCAATGGAATGAATGTATAGTTATGAGTACCGTGGAGTGCCATCTGTCAGGTTAGAAGATACCTGGATTTGGGGGCATCACAGGTTCTACTCGTATATTTGACATCATCACGTGGGTCCATAGAGTCTTTAACTCTATCTCCATCCTTTGCAAGTCATACCAAATGGGCCTTTGCGTTGGCAATATCGCACTCGTACCTACATATGATCTTTTACTCAATGTGTCAGCTACTACGTTCGCTTTTCCAGGATGGTGTTGGATGATATGGTCGTAATCTTTTAACAACTCGAGCCAACGTCATTGCTGCATGTTGAGTTCCTTTTAGGTGAAGAAATATTTGAGGCTTTTATGATCCGTATAAATCTTCATTTTCTCCCCATACAGGTAGTGTCTGCAGATCTTCAACATGAAAACGACTGCTGCCAACTCCAGATCATGAGTAGGATAATTCCTCTTATATTCTTTGATTTGTCGCGAGGCATAGGCTATGACTTTCTCATGTTGCATGAGAACACATCTTAACCATTTGCCTAAAGCATCACTGTAGATAACAAATCCATCCGAACCAGATGGTATTGCCAAAACAGGTGCCGAAACGAGTCTCCTCTTGAGCTCCTGGAAACTCTTCTCGCATTCCTCGCTCTATACAAATTTTATATCTTTCCAAGTCAGCTGAGTTAACGGAGTAGCGATTCGAGAAAATCCTTCCACAAATCTCCGATAATAACCAACTAAGCCCAGAAAACTACGTACTTCGGTCACCGACTTCGGCTACTCCCAACTTTGTATTGCTTCAATCTTCGTCAGGTCAATAGATATTCCATGTTTTGACATCACGTGCCCAAGGAATGCTACTTCCTCAAGCTAGAACTCGCATTTCTTCAGCTTGGCATATAGCTTGTTATCACGAAGTCTTTGAAGTACCAGCTTCAAATGGCACTCATGATATTCATTGCTTTTGGAATAGATGAGGATGTCATCAATAAAGACATTAACGAACTAATCCAAATATTCCTTGAACACACGGTTCATCATATCCATAAAAGAAGTAGGATCATTAGTCAATCCAAAAGACATGACTAAGAATTCATAATGCCTATACCTAATTTTGAAGGCAATCTTCGAAATATTCTCAGTTTTAATCTTCAGTTGATGATATTCAGAATGAAGATCGATCTTTGAAAAGAATTGTCCTCCTTGCAACTGGTCGAACAGGACATCAATGCGAGGTAGCGGATACCTATTCTTGATGGTGACATGGTTCAATTCCCTATAGTCAATGCAAAGTCGCATACTCTCATCTTTCTTCTTTACGAATAAAACAGGAGCACTCCAAGGAGATGTACTAGAACGAATGAAACCTATGTCTAACCACTCCTGTAGTTGGACCTTTAACTCCTGAAGTTCAATAGGAGCCATTCAATATGGGGTTTTAGAAATGGGTTTTGTACTAGGTTCAAGATCAATAAAGAATTCAACTTCACGTTCTGGGGGTAAACTATGAAGTTCTTCAGGAAATACGTCAGGAAATTCCCTAATAAGAGAAATATTTTTAAAATCTGACGTATTTTTGTTCAAGTCCATGACATGGGCTAAGAAAGCTTGACATCCATTTTTTAATAAACGAATGGCTTTATGGCTTGATATGGTAGTGATTGACTTTAGTGGTTTGGTTGCTTAAATTTGCATAATAGGTTGGTTAGGAATATGAAAACTAACAACCTTACGAAAATAATCAATTTTGGCATGATGAGTGGTTAACCAATTAATCCCTAAAATCACATCAAATGCAAGTATTTTCAAAGAAATAAGATCGACAGGTAATGTGAGGGTCCCAACTTGAATCAAGCAAGATTTATAAACCGTGGATGTAACGAAAGTTTCTCCTAACGGATTCTCAACAGATAAGTCAAAGTCTAATTTCTTCGGAGTCAAGTTCAAACGTTGAGCACAAGCAGAAGAGATAAAAAGAATGGGTAGAACCGGTATCTAATAAGGTATAAACTTCGCAAGAGTTTATGATTATCTTACCCGTGATCACCTCATTCGGGTTCTTCGCGTTTTGGGCAGTCACGACAAATGCTCTTCTAGGAACCACTAACTTTAACTTGTCTGGGACAGCCTTTGGAGTCACCATCCCTGTTGGACTTGGTTTCGCTACAAGACAATCTCTAGCTATATGACCTTCCTTTCCACAGTTATAACACACCTTGGATTGTTGTGGGTAGTTTGGGCTGATGTGTCCCTCTTTCCCATATTTATAACATACGACCGGGGGTCGTTCTCCTCCCCTAGAAACAGTTGGTGTTGACGTCTTCACGTTATCATTGTTGTACCTTCTCTTTTTAAAATCTCCCTCCGACTCACTTCTTCTACTATCATGGCCACGATTACCACCAGAGTGGTTTCTGCTTTTATCTAGATGTTTTCCTACCCGCTGGTTATCATTGCTCCGATGACTGCTGCCACCGGTATGACCTTGGTTGTGGTCCCTCGGTTGAACATACTCATTATCTCACTCTAATAATTGAGCCATGTTCACTATATCTGAATATAGAGAAAATTTATGAGAGATAAGGTATTGACGAATTTCGGGTTTCAGACCTCTCAGAAACATCCGCGTCTTACTTTCCTCATTCTCTACCAAATAAGGTGCAAACCTAGATAACTCTGTGAACTTAGCCTCGTATGAGGACACAGTCATGTTGTTCTATTCCAGTCTAATAAACTCTACCTCCTTTATATGACGAATACTTTCAAGAAAGTACTTGTCATTGAATAATTTCTGAAATGTTTCCCAAGACATATTGAGTGCGGCAGGCTGGGTACGCTTCATAGATTTCCACCAGTAATCTGCCTCACCACGGAACATAAAGGTGGTGAATGAAACCTTCTGTTCCTCCGTGCATCCTAAGACATCAAATATCTTGGTAATTTGCTTAACCCACGTTTTCGCCTTGATCGAATCCGGCTTTCCCAAAAATTCTGGTGGTCCCAACTCTTTGAACTGCTTGGCTGTAACAAGTCGCGCGTTGCTATTATTTCCACCCGTATTTTGTACACGAGTCTCCCTCGTCTAATTTTACATAAACTGCAAAAAGCTTCTAAACATCTCATCATTCATCGTTTGATCAGTGGTGTTATTTATAGAAGGAACATTGTCGTCCTGTTGCACGTTCTCTTGGTTGGTGATTAAAGGTGTCTCCACGGTCTCATACACTCTATTGTTAATATTTTCAGCTACCATTCTTAAATACTGCCACAAAATAAGGGTTAATTAAAGAAATTGGCATACCATATAATACCCCTATATTCTGACCGACCAATTAAATACCAAATAAGCTTAGGTAGGACACACTAGCGAAGAATTTACTCGTCTCTCCCCTCCTAGTTCTATTCCCCGATCTCCGCCAGAGACCACATCCCTAAGCTCTGATACCAGCAGTGACGCCCCCAAAATAGGTATACATCACCCATTTTGAGTCGCCAAATACATGGTACAGAAACAACTACAACTTCATTATTACAATTTTCGTGCAAAATACGACAACACATATACTGTTAGTTTAAATACAAATATTGTCTTCTAATAATATTCACACTCAAATTTATCCTCATTACAATTATTGATACACTATTTTATAAAATAGTGAGGACTGCTAAAACAACCAACTGGAAATATCACTCCACACCCCGACTAGTTCCCGCTATATTCTCGCCTCCTGAGAAAAAAAATGGAACAAAAAGGTAAAGGGTGAGCTTAACTAGCTCAGTAAAAAATATTATGACTAAGATAATGTAGAATAAATTATCGTTAGTCTTCAATAAATCAGATAAAATATAATGAACAACAAGTTTTAGATCAATATTCACAGCGGAAATAACAATTCATTAGAAGAGTTAAGTACAGAATGAAGTCTACTATCTTATATGATTTAAAAGTTCATCATCAATATTTTATCCTTGTAATATCAATCAATATACATCTTGAACCAAATATTCATCTTTGCACTACGGGCCAAAGATATTCATTTGTATCACCAGTTGGTCATGTTCATCTCAACACCTGTCCATCTTTGCACTACGGGCCAAAGATATTCATCAGGTAATCATTCATCTTTGCACTACAGGCCAAAGATATTCAGTTATATCATCATTTAGGACTGAGGATGATGAAAAATATCTTAAAGAAAACGAATCAAGTGAGATAAAAGGACAAAGATTAGGGATTCGTACTTCGGATTATCCAAGTTCAAAAATACTCTATAATAATCAATTGTGGAGCAAAATTCAAGAATGAAGATCAAAACATAGATACAATCAAAGATAGTGACCATAATAGACAACTTGGACAAAAAAAAGAAAATTTAATTTTTCTGTGAATAGTGCCGTATTCGTGAATAGTGTCGTATACGTGAATAGTAACCCCGACACGAAAAGGTAGAAATTTCAAAAGAAAAATCATACTTCATGAATAATACTCGTGAATAGTACTGTATTCGTGAATAATACTATATACGTGAATAGTGCCGTATACGTGAATAGTAACTTCGACATAAAAAGGTAAAAATTTCATAATAAAATTCATACCAATATTTCGGCATAATTATATTGAATAAAATAACATCATTTACGAAGAAATAACATCCCTTACCTCAAAAGAATAGTACTTCTACCTGAAATATCAAATATAATGCTGAAGAAAACTTGCACTGAATAGCAACTCTCAAATTATCTAAATACTCACAAAATAAGCTCGATAATATAGAGAGAGAAAACTTATGATTCTGGTGTGATTTTCAATTATAACTAAGCACCCTATTTATAGGAAAATGTCAGAACGCCAAAGCAGACTAAATTAATAAAATATTAATATTCTTTAAAATTTTCCTACGCACACCTTCTTGACCAAATTAACAGCCACCACTAGTGGGGCCCACCAAAATTCAGCATTTTTCACACCAACCAAAAGTGGGGCCTATCATATTTTTAATAAAAATATTTATTTTCGAAACTTTAATAATTCATAATAAACATAATAAATAGCCCTTTTATCAGAAAAATACGAATTTTATGTCTATTTCATAGGAAATTTAATTCTCTACAACTTTGTAGAAGAAAGTTTTTCTAAATTTCAATCATAAAATGTCTGAAATCCATATATGAATGATTTTTAATACCTCCATTCTGATAAAATACTGATAAAATACCTCACCATTAATTCCTTCATTTATATCCACATAAAATAAATATTTTCTTATCATATAAATTAATAATTAATTATTAACAAATAATATTATAGAATCACAATATGACAACCAGGTCGTTCCCAGGAAAGAGGGGGCTTTTCGATAAGGATTTATCCTTACTGGCGCACAATTAGGTGACCAAACCCCTTTTTTAGACAGAACTTCCTTAGACATTGTCAATAATGCTATCTAATAATATTATTCAAATAATATGAATTATTGATCTGATAATGGGAAATACTATGCAGTGACAATTATTGAAACAACAATAATATAAAATATCAACGTAGCAATTATTAAATCAATAAAATAAAATATTGAACAGTAATTACTGTAACAATTATTGAGTAGTGACTTCTTACGTAAGAATCAATAATTCAAAAATACTGTGCAATACCATATGCTACTGTGCAACCACGCGTATTACTGTATTTTAACCACCGAGTATTCCAACAGTGTTAACGGTAATAACTACGTCGTTATTTGTAAAAGCTCAAACTTATCATTTTCTTCATCTGACCGTTTTCTGTTATGAGGCCCACAAATAGTTGCGCCGTCGTACGAATATTTCTCGACAACAAGAATATTCCACGACCAAACGAATATTTCCCGACAATAATGAATATTTTATAATAACTTACTTATTTTGTAAAATTTGAACATTTCTCCCATAACCAAAGTATTATATCAAATTGACACCTTATTATTCAAAATAATAATTAGAGGAAATTCAATTTTATTTATAAAAAGTTGGGGTCTTACAGTGTACAAAAGGGTTAGTGGGAGCTCCGTGACATTTCTAATATTATATGTTGATATACTATGGATTAGGAATGACATACTAATGCTATAATCAGTAAAGATAAAGTTGTCTAAACATTCCTCCATGAATGATTTGAAAAAGTATCTTAATTGGTGATACAAATCTACATAGATAGATTTAAGAGGATGATTGACTTAACCCAAGGAATGTATATTCATTTGATGCTAAAGTCGTTTAGCATGACAAAATTCAAGTGATGTCTCATGTTGATGAATCATGGAGTGTATCTCTCTTAATAGTCCCCATAGACTCCTGAAAAGAGAGATCGCATGAGTGACAATCATATATAAAATGAAATATACGAGACCTGATGTTGATCGGTCATATTCTAGAGAAGATCACTATAAGATAGTGAAAAATATCTTAAAGTACTTAACCGGTACTATGGATGTGATTAAAATTTATGGTGGGTCTAAATTAAAACTAGAGGGCTTAACAGACTCAAGTTTTTTTCAGACAGACCAAGACAACATAAAATACACTTTAAGGTAAAGGGTTACCTTGAACAGTGGTGCAGTGAATTGAAAAGGTTTCAAACAGCAAAGAGTTGTTGGATTAGTGATAAAGATAAAGTATATAGCTATAAATGAAGTTGCAAGCTGATTGTTTGGATGAAAAGTTCATTACAGAACTAGGAATAGTTCATAAGTCTCATCGTGGACATGTGTTGTGGCACTTTCATTTGATTATAGAAATCATTGAAAGATGGAAAATCACTATAGAGATAGTGGATTCTCAAGAACAACATTACATATCCATTGACTAAAGCTTATCCAACAGCAGGATAATCGTCACTTAGAGAAGAAGTGTATGAGATACCATAACGATTAACTTTAGTGCAAGTGGGAGATTGAAAGTGGTATGCACACAAGCCAATCATGTTTGATGATAAAGCATATACTTTGTAACAATCTTATTCATTTATTAATAAAAAGTATTAATTTATTAAAGACTTTTAATTATATACATCCTGCTGCTTTATAATATGTGATAAACCCATAGTTTTAAGCAATGCTTTTAGAATACTGATGATGATCATTCTAATTAGATCTAAATTCTTAGAAAGCTTAAAATTAAAATAGTTCCCAATCGTTGGATTACTAAATTGGGGATTAGTGAATCCGGATAGATTGATACATACGTTGCTTGCTCATTGGATGAGGATGATTGATCTCATAATCATTTGTGTGGAGACACTAAAGTAAGTATATAGGTGCTTATTAGAGAATAAGTACACTGAACGTGGCTCGCTAAGGAATACCTAATGGAGTTTTACTTGCCTGTCAATAGGAATTCCTGTAGTGATAGTAGTACAAGTGATCCTTGGACTTGAGATCATCATAGTATCTTGTGTATGATGAGTTATACTTTGACTTATTCCTTAAGACCCTTAGGGTATATCAAAGGGTATGCTTGGGTATAATAAGTTATACATGGAGATAATGTATGATCAATAAAGAATCCACCGCTTCTAGTAAAAGAAGAGAAATGTCATATGTGATTCGATAAATGATAACCCAGTAGTCCTTGGCCAAGGCAGAATAAAATTAGAAAGGAGTTTCTAATTTGTATTATTTGGAGTTGTGCATTTAAGAGTCAAAATACATATAATAAATAAAATAAGATTTGACAGTAATTCCATGTCTTATATTTAATTGGGACATTGTATGGTGGAAGGATTGAATTGTATGGTAACTATATACTCAAATGTTCTTTTATGATTAATGTTGAAATCTATATTATCTGGAAAGTCGTTAATCGCTAGGGAGGCTTATCCTTATTATAGAATAAATATTATTTATTTAAATAAATTAATTGTTTAATTTAATTATTTAAATAAGATTAAAATTGTTCTAATTGATTTATTCACAACTGGTTTATTATGGAGAACCTAAAGGGTCACACCATAAAAGGAAGAATAAGTATTTAAGAAGTTGATGTCATAATCATAATAATAAGTTAAGTATATTTAATTTAATCTATGGTGATAGAATAAATTAAATAGCTTAATATTTATTATTTAATATTTTGAAAATATTAAATATAAATTAATAAGAGAAGTCTTATTATTATTATTACTATTATTATTATTTTATTCCTAAAGGAGTTTAGAAATTAATTAATATAAGTACTCTCATTTATTCCTAATAAGATTAGGAGGCTAATTAATTAAAAGATTTTAATTAATTATTTTTAATAAGATTGAGAACATTATTAATTAAAGGAGTTTAATTAATTAAAATAAACTCAAATTCCTTAATTGTTAAGGAGGGTTGCCCACATCTATAAATAAGAGGAGTCTTATTATGGGTGAAGGGTGTTGACTTTTTCACAATAGACGTAATTCTAATAGCCAGGAGAGTACACCTTTTTTTATGAGAGATAAAAAAACTAGAGTTTTGTCAAACACCCATCTTCTTGAATCTCTCTTCTTCCTTGGTGGATCACCTCTAGAGGCCAAACACTTGGGTGGCTAACATTGATCAAATGAAGGAACCAAACCCTGTGAATTCAAGTTGAACGCGAAAAAGATTGGAGGTGAACTTGTACCTGAGCAAGCTCGAATCTTCAAGGGTATAATTCTTATTTTTTATATTTTCGTTTAATTAATAATTGTGCATAAAAGATGATCCGGGTATATGGTTTATAAAATTTTTAAACTCTATTTTATCACGTTTTCGCTTATTTTGTGCAATTTGATTGCGTTCATGAATCTTACAAACCTAACATCCATTCCCCGACTAGTCCTAACTATATTCTTATTTCCTGAAGAGAACAATGAAAGAAAAGGGTGAGCTCAACTAGTCTAGTAAAGAATATTATGACTAAGATAATGCATATTAAATTATCCTTAGTCATCAATAGAGAAAAATTTGATAGAATACAATAGACAACAAGTTTTAGATCAACAACTGCAGCAGAAATAGCAATCCATTAGAAAAGTCAAGTAGACCATGATGTCTACTATCTTCTATGATTTAAAAGTCCATCATCAATATTTTATCTCTGTAATACCAATCAATAAATATTGCAAATCAACAAATTATTCATGCACTACAAGCCAAGGATATTCATTTGTATCACTAGTGGTCATGATCATGTCAAACACCTGTCTATCTATGCACTATGGGTCAAAAAGGACTTTCACCACAATATTTGTCTGTAACATTACAGGTCATGATTATACCAATACACAATTCTTGGTTATAATCATACCAATCAACAGTTCATTTATGCACTATGGGCCAAAGATGACTTTCACCATAATATAAGCATGAGGATGATGACAATGATATAAGGAATCAATCAAGTGAGATCAATTTAGAGATTTATAATTCAATTTATCCAGAGTTCAAGAATGTCCAAATTGTCAACATGATAACTAATTGTGAAGTAAAATTCAAGAATGATATTCATGTATCAAAAATAATTTGGACAGAAAAGAAAATTAAATTTTGTTGTGAATAGTACTCATGAATAGTACCGTATGAATAGTATCGTATAAATAGTACCCATGAATAGTATCGTATGAATAGTACCCATGAATAGTATCCCATGAATAGTACCCCGTGAATAGTACCCCGAATGAAAATATTAAAATTTAACAAGAAGGTTCAGACAAATATTTCAATGAAGCGATACTAGATAAAGCGCAAAACTCAAGGATATTCTACTAATTTCAGGGATTATAGAAGCAATACTTATCAAAGTAAGTGTAGATTTAGAAATATAAAATGAAATAATATCACTTACATACTATAGAGTATAGAAGAAAATAATATTTTTTACGAATATTGAACGAAAATAATATCTCTTGAGAAAAAAATAATATATTTTACCTTAGTAGGAGAGTAAATCTGACTGGTATAGCAGAGATATTCTTGAGAAAATCTTTCACTATTAGCTACACTCAAAGTATACTTATACTAGAAAGAAATACGTACAATATTATAGAAGAAGAATTCTCTGATTCTGATGTGATTTTTATTTCTTAACTAAGCATCCTATTTATAGGAGAATGACATGACACTATTTAAGAAAATAATCACGGATGAACAGAAAGAAAACTACGGGAATTCGGCTGATTTTTTGATTTTTACTATTCATCACTGTGTAATAAAATATTCTAATAAAATATAATATATTCTAATTATAATCTAATAAAACAAATAATTTTATATATAATATAAAAAGTATTATATTTTATATAAAAAGTTTTGTGTTTTATTACTATTAAAATAATAATAAAACAAAACTGAGACTACTTTTTACCGGCAATTTTGAAAAATGAGTAAGTGGGGGTCCATGTAATAAGACAAACTTACAACAAATAATTCATGACAAATCCCTCTATTTATATCAAAAATTAAATAAATATTTACCACAAATTACTTATCTTCAATAAACACAATTTTAATCTTTCAACAATTATTTATCATTAATATTATAACTCACAATATTGACAACCAGATCATTCCCAAGAAAGAGGGGGCTTTCCGATAAGAACTTCTCCTTATTGGCGCGTAATTAAATAACCTAACCCATTTCCTCTATAGAATTTTTTTAGACATTTTCAATAATGTAAATAATAATATGAATAACCGTGTCATCTCAATTATTGATTTAATAATATAAAATATTGTGCAAATGATACTGTGACAATAATTGAATCAATAATATGAGATACTATGCAACAACTACTGTGGCAATTATTGAATGAAACTGAGTGACTTCTTATATAAGAATCAATAATCAGAGATACTATACAATATTGCGTGCTACTATGCAACCACGCGTATTACTGTACTTTTATCACCGAGTATTTTAACAGTTAATGATAAAAATTTTACCCTTATTTTTTATAAAAATGTTATTTCTGTCGCTTTCTATATCCGATAGTTATTTCATTATGTGGGGTCCGCCAATGATTGTGTCGTCGTACGAATATTTCTGACAAAAAGAATATTCCCCGACCAAATGAATATTTTATAAAAACTTGCTTACTTTATAAAATTTGCACATATCACCCATAAATATACCATTATATCAAATCAACGCCTTATTATTCAAAATAACATTTAGAAAAAAATTAAATTTTTATTCATAAAAAGTTGGGGTCTTACAACCTCCCCTCCTTATGAAATTTTGTCCTTGAAATTAATGTACATACCTGGTATGTTAAAGAGGTGGGGATACCTTGTTTTCATTTCAGATTCTAACTCCCAGGTCATTTCCTCAATATCATGGTTTCTCTATAAATCTTTGACTTGAGGTATAACCTTTGAGCGTAGAATATGTTCCTTCTTATCCAAGATTTTGACAGGTACCTCCTCATACGTTAAATCTTCTGTTATCTCATCTGGTTCTAATTCAATAATATGGTTTGGGTCTTTCACATATTTACGTAACATAGATATGTGAAAAATGTTATGAACACGATACATACTTAGCGGTAAGGTGAGTCTATAGGCCACTGTTCCTACTCAATCGAGGATTTCAAATGGACCAATGAATCAAGGGTTGAGCTTTTCTCTCTTCGTCGATTCTTACTTCTGAAATAACACCTTCTTGTACTTTCTTCTTCATATTTATCAGCTCCGGGTCTGTAGTTTGAGCATATTTAACTTTATCGATTAAAGTCGGTTTTACTCGTATATTTGTCATATTCACGTGGGTTTATGGAGTCTTTAACTCTATCTCTATTCTTTGTAAGTCATATAAAATGGGTCTTTGTGTTAACAATATCACACTCGTACCTGCATATGATTTTCTACTCAACGCGTCAGCTACCACGTTCGCTTTTTTAGGATGGTATTGAATGGTATGGTTGTAATCTTTCAACAACTAGAGACATCGTTATTGCCGCATGTTGAGTTCTTTTTGAGGATGAGTTGTTTACTGGTTTGTTAGTAGCTCTGGTTAATTCCCCCAGTATTCCTCCTGTTGTGACTCCACATTCTGCAGAGTATTTAGAGTAGAGTTTACATCTGATGACGTTTGAGAGGGATCAGGCTATGGCCTTGATGTTGATAGATCTTTATGATAGAGATGCCACTCTAGTTGAGAGAGATGATGCTCTAGCTCACAGGGATACCACTGTTGTTGAGCGGGATGAGGCTCGATCATCTAGGGATGCAGCTGTTGTTGAGCGAGATGATGCTCTAGCTACCCGAGATGCTGCCACTGAAGATAGTACTGCATTGAGATCTCATACTACTGACATTGTGGCATAGATAAGTGCATTCATTGATGAGCAGAGTAGCGCCATGCATTTGGTCGTCGATCTCCTGGCTCATGTGGATACCCTAGGGCAAGAGCTCATAGACTTTTCTCTATCTACTGAGAGGGATGCCATGTTAGACTTGATGGCTCGCTTATCCACTGGTTTATTGATTAGCTTTGATTTTCCTGCATACACTAGGTTAGCTATTTTTTTCATGTACAGGATACATTGTATATATCAAACAGTATTATATGGCAAGAAAATATGTTTTAATTCACTTCCCTTTTAGATATACCCTGTTACTTGCTTGATAGTTGCTTGTTCTCTAGGACTTATGATCTTGATGTATTCTGAACTCCTCTTTGATGGATGGACATTGAGGATTTTTTAGAATGGATCGTTGATCTTTGTTTTTCCCTACCCTTTGGTGTCTTGGGATTGATTTCTAAATATGGTTATGGAGAGGATTTTGGCTTTCCTCTCTAAGGTTGACCGCACCACAGATGTTCGTTGGTACTCCCTTGTATGGAGGAGACCAGGTAGTTCCATCTCTTATGGTTTAGTGTTTCTTTTTGAGGATTTAATCGTAACTTAGATGGTCACAGGTTTTTCTCCCATATATGTGGGGAGACCAGGTAGTTCCATCCCTGTGGTCTAACCTAATGAGTTATGATTTAACCGCCCCACAGATAGTCGTCGATGTATTCCTATGTATTAGGGAGATCAGGTAGTTCCATCTCTTATGGTTTGGTTTGAAAGTTTGAAGGATGATCCCAGTACCGTTGTGTTTTTGTAAGGGTGAGACCGCACCGTGAATGGTTGCCTACGTACTCCCATTGATGAGGGGGAGATCAGGTATGCGTAGTTCCAACCTAGCATAAAAAGGTTGAAAGTTGTATGTGGTAAAGAGGGTTTTTGTTTTTATTTTTGTAAAGGTTAGACCGGACCATAAATGGCTGCCTACGTACTCCCGTTGATGAGGGGGAGATTAGATCTGTGTAATTCTAACCTAGCATGAAAAGGTTGAAAGTTATATGTGGTAAAAAGGGTTTTTGTTTTTTATTTTTGTAAAGGTTAGACCAGACCATAAATGGTTGCCTACGTACTCCCGTGTATTAGGTCTGCGTAGTTTGTCCTTGGTGGGACAAATTGAAAGTTGTATGTAGTGAGAGGTTTTGAAAAACTGAATTGAATGATGGATTTGATCCAGAACCAGGATGCTAATTTACAGGTAACTTCAGACATAATACCGTTTAACAGTGTCTGAGTTGATGAGTTAGGGAAATTCCTCGCCATCCATCTCTTGTAATCTGAGGGCTCCTCATATCAATAACTCCTTGACAATAAACGGGTCTTCCCAGTTTGGGGCGAATTTTCCTTTAGATTGATTTTGGTTGTCAAGGACCTTCTTCAAGACCAAGTCATTTTCTTTGAACTGCCGTAGTCGGACTTTCTTATTGTAGGATCAAGCGATTCTCTATTGGTATAATTGACCATGGAAGATGACTGTGGCCCACCTTTCATCTTTTAAAGATAATTGATGGTACCAATCTTATAACCATTGGTCTTCATCCATCTGAGCATCTATCAACACTCTTAGGGATTCCATTTCCACCTCTATGGGGAGCACTGCTTCCATGTCATATGTTAATGAGTAGGGGGTTGCCCCAGTGAAAGTGCGCATTGACGTTCTGTAGGCTAATAGAGTCAGAGACAACAAGTCAGGTCATCCTTTGTGATTGGCCGACATCTTTTGCATGATCTTTTTGATATTCTTATTAGCCGCTTCAACAACACCATTCATCTTTGGATGATAGATGACGGAGTTGAGATGATTGATGTGGAATTTACTACATAATTCCTCTATCATTTGGTTGTTGAGGTTTTTGGTATTGTCTGATACAATCACCTCTGGTTGTTTGTATCGACAAATGACATTATTTCTGATGAAACCAATGACCACCTCTTTAGTAATTCTGGGGGAAGAGGTTGCTTCTATCCACTTGGTGAAGTAGTCAACCATGGTGAAAATAAACCGATGACCATTGCTGGCTTTGGGCTCGATTGGCCCGATCACGTCCATTCCCACGTTGAGAAGGGCCATGGAAAACTCATATTGTGGAGCTACCTTGGAGGGGTGTGGATAACATTTCTATGAATTTGGCATTGATAACATCTCTTAACGTGATCATCACAATCAGCTTT
Organism: Panax notoginseng; assembly: GCA_016801055.1. NCBI lineage: Eukaryota > Viridiplantae > Streptophyta > Magnoliopsida > Apiales > Araliaceae > Panax > Panax notoginseng. Next base: position 211,883,218 of record CM029013.1, on the reverse strand, counting down.
GAGAGAGAGCCAGTAATGCCCTATTATTAAGATCTCCTTGACAAGTAGAGGGCCGCTCATGTGTGGGCCGCATACTCAACCATGGATTTCATCCATGAGTCTCTGAGTTTGGTCCTTGTCTAGGCATCTTAGAAGGCCTAGTCCTGCATCTCTTTTGTAGAGTGCGTCTCTGCTCAGATAGAATTTCATAGTCATTCTATGGATCCGCTTTCTTTCAGCTTGACTTACTGTAACGATCGAAAAATTTTATAATTAATTTAAATATTTATTGAATTAAATAGATATTTTAAATAATTTATTTATTAAGGAAAATAAATAATTGATGAAATTGTGGTGCAATAATTTAGTAACTAAATTGATTAATGGTAATTTTATTATTTAAAGATTTGATTTAATGAAATAAATAAATTAAATAAAATGAAATGTTGTTCTAGTCTAATTTAATAATCAAATTAGATGTATAATAATTTATTAATTATAATTATTATTATAATAAAAATTATAACTATTATAACTATAATTGTAAGTTATGTAAATTAGTTACATGTGTGACAAATAAAGCTATATAATATAAAAATAATCTAGTAGGGGGGAGTTGTGTTTAGCCAAACAAGGCCTTGTGGCCTTTGGCATTTTGCAACTGACGTAACTCTTTGGTTTTTAACCTGATGCGTTAAGTTAAGAGGCTATATCAGTTTATTTACGTATTTTGCCTAAGGCTAGATAATAGAGTAGAAAGAGCTTGGTAAGAAGAGAGAATCACAGAGAGAGTTGAGGGTTGTGCTGTGAATTGGCCAAGAAGAAGGTTTCTAGAACTTTGTTTACATCAAGAACTAAAGGTATACTCTACTCTTAATGTTCATGTTTTGAGTTCCCATTATTATTTTCTATAAATTTCTAAATCATGTTGGATTGGTACATATATGTATGTACGGTGTTATAATATGTTAATAATCATGTATGAGTGCTATTTGATGATCAAAGAACGTGAAAAATTAGTTTGTAGGAAGAAAAGCAAATAACAATGTTTCTATATAAAAATGGCTTAGTAAGTACAAAATTTGATGACCAATAGTTGGTATAATCTGTAAATTGATGTTAGATTATGTTAGTACACCAAGAAACGAAAACAACGTAGATTGAATGGTGTAATTTTGTTAAGAAACAAGGATTTGGCGGTTGATTTCACTAAATGTGTTAAAAATGGAAAAAATAATAAAAACACGATTTAAATCCTTATAATTTTGGTTGTTTTGTTGTTAGAAGTGTTATGTATATGCTTAGCAATGTTGCAGTAAGTTTGTAGCTATTGGGTTTAATGAATTGTTGTGGAATTGGGAGAAATTGGAACTTTTGGTTAGAGCAGACCTTCAATTCACGTTACTGTAAAACTGTTTCTGGTGCCGAGAGCGAGCGCGCTGCCTCTGGGCGCGGGCGCGCCGGACTCTAAGGTAACCATGGCGCGGCCGCGCCAGTGGTCAGTCAGACCCTGTGTTGAGCTGTTAACAGCATAACTTTGGAAATGCTAACCTAACTTATTTTAATGACCCTAAAACATGTTATAAGACATAGCAACACGTTGTAATCACAACGTTGAAACTATAAATTATGAACTAATAAGTTGTGAGAGTTTGGAATGTGATGTCATGAGAATTGGAATTTGTTTTGCAATCACCATGTTGTGTACTATAATATAATTGAGAGTTCAGTTTCATGGTACGTAAATGATTAGGAAAATTAGATCCTAAGATAAAAACTATAGACTTGGCTAAAATGAGAAATAAACCAATGAAGCTAGTTTTGATATAACTAATTGGTATTGTGATCTTAATGGTATATATAGGGTGTTTGGCAAACGCAATTATACTTGTGTAGCTTACACACGAGGCAAGTTCTCTAACGTCATTCTCTTTATAATAAATGCAAGTTTCATAATTCTGATATTTGTTATTGTCAAGCAAGTTTTCTAGTTATAAATTGTCATTTTTGTAAATCCTATATTAAAGTTGAGCAAGCCTATTGATTCTATCTTACGTATGGTTGAATATGCTCTTGTAACCTATTTCGTTACATCGAGCGAGTTTCATATTCCTATTTCTTGTTATTGCCATTCAAAGCATATACTGATTTTAAAACATTGATTCAAATGAGATTGTTCTAACTCTTTTGAATATAGTACTTTGCATATATATACCATGTCTATTTAAATGTATATTGTCGTCACTCAATCTTTGCCGTAAATAATCGTGTTCAATTCTATATTAATGTGTTGAACCTTCAAATAGTAAGCGAACTCTTATTGATTGAACTAATCTATGATTGAATAGTGTTCTAAAATTCTAGAACTGCTGATAAGCTAGTTCCAAACTAAACTTTCTTTAGTACAAAAATCCTAAATTCAAACTGAAATGAACAACCCTAATATAGCGGATTTTGTACGTGTAACGTTTAGATATTTGTGCACAATACATAGTACAAAGGGTTGATCCCCCTAAGTACGTAAGGAAGGGTTTGTATAGTCTAAATGACTGTTAAGGTTCAGGTAGTAATAATACCTATTTACCGGGGACATAGTTTGTGGTCTTAAGACCCTAAGATATAAATCTTGAACGGTTCTCTATTCTTGATTTGCAGAACGAGTTCCCTATTATCCAGTAGCCATTTTTTTATCTCATGTTGTTATTATTATTATTCTTTATATTAGTGAGTAATTGTTTGTTCACTCCTGCAATTAACGCTGCAGCTAAAGTTAAAAGAGTTGATGAGCCATCTTCTAGCAAAAGAAAGGGCAAGATGTCCAAGTGTGGAAGACTTATGTGATTTTATTTGAATAAGATTATGTTATAAGACTTATGTTATTTTGTGATGTGTTCCACAAATTTATGTAATAGTTTAAGGTTTGTTTACCTGGGATTGTTTTTATTGATGTAACCCTTTAATGGGGAAGATTATTGCTTAAGTTATTTAAGTTATGTTTTATCTTTTATTATGGGTAATTAGATGTAATTGTTTTGGATAGTGAGTACTAAATCCTGCAGGAATGGAGTACCCAGATTTGGGGGCGTCACACTTGCCCTAATGGGCGTAGATCCATCTCGCAGATACTCCTTGATGGAGTGGTACCAAGGGTGTTGGATGGGAGGCAGTTCATCTAATACTTCTCCGATGTAATTCCCATAGGCTGGGGCCTTTTGGCTGGCAAAGGTAATATATGGAATTCTTCCTTTCTCCTTTATGTCGATCAAGGAGGCCAAAGTTGCTAGTGCGTCAGCAAAGTCATTCATGTTATGAGGAATGTGGAGGAAGGATATTTTTCAAACTCTGAAGCCATCTGGATAACTTGTCAATGGTAAGGCAACAAATGTAATTCCTTGGTATGATAGACCCTAGTGGTTTGTCTAATTACCAGTTAAGAATCTCCAAAGACAGTTAACCGTTTCGACGCCCATTCATGGATTGGGATAGCTTCAACCCCATTATACAACCTTCATACTCAGTTGTGTTGTTGGTGTTGACAAACTGTAATTTGATGGCAACGGGATACTACTATCCCAAAATAGTTAGCAGAACTGCTGTAGCTATAGCACCTTCCATGTTTATAGCTCCATCAAAATACATCATCCATGATTGGGCTATATTGTCCTAATGGTGTTGCTGAATTATCATTACCCCTTCATTGGGAAAATATATTTCCAAGGGTTTGAAATCCCTGGATGGCAATGCGGTCAGTTAATCCATAATTTCTTGACCTTTGATAGACTTTTGGGTCACGTAGATGATGTCAAATTGCTGGAGATCAACTACCATTTGGATTGTCGACAATTCAACATAGGTTTACTAAATACGTTCTGGAGAGGATCCATGCGGGATATGAGATGGGTTGTATGACCATGGAGATAATGCTTTAATCTCATGGAAGCCCATGCTAATGCACAACAAGTCTTCTCAATCAAGGTATACTTGTGCTCACTGATGCTGAATCTCTTTCTGAGGTAATAGATAGTTCTTTCTTAGCCTCTATCATCTTTTTATCCCAGCATGTAGCCCAGGGCATTGTCATTGATTGACAGGTACATAAACATGGGAATGCCATCCTTGGGAGGTACCAAGACAGGAGCTTTGACTAGTTACTCTTTGATGGAAAGGAAGGTTTTTTGACACACTTCGTTCCATTTCTTGGAGGAGTTCTTCCTTAACAACTTGAAGATGGGCTCACAGGTTGCTGTGAGTTGGGAGATGAATCGGCTGATGAGGTTGACTCTTCCCCGAAATCCCCGTATTTCCCTCTCTGTCCGGGGCAAGGGCATCTCAGTAATGACTTAAATTTTGGTAGGATCCAGCTCAATACCTTTGTGGCTCACTAGGAATCCCAGCAACTTGCCTGACTTGACGCCGAAGGCGCACTTGGCAGGATCTAACTTCAAGTTATATTTGTGCAATCGGTGGAAGAGCTTTTTGAGATGGTTTATGTGGTCTTCTTCCCTTTGAGACTTGACAATGATGTCATCCACATAGACTTCTATCTCTTTGTGTATTAAATCATGGAAAAGAGCCATCATGGCTCGCTGATAGGTAGCTCCGGCATTGATGAGGCTGAATGACAACCGTTTGTAGCAAAAGGTTTCCCAAGGAGTGATGTATGTTGTCTTTTCCTAGTCTTCTTCAATAACCATGATTTGGTGATACCCAGTAAAGTAGTCAACAAAGGAGTACATGCTATACTGAGCTGTATTATCAATGAGTATGTGGATAAATGGTACTGGGAAGTTGTCTTTGAGACAAGCTTTGTTCAAATTCCTGTAATCCACCCTCCCGATTTAGGTACGAGAACTATGTTTGATAGTCATTCAGGGTATGTTGATACTATGATGATACTGACTTGAAATTGTTTCACAATTTCTTCCTTGACTTTCAAACTCCACTCAGGTTTTAAACGCCTGAGTTTCTGTTTGACTGACTTGAATCCCTCTTTGATGGGTAGGTGATGAATGACGATGTCAGTGGACAAACCAATCATATCTTCATGAGACCATGCAAACACATCCTGGAATTGGGTCAATAAAGTAACCATGTCATTCCTTTGGCTTGGGGTAAGTTCCATACCAATCTGGATCTATTTGGAGTTTTCTAAGGTTCCAAGGTTAAAAGAGGTGGTATGATCAAGATTTGGCTTGGGTTTATCTTTGACCCATTCTTTGATCTCCTCAGGCACCTCATAGTCCTCTTACACAATCTCTATCAAGTCGGAGTCCAACTTTGCATCAAAGTTGTAGTCCTTGTGAAGAATTGGCATCCCATCAGCAAGTTTAGACAAATCTAACTCTTGAGTCCTGAAACAAAATTCTTTCACTTAATATATGAAACTGTTTGATCATACAGAGTGTTAGCATGGCAAAAATAACTGCTAATACTATGCAACAAAAGTAAACAGTTATTGCTATCTACAGGGCAGAGGGATTTTCTGTCCTTTTTACCCTTTTTAGCAAATACAACGAGTAATGCTCCAATTGTCGGGGGTCAAGTTCTGGTGGACAGCTGTGATGAATGGGCGGTTATAATCCTCCTCCTCTTGAATAATGACCATGACGTCTGGATAGTCATCATCTGGGATGTCCCTGTTCATACCCTTTGTATGTATCAGGATGCGCATATTTGATAAATGTCTCTTTATGTCTTGTTTGCGCCTTTGATTCCTTTCCTCAATATCTGGGTATGGAATTAGGACTTCTTTCCCTTTAACCGCTCTCGACTTAGGAAATAGCATACCAGCCACGGAGACATGAATTTTCCTTAGAGGCCGTACAGAATCTGTATTTGTAGGTTTAAGCAATTGTGACGCCCCCAAAATTAGGTATACATCACCCATCTTGGGTCGTCAGATACATAGTACAGAATACAAATACAACTTACTAATACAACTGTCGTGTACAATACGACAAAACATAAACTGCGAGTTTGAATACAAATATTATCTTCTAGAGAGTATTCATACTCAAAAGGAGTCCTCATTACATTTATTAACACACTATTACATAGAATAGTGAGGACTACTAACTAATACTATCATTCGAACCATCACTCCGTTCCCCGAATTGCTCCAGCAACGTTCTCATTTCCTGAAGAGAACAGTGAAAAAAATGGTGAGCTCAACTAGCCCAGTAAGAAATATTATTGACTAAGATAATGCAGAATAAATTATCATTAGCCTTCAACAATGTTAAACTGATAAAATATAATAGACATCAAGTTTAACTGCAGCGGAACAAGCAATCCATTAAAAGAGTCAAGTAGAAAATAAACTCCACTATCTTTTATGATTTAAAAGGTTTTTCAACACTGTTATCGCTGGGACTCAGCTTAATAAAATAATCCACATCATCGAATCACCCCTGCACTACGGCCAAGGATATTCGTGTATTCATTAATGGTCATGATCATGCCAACAACTGTCCATCAATGCACTACGGGCCAATGAGGACTTTTACCACATCATTTGTAACATTACGGTCATGATTATACCGAATAATCCCTGGTCATAATCATACCAAGTCCATCTATGCACTACAGGCCACAGATGACTTTCAACATTTTATAAACATGAGGATGATGACAATGATATAAGAATTCAATAAAACAAGTTCAAGAATTAATTTATCCAAGAATTAACAACGTCCAAATTGTCAACATGATACTACTTTGTGGAGTAAAATTCAAGAATACTTAGAAGAATTTTTTCATGAAAAGATACTGGATGAAACGCAATTATCAAGGATATTCCACAAATTTCATGGAGTATAGAAGTCAAAACTTAACCAACTGAGTACAATAAAGAATGGAATAACAAAAGAAATCACCATGCATGCGATAGACCGCACAAACAGGTTATTCCAACAGAATAATAAATAATGGAACCAGGTCCGGCGTAAAACGCACAGACATGATATTCCAACAGAATAATAATAAAGACGGAACCAGGTCCGGTGTAAAACACACAGACAGGATGTTCCAACAGAATAATAATAAAGACAGAACCAGGTCTGGTGTAAAACACACAGACAGGATGTTCCAACAGAATAATAATAAAGACGGAACCAGGTCCGGTGTAAAACACACAGACAGGATGTTCCAACAGAATAAAAATAAAAACGAAACCAGGTCCGGTGTAAAACACACAGACAGGATGTTCCAACAGAATAATAGAAGAATGTCACCAAGTATAGGGTAGGCCGCGTATACAGGTTATTCTAACAGAATAATAAGAAATGGAATAATAACAGTTCTCTTCATGAATAAGAAAGAATAACACCCCTTACCGTTTTAAAGAAGAGCTGAAATAAGGAAGTAGTTAAGTAGCAGAATACTCTTCTTCTTTCTCTCTATAGTTTCTCTCTCTAGAGTTCAGTGAATTCGTAAGAAATAATGAAGGAATGAGCTGCTATTTATAGAAAAATAGAATGCATAGTAACTAATCCATGAACGGTCCAGATTGATTACTTTAATCTGACGGTCCATATTTAAAGAAAAATCTTTTAAATAAAATATAATATATTTTATTTATAGAATAACTTTAATAAAGTATTCTGTTTTATATAAAAAGATGTTTCTGTTTTATTACGTTAATAATACGAATAAAACAAAACGTCATTATCGCTAAATAATTCATATTATTAACTGACAATAATTGAATCAAACTGAGTGACTTCTCACATAAGCATTAATAATCAATACCGTGTGCTACTATGCAACCACACGTATTATTGTACTTTTACTACCGAGTAGTTCAACAGTAACAATGGTAAAACTTCCGCCGTTATTTTTAATAAAATATTTTTGTCGTTTTCTCAATCCGACAATAATTCCGTTGTGGGGTCCACCAATGATTGTGTCGTTGTACAAATATTTCCTGTTAAAACGAATATTCCCCGACCAATCGAATATTATATAACAACGTGCGTACTTTGTAAAATTTATAAATATTACCCACAACTATAACATTATATCAAATTAACTCCATAATATTCAAAAATGATATTTATAGAAAATTCATCTTTATTTATAAAAGTTGGGGTCTTACAGCAATAGCATTGTAGATGAAGGAACTGGTGTATGCTTGTGCGGGTTCCTGTGACTTGACCTAGAGGAGTAGCCCAGTCCGGCCTTCCCTGTTTGGCTGGGAACTTGAATTGGGCATTTGATTCCTTGTTGGTTCTTTCTTAACCCTTGTCCTGGTTGGAAACCTAAGGATATCATTTCTTGACTGGCCGATATTACCTCGACGGAAACTCTAGGTTTCAGAGCTTGAGCCCCGATGGGTTGATAGTGAGTGTTTCTCAACTCAAGGGCTTGGAAGTTGACAGGCTCAACTTCTTCATTGAAATTGATTAGAGGTACATCACCTTGGACATGATACTCTGGTTCAGCGTTGACAGTGGCCAGATTACTGTTGATGATATACTTGAGTTGTTGATGGAGAGTGGATGGGACGACTCCTGCAATATGGATCTAAGGTCTTCCTAATAGTAAATTATATCCTATAGTGATTTTGAGCACTTGAAAGGATATGTAAAATATATGTGGACCGATTTCCACTGGTAATTCAATCTCTCTAACAACATTTCACCGAGATCCATCAAAGGCTTTGATGATTGTGTGGCTGCTTCGGATTCGGTTGAGATTGATCTTCATTTTTTCTAATGTAGCATAGGGGCATATGTTTAGGGATGATCCTTCATCTATTAGCACGCCTCCGACCACATATCCGGAAGACAACACTGCTATATGCAGTGGCTTGTAATGGCCCATCCCTTCGGGAGGTATATCATCATCAGTGAAAGATATCACATTGCTGTTGAAAATGTGATCTACCAGATGATGAAACTTTTCTACATCCACTGTCTTTGGCAAATGGGCTTCTTCCAATATCTTCATTAAGACCTTCTGATGATCTTCTGAAAAGAATACCAAATCCAAAATAGATATTTATTGAGGTGCTTCTTTCAAGCTTTGCACCACCTTAACATCATTATGTCCCATCTTGCGGAGGAATTCTTCGATTTTCTCCTTGGGCACTTTCCCCTTAGATCTAATGACTGACTTCATCAATCGTTGAGGGAGATAAATCGAATTTTTCTTGTGACGCCCTAAATTCGGGTTACCTAACCCTCGAGTTTGGTGCTCACGATCCATCATACAAATAACATCTAACTACCCATTCAATTATGAATATCAACATACATCTCATTAATTAATATCATTAATACATTATCCCCTGGTTTTCTAACCTTAACATCACGAATATACCCTTAGATATACAAAAAAGGTTATACATAACAACATAATAAATATTTTTCATCGTAACTACTCTTGCAATATGCCTTTGCCCTTGTCCTTCTCCGACCCTCGTGCTACTTCGGTCTTAGCTGAAATGTTATATTTAAGCAATGGTGAGCAACGAGTTTGCTTCGCAAGTTAAAACATATAATAAAGTATAGGAATCAAGAATAATAGACTAACGATTCGATAGAATGTCACCAAAGTTCAAAGGACTTTGAATTAGCTGAATAAATCGTTAATCAATAACAAAACTTTATTGCATATCATGCTAAACAATAACTCAATGATGAAAGAGTAAAACGCTTTAGAAGTTTTAATAATGTTCAATCGATTATCAAAAGATGATCCTACGCAATAAAAAAAATGGATTATTTTCCAGATTTTATGTTGAGTGATCCCACTGGATCTTGAACTTCTCGAGTAACTATCAAAGGTTTAACTTTGAATTACCCAGGTGTATCAGATAACCATAAAGATTAAATTATACCCCTCCACAAGTACCTGGAGCGGTCAACCCCTTGTACCCAATATTATGCATGATACTCACACGCGAGCAACGACCTTATATCCGACCACAAGGTTCCCTTTTTTATAAAAAGGTTATTTTTCTCAGTCTTACAACAAGAATTCGTATCGCAACAATATAGTTTGGATTTAACAAAATACTATGATTTCAACATCTGATCTCTATCTCGATCTAGCCGAAATAATTAGCATTGATCTTTCAATAACAATTGAGTTCAAATACTCGAACCTATCAAGTTTTAACAAATATTTGTCTCGCCAAAAAAATTAGCTAAGACATAGCTCAAGAACTATTCTGTAATAGACAGAAATCAACTGCACTATATGTAATCAACAATAATACCTACCGATGTGAATAACCAACAATAGATATTCATCAATCACACTTTTGAAATTTAAAACTCAGTTTAAATTAATAATTTGCACTAACTGTAAATAATCAACAATAAATCTCAGACGTGGTATAATCAGCAATAATTAACCACCACTATATTCGAAAAGTAATAACTCAAGATTGAGTTAAGGAAACTTGTCTTTGTAGTTTACTACTGCTACACAATATAACTTAGTTGCGTTTGAAAGACCTATAATCAACAATATCGGTCTACCAATTAGCATAAGACATCATATCACATTATTGTTATTTAAAGTCACTATATCATTTAGACACACAATCATATAGTCACATCAGTGTTTATAACCTCTACAAACACTTATCAGGTCTAACTAGTTCAGTCTGGTTGGACTTCGGTCTCAGTTCTAGGTCTTGATTACCCTATCCAATAATTTAACGAGTTTATTGTCAATCAAACTCTGACTCAAAGCTTCAATATTATTTTAGATAATTCAAATATCATTCATAATATTTTTTAGAAGCTTAAAATAATTTTCAAGTAATTATTATATTTTATAATAATTTTTCAAACACTAGAATCATTTTTAAATGCTTTAAATACTGAATAATCTCATCATCATTAATATTTAGATAATATTAAAAATATTAATGAAATACTTATCAAAATATTAAAGTTATTTATAATAACTCAAAATATTTTTAAATCACCGATATTCCCTTAAATGATTTTTAAAACATTTAAAAATTATTTTTAACTAATTACCATTAATATTTAAATATTAATGTATTTTTCATTAAAATATTAAAAGTCATTTATTACAACTTAAAATATTTTTAAATCACTTATATCATTTTTAAATGATTTTTAAATCAATAAAATCCTTTTTAAATTATTTATTTAATATAATAATTAAATAAATATATTTATTATTAATATTAAATTATTAATAAAATTTACCTCAAAATATTAAATGTCATATTTTATAACTTAGAATATTTTTAAACACTATATTCTCATTTAAAATGATTTTTTTAATATTAAAATTATTTTTAACTAATTTATTTAATGCACTCATTAAATAAATTAAATATCATTAATATTAAAATTAATATAAATATTAATGAAAAATATGTCAAATTATCGAAAGTTGATTTTTATAACTTAAAATAATTTTTAAAACTCATTTTGTAATTTTTAGAAATTAATTTATATTTTTAATGATTTTTCAGAAATTAATAAAACTAATTTAATTAAAATCGTCGCTAAAGCCTTTAGCGACACTAACTGTCACTGTTGGTATTCTTGAGCCCTAAGAACACTCATAAACAGTCTCAAGGTGTCAACTTTGACCACCTTCAATTCATTGTTCAAAGTGTTTCTAGGCATGCTAAGGTTCAAATCTTGTAGTATTGATGTAATATTACATGATCCAACAATCATCAAGGTCATACAACATCACACAAAGGAGATCTAAGCTTGCAAAAAGACTGTCAGACCTGTTATGGGTTTTCTGGGTTACCTAGAAACCCATACAGTTTCATGTAGTCACTTTGAGGCTCTATTAACTTTGGGTTCTGGCTATTGGTTTGGTGTTTAAATAGTTCAATCATGTAGTCCTCATGTCAAAGAACAACATCACTACACTAAGGTAGCGAAACTACATCTGAATCACAAGATTTGAGCCGGTCAAACCTTGTCAGAAACGGTGTTCTTCAGTTTTCTAGAAATTCCAAAAAACTCAAAGTCATGCTCGGTCAACCTAGTTTGACTACTCACTACTTTGATTCTGTTTGTTGTTTAAGTGATCGAAAGGCATGAATCTATAGTCCATACAACAGAGTATAAATTTGATACAACAACACAATCAAATCACATAACATCTGACAGATCTAGGCTTAGCAAAACCTTGTCAGACCTTCCTGGGCATTTTTCGGGTTACCCAGAAACACCAAGTCATGGTCGGTCAACTCACTTTGACCATCAATAACTTGTAATCTGGACATGCTATGAGCATGATTCCACCTCCAGATTACACCCCACATGGCATACTACAAGTCTATAACATCAAACAAGACAACTAATAAACAGATCTAGATCTATGGCCTCTGACATTCGGTTGTCAGGCCATAGAATTAGGGTTCTTGACAGTTTTGAAAACTTGATTTTTGAACACTTTGATGTTATGGATCTATGATATAACATTATAGATCACCAAATAACATCTTATAACACAAGTTTAAACACAAAACACAACTTTTATCTTAGCATACAAGATCAAATAGGGTTAGGGTTTATACCTTCTCTTGCACAAGCTTTGATCTAGGCTTTCCTCAACTGATTTTGAAGTGTTATGAACTTTGTTAGGGACTGATTCACTTCTCTATTTCGTGGGTTTGGTGAGAGAAAAGTTTGGCTATGTGTTTGGTTCACAAATTAGCTAAGTTTTGAACTTTCTCTCTCTTTAATCTCCTTCTTTTGGATTCAATGTATCTAATACCTGCAAGGTGGCACTCTAGATCAGATTTGCTGAGATTTTTAACACATGGTGATATCCACAAAGTGATGAACCACTAGATTTGTAGAAATCTCTTAACTTAAAACTTAAGTAAAGGGTATTTTGGTCATTTTGCCCCCAAAAGGGTACTTTGGTATTTCCCTCATGATTTTAAGGGTATTCTAGTCATTTGACATAATTCCTTTTAATCTTAACCCTTAGTGTTTGATAATCTCAATTAGGGTTTATTAATTAGGGTTTAGGGTTCTCGAATATAAAATTAGAGTTTCCCGAAACACAATTAGGGTTCCTAACTATTCGTTAGGGTTTTTTAATCACAGTTTAGGATTTCTAATCTACCATTAGGGTTTACTAAGGTTATACCTTATCTGACCAATCATTGATCATTAATTCTATACAGTATAAACACATACTCACAGATACACTTGTAATCAGTGTATTAACTATCGAATCCCTATCCATAACTAGGGTTAGGGTTTTCAATATCTGTTAAACATATTTCCACTCATATTTCTCAGTCAATACATAGTTTGACCATCTTACTAAACTCATATCATAGATACTCAGCACAATATTGATAATAAATACCAATATTAAATAAAAAAAATTATTCATAAAATTTATATTGTTTGAAATTCTGGGTCCTCACATTCTTCCCTCCTTATAAGGATTCCGTCCTCGGAATCACCACTTTCTTACTCTCTAATATCTTTTAAAGTTGTATCATCAATTCATTTATATAAACACAATATTAATTTGTGTCTCATATCTTACCTTGTGATTTGGATCTGTAAAAGAAAACAACTCACATCAATATTCATCCAATACTACTCGCGAAATTAAATTACTGAGCGAAATCGTTACCCGCCACCACCTCCCGTACAGCTACTGCATCTTTCACCGTCATGTTGAATGTACGTGCCGTTGGTCTTCCTGGATGAGCAGGTCCTCTAATCGTCAAGGTTCCACTACTGGGTCTCTTGTTGATACTTCCTTTATCCACATTCTTCTTCGGGCAATTCCGAACCAAATGATCTGTTGATCCACATGAAAAACAACCTTGTATCTTCCTCGGACTGGGACAATTGGGAGATATGTGTCCCTTTTGACCACAGTTATAACAGACTCCTTTACTCCTCAAACAAACTCCCAGATGATTCTTCCCACAAATCGCACACCGCTCACCTCCCTTCCTGTTTTCTCCTGACTTGTTCCCCAATTGGGTACTGTCACTCCATTTCCACTTGTTTGGATTACTTCCACCACTACTACCTCCTTCATTCGTCTTCTTCTTCTTTTCCTGATGATATCTGGACCCAGGTTCACTTCCTCCTTTAGCAATAATCGCTTTCTCCAATAAAGTCACAAATGTATTAATTTGCAACACAGCTACCTTGTTGAATATTGTTGGTCGGAATACCGATCACTAAAAACGCGCAAGTATGCGCGGTCTAACATGTAATACAGTGATAAGAAGTGTGTCGTACCCACGAGGAACTATGACTAATATTTACCAAGTACCGATTATTTATCGCTAAAGTCTTATTCGAACAGCAGTAAATGGAAGGGTGATTAATCTAATTATACTACTTAATCAAGCAAGTAAATGGATAACGAATGGAAATCTAAGGAAATACAAGCTAAGGTCACAACTTCACCCCCCCCACACAGGCATTCTATCGAACACCTGGCGTGTTATGTTTCATCAAACTAGATACCCTTTCTCTCTTTGGTCTTAATGGTCACGATAATTTGTCGACCGAGAACGCACAGGTGCTAATGCACCTCTGTCGAGGCATGCACAAACATATCCTCTCCAGATCCACCCTAAAGGGAATAGAATAGAAAAGAACGTCCGAGCTAGATGCAATCCTACATATGTCTATGCGAATCAATCATAACAAGGAGTTAAGCATAAGTTCTCATTGAGGTCGCACGTGGCGCATAGAGATATGTCTATTCTACGCACAACTTATGCAGTCGAAACCCACAATCACATGCCAATATATTTAGGTGTAAATCTACAATTCTTCTGTCGATATCATGCAGATTACCAAAATCATCACTAATGTCTTAGCTAGAATCATAAAGCACAAATATATTAAACCAAATCATATGGTGCCAACCAAAGAGATAAAGACAGTCAATTCAAATAACAAAGGGATCCATTATAACCTTAGAGCAAATATTCAGTTCATGATCATTAAACCAAATACCAGTAGCAGTAAAGACAACATTTATAGATTACAAAATAAGAGATGATAAATGGATAGAAGAAACTCTGTCAAAGCCCCATCAACTCCCACGAATTTCACTCAAATTAAGCTTTCCAATTCGTGCCGCTTGTTGCTCTTGTGCTCCAAAGAAATACAAACTTCTCCCTAAATCTACCTAAACTATATTTACAGACATCAACTAAGAACTAGAGAGTGAAAATACAAAAGAAAATCTAATCTAAGCTAAAACTATGAAAAAATATGATATAGGATGTCTGGTATATCAAATGCAGAGCTTCCTGTGTTTTATATCTCTTCTCCCTTAAGCTAGGTCAAACACAGGCTCTCTCTGCCTGGACACCGAAGGTGGCGCCGCGGCGCGGGCATTAAGCCTATGCTTGGCGCTGCAACGCCACATTAGCTTGAAAAATCGGAGCTCGCACTGCGGCGCGAGCCAAAGAAGAAACAATGGCGCTGCGGCGCAGAGGTGATGTCAGCAGAGACTAGGAGGTGGCGCCGCGGAGCGAGAATAACATTGGGCATTGGCGCTGCAGCGCCAGTGTATAGAAAATGACTGTTTTGCCCCTAAATGCTAGAAAACACCTGTAAAGCTCTGCAATTCATCGATTAAGCACAACAACACTATAATCATATAAAAACATATAAAATCTACGAGAACAGGCAACTATTTAAGTCATAAATTATCCGATTCGCGGGTATAAATCCCACCCATCAAATATCCCTGGATTCAATCCATTCTTAAACCTTCGCGCTTTTCTTGCCTCCGTATCCACCTGATGAGGTGCAAATCTCGCTAACTCATTGAACTTGGCGGCGTATTCTGAAACCAACATGTTCTCCTGCTTCAATTCTAAAAACTTCACTTCCATCCTGGCTTTGATACCACTGTTAGGTTTGTAATATTCATGAACGCAATCAAATTGCACAAATTAAGCGGAAGCATGGAAAATTAGAGTTTAAAAATTTTTCAAATCATATACCCGGATCATCCTTTATGCATAATTATTAATTAAACGAAAAGATAAAGAATAAGAATCATACCCTTGAAGATTCGAGCTTCCTCAGGTACAAGTTCACCTCCGAATCCTTTTCGCGTTCAACTTGAATCCACAGAGTTTGGTTCCTTCCTTTGATCAATGTTAGCCACCCAAGTGTTTGGCCTCTAGCACTACTAGAAAAATAAGAATATGTGACGGAACTTTGTGACAGTTTTTAAAAACAATCACAAAAGATAGTAATTTGTGATGGACTTTTTAAGCAATCACAAAATAATAGTATATATGATGGCTCTTAGTGATGACTAATTTTGCCATCAATGTATTATAATTGTGATGGTCGTGTCAATCACCAAATTTTTTTTGTGACGGACTAAGTCATCACTTATAGATATATCCTTTTCGTGATTTCATTTAAGCTATCACTAATATTTTAATATAAGAAATAATCAAAACAATATTTTATGACGGTCATGACAATCATTAAAAAAATAGATTTTTGTGACGACTTTTATTTGCAATTACAAAAAGAAGGTATTTTGTGATGGAATTTTCAAGTCATCACAAAATAATAAAATATATGATGGCTCTCAGTGATGACTAATTTTACCATCATTAGAGAGTATTTGTGACTGCCATTGCAATCACAAAATCTTATGTGGAAGTAATTTTGTTTAGTAAGTCAACTCACATAAATTTCCTTTTATATTTTGTTTTAAAATTATAATCATGATCTGCGCTTTGGTGTAGTGGTAATACTCGTTATTTAGTTCGCAAATAGGGGGAGGGTTAGAATCCTACAAGTATCATTTGATACAATTAATATAGTGAAATAAATTATCCGAATATAGAGATTCACGTTCTTACCTTTGATCCCTAATTAAAGTCTTATTTTTTTGTGATGACTTTGATAATCACAATAGATCACGTGTTAATGTGATTGTATTAATCATCACAAAAGCACTAAGAGTTTACGTAATTGCCAAAATCATCACGTAAAATCTTTCATGATGGGCGTATACAAGATGGTCATTGTGATGCTTAAAGCCATCACGTAAACCTTTCGTGATGGTTTTTTTGATTTTTGTGATGGATTTTGGCCATCACAAATGACCATTTTTTTAGTAGTGTAGAGGTGATCCACCAAGGAAGAAGAAAAATTCAAGAAGATGGATATTTGATAAAACCCTAGTTTTCTATCTCTCATAGAAAAGGTGTACTCTCCCAATTATTGGAATTACGTATTCTATGAAAACGTCAACCACCTTCACCCATAATAAGACTCCTCTTATTTATAGATGTAGGCAACCCTCCTTAACAATTAAGGAATTAGATTTTATTTTAATTAATTAAACTCCTTTAATTAATTAGGCTCCCAATCTTATTAGGAATAATTAATTAAACTCTTTTAATTAACTAGCCTCCTAATCTTATTAGGATATATGAGAGTACTTTTGTTAATTAATTTCCAAACTCTTTTAGGAATTAAATAATAATAATAGTAATAATAATAAGACTCCTCTTATTAATTTATATTTAATATTTTCAAAATATTAAATAATAAATATTAAGCTATTTAATTTATTCTATCACAATAGATTAAATTAAACATACTTAGCTTATTATTACGATTATGTCATTTGCTTCTTAAATAAATATTCTTCCTTTTATGGTGTGACCCTTTAGGTTCTCCATATTAAACTGGTTGAAAATAAATCAATTAGAGCAATTCTAATCTTATTTAAATAAATAAATTAAACAATTAATTTATTTAAATAAATAATATTTATTCTATAATAGGGATAAGTCTCCCTAGCGATTAACGACTATCCAGATAATATAGATTTCAAGATTAATCATAAAAGAATCTTTGAGTAAATAGTTACCGTACAATTCAATCCTTCCACCATACAATGTCCCAATTAAATATAAGACATGGAATTACTATCAAGTCTTATTTTATTTAATTATATGTATTTCGACTCTTAAATGCACAACTCCAAATAATGTAAATTAGAAACTACTTTCTAATTTCATTTTGCCTTGGCCAAGGACTACTGGGTTGTCATTTATCGAATCACATAGGACATTTCTCTTCTTTTACTAGAAGCGGTAGATTCTTTATTGATCATACATTATCTCCATGTACAACTTATTATACCCAAGCATACCCTTTGATATACCCTAAGGGTCTTAAGGAATAAGTCAAAGTATAATTCATCATACACAAGATACTATGATGATCTCAAGTCCAAGGATCACTTGTACTACTATCACTACAGGAATTCCTATTGACAAACAAGTAAAACTCCATTAGGTATTCCTTAGCGAGCCACGTTCAGTGAACTTATTCTCTAATAAGCACCTACATACTTGCTTTAGTGTCTCCACACAAATGATCATGAGATCAATTATCCTCATCCAATGAGCAAGCAACGTATGTACCAATCTATCCGGATTCACTAATCCCCAATTTAGTAATCTAATGATTGGAACTATTTTAGTTTTAAGCTTTCTAAGAATTTAGATCACATTAGAATGATCATCATCATTAAAAGCATTGCTTAAAACTATGAGTTTATCACATATTATAAAGCAGCATCATGTAGATAATTTAAAGCATTTAATAAATTAATACTTTTTATTAATAAATGAATAAGATTGTTACAAAGTATATGCTTTGTCATCAAACATGACTAGCTTGTGTGCATACTACTTTCAGAAAGGTCCTTTGGTCATTTTTTCTTCTATACAGGATTCGCAAACTGGAAAATTTTCAACTTCTAAGGAATTTAGAGGACCATCTTTAACCAGTATTTGGATTCTATTTAGATTAATATGACCTAATCGTAGATGCCTGAGATAAGTTTGATTAACTGAAGAAACTTTTCTTTTTAATGGTATATGTTGACTACATTCAGTTTGCATTAATAAATAATAGTTTGGAGTAAGAATATATAAATTATCTACCAATGAACCAGAACAAATGAAATTTCCATTCTTGCGAATAACAATCTTGGAATAAAAATTAACTGAATATCCATGTTTAAACAAGCAAGAAACTGAAATTAAATTTCTACGAATGTCTGGAACAATAAGACAATCTACTAATTCTGAAGTCCTATCATTATTAAAATTGAGATGCACAACTCCCACTGCAATAGCTGCTACTTTTACGCTAGAACCAAGGTGTAGATAAATCTCGCCTTCATTCAATTTTCTGGTTTTCTAAAACCCTTGCAAAGAATTGCAGACATGATTAGTGGTTCCCGAATCTTCACACCAGGATTCAGTAGAATGGCCCACAAAACATGTTTCATGAACGAAAGATTGATATTTACCTATCTTGCCAAACTGATCAATGAGACAATCAATCATACCTTGATTTTTGATATTGGCTAGGTAAGTAGAACAATTCCTTTTCCAGTGACCTTTCTCCCCACAGTGAAAACATTTCACTTTAGGTTTTGCTTCTACCCCTTTCTTCCCAACCCCTCCAGATGGAGGAATGTTTCCATTTGTAGCTTTATTACTGTTATTCTTTTTTCAGTTCTTGCTCTTAGGCTTTCCCTTAAAAGTACTAGTTTCTGCAATATGAATGTTTTCTCTTGCACGAAGAATACCCTTTGCTGCTTGAAGTTCCTTCATCAGTTCAGGTAAGGTTAAAGACATTTTGTTCATAGTGTAATTAAGTTTGAACTGATTGAAGAAATCAGGCAAGGTCTCTAGCAACATGTCAATCTAGGTTTCCCCATCAACTGTTGCTCCCAGGATTTCCAGTTCGTTTAAGTAAGAAATAATTTTTAAACAATGATCTCGAACTGAAGATCCCTCGGACATCTTAGAATTCATAAGTGTTTTCATCACAGTCTATCGTGCAGCACGACTCTGGTCAGCAAACATTTCATGAAGGCTATCCAAGATTTCCTTAGCAGTGGTAGTAGACTGATATTGGTGTTGTAATATATTTGACAAAGATGCCAATATATAGCAACGAGCCATATCATCTGCCTTTTGCCACCTCTTATAGTTATTCTTTTGTACAACAGCAGCATTTTCTGGAAGAATTGGGCAAGGTTCAGTCCACACAAACTTGTAGTCCTCAACAGTCAACACAATGTCAAGGTTTCTTTTCCAGTCCACATAATTTGGTCCAGTTAACTTATTTTCTTTAAGGATAACAACAAGGGGATTAAATGACGACATGGTAATCTGTACAATTATACAATATGCATAAATTAAATGGTCATTCCATAAAAATAAACTTTTGCATATAAATATGAAAGTGTAATCCTCAAACACAAACATAAAATAAACATGGCAACTTAATTTCAAATAATTCTCTTTTCAATGGGAAAAATAAGAATAATTTAAAATTACAATTATTATTATATCTTGACATTTCATGAAATAAAAATAATTCACCATTTAATTCAGCCCAAAACAATAATAATAAGTATCACTCCGATGGGGAGAATTATTATTTATGTTTTGTAAGTGTATACCATCCATTTAAATTTTCTCTAAAATTTTAATACAAATATTTCGATAGGAAATAATTCGTAATACAATTTTAAATAAATTTATCACAAGGAAATCTATATCTATTATAACTAGATTCATGCATCTTCCAAAGGGAACTCACAAGATTTGAGATTAGATACATGTATCAATATAATGGACTAATGATGGAGGCCGTAAGAAATACAATCTTTCTCCCACTTGATTTTTTATTTATATTTTTTTTAAAAATTGAGGATTTTTATTTATTTAAAAATATATAATAATATTAATATCCCATATTAATACATATAACATGTAAACTAAGATCAATGCAAATTAACATTTATCAATTACAACATTATGAAAATTTTAACAATTAAACATTATAATTGTTACCTACTAATAAATATAATTGAATCCGAAATTATAAATAAAAGGTTTGTGGGTATAGTTGGTTGAGTATCCCTATTGCAACAGAAAGGTTGGCAGTTTAGATCCTTGCAACATCTTTTTATAACGTTTTATATGTATATTTTTTAAAACCAGTTTGGACGTAGCCTAAACAGTTTTTCAAAAATAATTACTGAGTTGCTAGAAAGACTCCTGATCTCTCATAAACAAATTATTATATTCTACCAAAATCCACTGGACCAAACAACAAATCATATTAAAAAAAATTTAACACTAATACTTATTAGTATAACACTTGACAGCTCCATATCCATGAAAAATAATCTGTACAAACAGATATTAGGCATTGCGGTAATAATCAACGACCACATACATCTGGCATAAAGAGCATATAACGTCATAACACATTTTTTTATAAGCTCACAAAAGGATAACACTTTCTTATGCAACCTCGTAATGACACATGGGTGGATCATTTGTCAAAATGATATCATTAACAAGCAGATTGGTAAATTTTAAAAAAAATCGCCATTGCGCACTTTTGAAACACTTAATCATAAAATATTAATAAATATATTATGATGTATTGATTGCACCCACAGATTATTCGTGAGCACAATTCAGATGCCTCGTAATGATCAACAATTATTCATTGTTCACATATCATGCGGCACAAAAAAATATCAATACAATTACGAATACAATTCATACACGAACTCGGTAAGTAATATAATATAATCATGATTTATGAAAATTATGAGTATGCTTTGATATCAATTGTAGGAAAAGATTTTCAAAAAAAATTAATAATTTTTACTTTTAAAAATTATTATCCCAAAATTTTTCTCATAATTTAGCATAATAAATAATTAAATAGATAATATTACATACCTCATGCTTGGTTGTAGCACAATAGAGAATTTGTTATTCTAGTGAAGGTTTTCTCTTCCTCCTTTCTGATCTTCCTCCTTATGACTCTTATTTTGATATTACGTACTTTTCTGAGTGTGCACTCAAAATACTGGAAAGTGATATAATATATAGAGTCCTCAACTCCCTGATACTTATCAGGATAATTTGAAAACTTTCTGATATATTTTATCATAAGGGCTAGAGTGGGGATCAAGTAGGATTCTACAATTCTAGCTCCAATATAATACTAATTTCTGATTAACTTTTTAATCAATTAGAATTATATTAATTATAACTATAGGTGCACTCTAGAATTAATAGAATTAAAATTAATTAATTAAATCCTTCCACTATTAATATCTTGCAAAAATACTTCTCTACAATAATATCCATAAATGCGTGTAGAAATAAAATTGTTAACCCACTATGTTTACTGCTTATATCCTTGACTGCATAATTTATAAACTTTTGATTACACATTAATTTAATAAATTAAATTAATACTTTAATAAATTTGAATTACTAAAATACTTGGCCAAGATTCTGGTGATCAACCAATAAATTATACCAGGGAGATATTATAATTTAATTGTAGAATTTCATCTTGACAAATACATGTTCCTAATTTCATAACATATATCACCCAACATATTGAGGTATTGATTGTATTTAAAATCTCACTCTTTAATATATTAAAGTGACATACATTATAAAATTAAGTTCATTATTCTCTCAGGATTAAGAGTAATTGTACATTAATAGTAATTGACAAATTATTTATAATAACAGTATTTAACAAATAATTTTTCGCAATGATCCAGTTCTATGTATTTCAAAAATATACCAATACACTAGATTAAAATCTTCACTTTATATGACTAAAACAAATCATCCAATCAAGTGTATTACAATCTACTAGAATGGTTTGTCCATTTCTATCTAAGATTGAGAACAATATATTTCTTTAATTATATATAACATATAATTTATGTCTTCTGTATATGACACTCCTTCATATACATAAATTATAAAATATATAATTATGGACAAAATTTATGACACATTTAATTATGCAAAATGAAATTAAATTTTATTATTAAAATAATAAAATAAAAATCAACATTGAATTTTTCTGAGCGTAAAACCTTACAATGATATCGTCCCGCCACCTAAATCCCTCTATTCAAATCAATAATCAAACACAAAAATGATAAGGAAAAAAATTTTAAAATTGGGCAAAAGTTTTTTTCCCCCTTCTAAAACATGATCAAACTAACTTAAAATAGAGAAATAAACTCACAATTTTACAGCGTTTTCCTGTACTGAAAAACCCATCGTCCTTTTCTTCACTTCCATTCTTATTCCGTCCCCTTTTCAGAGAGTTGTTCATCACTTGAGAACTTCTAATGACTGATTTTGCGGCTGGGTTCCTAAGCCCGATGAGGTCCTATTTCATACATTATCAATCCTATATAGTGTATATTATATATAGACCCTCACATTAGCTATATCCGTTACCCTATTTTTTAATTGTTGATTTTTTTTTCATATTTCACAATCATAATTAGACACAAATATATATATATATATATATATATATATATATATATATATATATGGGATTTAATTTCAAAAATGGTGCCAAGTTATATTAAATATATGTCAAATTATCGAATAGCCCTTCCTTTATTTGATGTAAATGCTGGATTTTTAAAACCGCTGCCGCTACATGCTCATGCGGCAGGGCATCTCATGTCAGGATCCGGATCCTCTATGAAAATTTCTTTGTGAGGATCTTGTGAGGGTTTTGCTGTGGGATTGACAACACATTAAAAATGAGATCCAATAGCTCACAACTATTTTTTTTGTTTGTGTATCAAAATGACGCCGTTTTAATAGAAATTTTTTTTTACAAGTTGACAAAAAATTAGAAGCCACCAAACGCTGTTTATTTTTACATATAAGTATTTTAAATTTCTTGATTATTTTGTATATGATTTTTTTATATATTTAATAACTTAGTTTGCTATTAATATTAATATAACTACAAACTTAGCTCAAAAAAATAAATAAATATATCGGTTATAATTATCGTTAATGTTTTCAATGTGGCTTTAGTTATTTTTCGTTTATTATTGTTTTTGTTTGTTCGTTTATTTATATTATTATTTATTATTATTATTATAATTTGTATTTATCTGTTTCATAAAAAGAGTTTACTCTCACCATTGAAAATATTATTATTATTTACTCTAACCATTGGGCCGTCTGAGTCAACCAAAAAAATATTTTAGACCTATCAATTATTATTATTTACATATTCATTTATATCTTTTTCTTATTATTAATAATCGTTTTACTTTACATCTCTTAATTCACTGCTCAACGGAGACAATCACCATCACAACTCAAATACTATTTTAAATGTACTCTTTTTACTTTACTTCGTTTGTTTGGTAAAAATAAATGGTGTTTGGTGGTTTCCAATTTTTTATCAACTTGTAAAAAAAAATTCCTATCAAAACGACGTCGTTTTGATACACAGACAAAAATAGAGTTGTGAGCCATTGGATCTTCTTTTTAATGTGTTGTCAACCCCATATCAAAACTCTCACAAAATTCTCATAAAAAAATTCTCATAGAGGATCCAGATCCCTCATGTCCCAATAGACCTAGCACACATGGCCCAAGCCCGCAGGCCGGGCCGGCCCGCTCACCACGGGTCGGGCTTTAGGCTGTAGTTGTTTAGTCCAGTAAAATTCAGGCCTATTTGGCTCGGGCCTATTTGGCCCGGGCCGCTACCGGGTGGGCCCGTTTGGGCCAAATCCAAAAAAATATAAAATAGGCACAAAATTGGGTCGGCCTGGCCCCGCTCGTCCGTCACGGGCCTGGCTTTGGGCTGCAGATTTCTGACCCAATAAAAATCGGGCCTTTTTGACCCCCCCAATCACTCACCCGACCCGTTTGGCCCGGATTCACCCGTTTGTCAGGTCTATGTTCTAGGGGACTTCAAAATTCTAATGTGTCCTTCAAACTCTCAATGTGATTGATCACTAATATTAATAATAATTAATAATAATAATAATAATAATAATAATTTTAGCAGGCTACCTTTGTCCTAAAATGAGAGCCCTGATTAATTTCTTGAGACTTTTGACAAAATTGTACCTTAATTAGAGCGTGGAAACCAATTTCTGACAAAATTGTACCTTAATTATAATAATAATAATAATAATAATAATAATAATAAATCCTTATAAATAAAGAGACGACAAGCGATCCATATAATTTCAAAATTCGGTGTGTGAACCCTACTTAATTTGAAATTTTGCTGAGTCATCTCGGTTCAATTGAAAATGTCGATTACTTTTCCTGCGCCTTTTCCAATTCTTTCGACCCTCTTTCCCTTTCTCCTCCCTCCTCCTCCTCCTCTTCCTCTTCTTCCAATTGTAGTGTCTCGGCCTTTTCCGATTATTTTCCTCAACCTTTTCGGCTCTTCTTCCAATTTCAGTCTCTCTAAAATTATATATTCGCTATGTTCCCCTCTTTCCCTCCATCACATATCTAGGTTGTGCCTCTTTCCCTCCATCACAGATCTGGGTTGCATACCAGTGCAGAGTACAATAATTTATGCCAGTGCGAAACCCTAGACGACATCAAGATGCATCTCTTCGCCATTGAATATGGTCCTTATCTTCAAAGCGGTGAGTTTACCGAATGAAGCCGTCAATTGCTGTCGATGAAGCCGCTATGGCTGAATCTATCACGCGCCAGTTGGCCACACAGGGTAAATCCTCGGATGCCCTCACCAAAACCCCGTCCCCTTTAATTTTTTTTTTCTAAATTTCCAGAAAATCGAAATTACAGATCAAACTTTTTTCCCCGTAGATTTTGATTTCTCTAAAATAAAAAATATTTATTTATTGTTGGTTCTAGACGTTCAGTGATAAGTGCAATCTTTCTTACATGTATCATGCCATATTTATGTTTCAGTGATAATTTCAAGTACCAACTTCCCGACCAATTTAAGGTTAGTTCATTTTTACAATTTTAATGTTAGTTCATTTTTCAGTATTGACTATTTTTAGATGTGCTATATTCCATGGTGAAGTAACCGTTTGTCTTTGATGTGGTTAGTTAACTGTTGGAAAAGAAATAAGTGATTTTTTTGATTTAAAATACTACTTTTGCAACTCAGGATGTTTAGTAAACTTTGGTAGTCTTTGTTTGTTAGCCTTAAGACCTTAATTCTTGCTTTTCCTTTTTTCAGAGTTGAAATTCCTGTTTATCTGTTAATTTTTTTGCTCCTTTGTGTTGTTCTATTCTGTAGGATGAGAATGTTGAATCTGATGATGAAGATGAGGACGATGATTTTGGTCACGATGGCAGGCATATGCAAAGGATGTTGCAAGAAATCACTGGATTGCCCAGTGATGCTTTTGAAGGTAACATTGAGCCTCAAATTACCTACCTTTCATGTCAGGTATCGTGTATTAAAATGTATCTGTATCTGTTGATGTATGATACAAATGTTGTTGCCTGGAATGTATTAAAATGTTTATGTTTATAAACACATCTGTCTCTTACCCTCCCCTTTCCAAATCATTTCATGTTCTCTTCCCAGCCTCATAATTGCTCTCAGAATTTTTTAATGAATTTCTTGATGTGTGGGTTATGAACTTCTTTTACCCTTTTGCTATTTGATCACCCACCAACATCTTTTGACACCTCCAAAGGTTGTAACTCTTGATCATTTTCTATTTATTTAGGTGGATTATTGGGTTTTTTGGGAAATCTCCAGATGCTCTGTTAGGGAAAAGGCAACCAACGAGTGAGAAATGTCAAGGAGATGGGGTTTTGTTTTGTTTATTGAGTCTTCATCTTTGTGGTCATCATTGTAATTGTTATCATCATTATTTCTCTCTATGAATGTTCTAGATGAAGTTGACTATGTGGTCTAACTGATGTTACAAACTTGGATATGTAAGCTCATACCCCTATGTCTCCCTTATTAAGCAATGAATTTGAGCCTTTCTTTCACATTGTAGTTATATATGCTGCTTTTCCAATTTGTGGCCTCTAGCATGTGTTTGCGCATTTTTTATTGATTGTTCTATTGTACTCGCAGTTTCATCTTTCAATAAACTTCCAAGTTTGTAATAATACATGAAGAAATGCGTGGAGATGTTTATGTTCATTTTCCAAGTATTTTCAGTTTAATATTTTGTATTATTATAAACAAATTGGTTCTTAGTCTTTTTGGCTTATTATCTACATAATTGGATGTCTACATAATTTGAAGTTTCTTCTCAAATTCAGCTCAGGAAGTGTATGTACATCAGAGTCCCTAATAATGGAATTCTCCTATTAACGTTGCCGTCAGCATGTGAGACTTCGAATTTTCATCTTCTCTAATCAACTGCTTATTTTCTGACATGTCCAATTTCCATTGTTTGAAGAGTTTTATATATTCAAATTTTTATTATTTGATAAAATTGCCTAATTATGTTCCATGGCCTGATTCAATCGTAACCCTGAACAAGTATAAGCTTATTGAATGCTTCCAACTTTAATTTGATATATTTTTGAATTTCAAACTAAAATTTGGGATCAGATCCGTGGGTTTTGATTTCAGAAATTTCTATACATTAGTAGGATATTTATATGCATGTATGTATTCCTAGATTTGTTCGCTAGAAATTGATTCTGTTGACTGTTCGTAGATTTTCTTTCTTTCTTTCCTAACTACCAAACCTGTCAATTCCAAACCATGGTGAGTCTTTAATTATACATTCAAATCTCTCTCTCTTTCTCTCTCTCTTTAATTCTCTCTATGGTTTTGTGTCATATATGTCACGTGAGGAGTACAAGAAAGGTGAATTTTGATCTGTGTATTTTGATCTGTGTATCCATCAATTTTAGGTAATTTTGATTTGTGTATCCATCAATTTTAGGTATTTTTAATTTAGATTTGTAGTTATTTTTCATCTCTATCTTATGCTTATCGATTTGTGTATATTGTGTGTATGTTTTTTTAAATGGGAACCCTCATCATAAAACAGAGGAGCAAATGTTGTTTTGAATATAAAATTTTAGTACTTTTTTATATAAACTTTTTAGAGATGATTGAAGGGAGTGGACTGGCCAATTAGATGATGAATCTCAAGGTTTTGATTATAGTTGTACATTACTTATTTGCTGGAATGACACAAAGAGTACATACATAGTTATTTATTTGAATGAACAATTTTGGTCTTAAATTCAAGCAGTGGCCTCTCATTGTTATCAATGTTATGGATGAAGAAAATATTTGAAACCAAATGCGGATATCTTTTTGAGCATTCAAACAAAATGTGGTGTTACCTTAATCTATATCTTATGTTTACTTTTATTTATTTTTGTGATATTTTCTTTCATTTGGTACTCAATTTACCTAAATCTTTTTATGTCACTACTTATTTTAATTTAGTGTTAATGCAGAATTTTTGGTGTTGGTGCAGAATTTTCATAGAAGCCAAAAGTTACTCCCAAAATTACAAAAATCTTTGTATATTATTGACCGACTTGTTTTATAACATAACAAGAACCAAATTCTTTTTTTGAATGCATTTGGCTTTGAGTTTTTATACTTTACTTTTGTTGCTGAGAATTGGGTTTTCTTATGTAGTATGTGCTTTTGCTGAATTTTATGGGTGTGGAGTATACATGGTAACCTTGGAGTGTGTGTTTTTTCTTATTAAAATGTATTTGAATGTCAGGTATGTATTCATTTTATGTATTAAAATGAATACATGATGAAATAAGCTGGATTGTCCGGTATCATGTCAAGTATCATGGATGTATATGTATTAAGCTGGAACGTCTGGTTTCTCTATTAAATTGTTTAAAATTGTATTCTAAATCGTATATGGTTAGATGAATTGGTATTGAGTTGGATTGGAAGGAAAACATTTTTTATTTTTCTTTCTGATACGAAAGATGGACTTTTTTTTCTCTCTCAATTAATGGTTTTTGGGTTCGTATTTTGGCAGTGGCTAGATTTGACTTTTCGTGGGGAAACCTTGAATATCACCAAGAGACTCAGGAAAATTTTACTGGAACTGTATTGGATCTGTCTCAGGCTTAATTTTATACAAGATTGAAGGGCAGTGGGAATTTTTAATAAATCAAGCATTAGTTATGGCCAAATTAAGTACACGTATTTTTTTCCCCTTCAAATCACTTCCTCATACTTAAATTAACTATTTTAATCATGTTCTCAATTCATATTCTGTTGACTTTTCCGAATTATGCCACTGAAAATGATATCTTTTACTTTTCTTCTAAATGTTTGGTCATGATATTTTGTGTTAAGTTAACAACTCACTGAATTTTTTATTTTCTCCTCAGGGCTCTATCTTGGTTTGTTGTTTGTTGCTATTATTATTGTATAAAAAAGTATGATCAATCAAGGTGTTATTTCAGGTGATATTCTTACATTTTATGAATACATTAGAATTTGAACACATTGACACAATGATCTCATTCTGTGGGTTGATATAATATCACGTTGGTTATTTTATATGATATCAAGGCTACAAGTTTAGATGGAACATTTCCTCCAGTTTGCATAGGTTTTGGAAATACTTGTGCTGCTCAAGAAGAGGGGGATCAAGCAATGTCAGCTTATCACACTACTGCCCATTTATTTCCTGGGTAATTAAGTGTTTTTTGGTCTTTTGGTCTTTGGTCTGTTTAGTGTTTCAGCAATGAAGTTTGATTTTTTCGGTCCATTATTTTGTTCAATCTTGAATGTTATTTTTATAAAATTATGTGTTTTCATTTTTATGCAGATCTTTACAGAAAAAAAATAAAATAAAAGTGCGCCAAATTATTGAAATAAGCCATAATAGCAGTACGGACAGCGGTCAATTTGAAGATATTGGAAATGGCTAGAATTCAAGGATCGAAAAAATTATTACTAACTCAAAAATAGATATCAAAGCAATGAAAGAGAAGATTCAAAAACTAGAACTGCAACTGAATTTCATTTAATACAATGTTTTTTGCTAAATGTGTTTCGCGTTAAAAGTGGAAGTAATTCTATAGCAATATCAATATATTTACAAATGTAATTGATATGTTATGTAAAAATATGTTGGACAGGTTGTATGAAAAGAAATTATTATTAAAAAAATATGTTTCTCATGACAATTTTATAAAACTACAATTTGTTAATTAAATTATGCATGGACTATCAATTAGTAATAGTAATAATAATAATAGTAATAATGACAAAATTGTACCTTAATTAGAGCGTGGACACCTATTTTAGACAAAATTGTACCTTAATTATAATAATAATAGTAATAATAATAATAATAATAATAATAGTAATAATGATAATTATTATTATTATTATTATTATTATTATTATTATTATTATTATTATTATTAGTAATTACTATTAATAAGAATGACTAAAGTATATTATTATTATTATTATAATTATTACTATTATTATTTTTATTATTATTATTATTATTATTATTATTAGTAATTATTATTAATATTAGTGAGCAGTCACATGCATCGGGAGTTTGAAGGACACATTGGGAGTTTGAAGTCCATGAGATGCTTTGCTGCATGAGCTTGTAGCGGCAGGAGTTTTACAAACTCAGCATTTACATCAAATAAAGGAGGGGCTATTCGGTAATTTGGCATGTATTTAATATAACTTGGCACCATTTTTGAAATTGGGTGACTGCCGCTACAGGCTGTAGCGGCAGGGGCTTTATTAAAATTTATCGCGGTCTTACATTGTACTGATCAACGGTTACAAACTCGATTGCTGAACAGTACTTATATATATATATATATATATATATATATATATATATATATATATATATATATATATATATATATATAGTAAAACTCTTAAAATTGGGTTCAGTGTAAGAAATACTATTTCCAATATAACACTGGCATATGTATATAGTAACATTTAATACAGGACTACTGAACCGAACGCCTATTCTTTATCGCGAATTAAAGAGTCCCCAATTAATTTGTAGTCTTATTTTTCTCTAAAATATGTTTAAACAAATTTTATTACTATACTAAAATTAGATTATAACTGAGAGAATATATGTGATTATTCTCATTATTATTGTAAATATTTTAGGATATTATTCTGTTGTAAAATCATACTGTTTCCTTATTCTTAGCCTAACTTGTAGGCATAATATTTGTTTATACTTTGTATATATAACCAACGGATAAATGAGAAAAGATCAAGGGATTATATTCTTTTATGGTATCAAAGCCCTAGTTTTCTTCCTCCCTACCTTTTGTCATCTTCTTCTTCCCTGTATCAATGGCTGACTCAAAACTCCATCCCGCCACCACCGTCACCAATATCAAAACAGCCATCCCCATCACTCTTGATCTCGAAAGCGGCCAATACAACAACTGGGCAACTCTCTTCAAGCTCCATGCCCGCGCCAACCTCGTCCTTGACCACCTCATCCCTCCTACGGAAGCTGTCGCCGTCAAGACGGATGCCAAAACAGCGACTTGGCAGAGGATCGATGCCATTGTCACGCAATGGATTTATAGCACGGTTTCTTTGGATATTATCAACACTATCATTGATCCGAATGATACAGCAAAAGATGCTTGGAACCGTGTAGTAGATTTGTTCCAAGACAACAAGAATACGAGGGCCGTTCACCTTGAAACCCAATTCACCAACACTCACCTTCGAGACTTTTCCAATGTTACTGCATATTGCCAGCGACTTAAAGTGTTGGCTGATCAATTGGCCAACGTAGGAGCAAAAGTATCTGACGAGCGCATGGTTCTCAAAATGATTCGTGGCTTGACAGAAGCTTACGCGGGGTTCGTCACCATCATTCAACACCGCAGTCCTCTTCCGACCTTTGCACAAGCCCGTTCGATGCTTTCATTAGAAGAGGAAAGCATGAAACAACGTGCCGCTCTTGAATCAGGTTCAAATTCCGCTTTGCTTATGCATTCAACTAATGATAATGTTTCTGGTGGCAATAATTCCAAATAGCAGCAAGCAAATGCAAATGGGCATAATTGTGACGCCCCCAAATTCAGATATTTGAAACCCGAATTCGGTGCTTCACGATACCATTTCTATGAGCGGAATATTACTAATAATAATAACAATAATATAGATTATCAAATATAATTTACATATTATCAGAGTTTTCAATCCCAAATACGAAACCTTTAAACATTCGTTACACTACATGATAATTAATATATATCATCATTATTATAATAAAGTATAGTTATTACAAAAGATAGCATTATCATTCATTCAGCGACCTTCCCTTTTCCTTTGTTCTTGGCAGAGCTTTCAGGTTGTTCACACTTAGTTGAAAACATTTAAATTAAGCAAGGATGAGCATTTAAGTGCCCAACAAGTAATGGAAACAATAATAGTTAGCTGAACGAATTAAATGTTTTCTTTGAACGATACTTCTACAATGAATCAATAGTTGTGAAGTAAGCTGAACCAGTAATAAACAACATATCATTTCGATTTCAAATATTTGAAACTACGTAATGACTATAAATGAGGATCAGTTGACAGACTATGAACATTGTTTTCTATTTTTGAAAAGGTTACACAAAATTTCATCTGTAAACCGTCATAACTTACGGGCACGGGGTGATCAGCCCGTTATGCCCTATATTGATCAATACTACATTAAAGGACCATATT
Organism: Panax notoginseng; assembly: GCA_016801055.1. Classification (NCBI taxonomy): domain Eukaryota; kingdom Viridiplantae; phylum Streptophyta; class Magnoliopsida; order Apiales; family Araliaceae; genus Panax; species Panax notoginseng. The sequence goes on along the minus strand of CM029013.1, from coordinate 211,850,690 downwards.
TTCGTCTAGCATATCCGCCTTAGGCGCATAAAAGTTTTCCATATTTGGGATGTTCATACCAGTCTAGAATCCAAACCAAAATAATTCGGTTGGATAATGATAAAGTTCTTATCTTGTTTAACAACACTTTTAAGTTTGTGTCTAGCCAGTTCAAATAGCTTAGACGACTTTAATTCAATGTGTACATACTGGACACCGATATGTATGTATCAACATGTGATAAAATATAATGATTATCCAAGTGAGGACACTTGTATAAACATGTTAACGAACAGAATATATATCTTGATTTACAATAACAGAATAAAAGGAACTTGTACAACAATTATAATTTAATAACTTACTTATACAGAATCATTGCATAAGTGTATACAAAGGTTGAAATATTTGAACAATTGAAATGAATAGTTCAGATATTATCTTACGCATGTCCGTTGCATAAAGTAAATGCAAAGGGTTAGATACTTGCCTTGTCTGCTGCTTACACAACTTAGATTTATCTTTTATATCAAGCTCTATCATTAAATAGATCATTCGTTCGATTAGAATAACATATGATATCATATTATACTACTATTTGCAGTCAACACATAACCTAATCACATTGTCATGTAAGTTTAACAACCATTGAATCACAAATAATCACTTATCTAATTACATTATCTAAGTCCAGATCAATTTCTGAAATGTGTCGGTGTACCGACAGCTTTATCGGGTCTTTATCGAGTCTAAGACTCTATCCTGTAACTTAGTATCAGTCATATTATTTTTAAATGACTTATAATAATTTTTTAAACATTTATTATAATTTGTCATGAATTTTTAAACACCGGAATCATTATTAAATAATTTAAATATTAAACAATTCTATTATCATTAATATTTAATTAATATTAAACTATTAATGAAACCATTGCCAAAATGTTAAAGTTATTTATAATGACCCAAAATACTTTTAAAGTATTAATATTATCCTTAAATGATTTTTAAAATATTTAAAATTATTTTTAAATAATTATCATTATTATTTAATTATTAATGTACTATTTATCAAAATATTAAAAGTCATTAATTATAACTTAAAATATTTTTAATTCATTTATATACTTTTTAAATGATTTTTAAATTTATAAAACCATTTTTAAACTATTTATTTAATATAGTTATTAAATAAATTTAATATCATTAATAATAAATTAATAATCATTAATATTAAATTATTAATAAAATTATTCTTTAAATATTTAAAGTTATATTTTATAACTTAAAATATCTTTAAACACTTTATTTTCATTTAAAATGATTTTTATAATATCAAAATCATTTTTAAATTAAATAATTTATTATAATTATTAAATAACTTTAATATCATTAATAATAATTAATTAATAAAATTTACCTTTAAATATTGAAAGTTATATTTTATAACTTAAAATATTTTTAAATGCCTTATTTTTATTTAAAATGATTTTTAATATAATAAAATCATTTTTAATTAATTTATTTAATTCATTTAGTAAATAACTTAATTATCATTAATATTAATTAATTAATGAATTTTATCACAAAATATTAAAAGTCATTAAAAATAACTTAAAATATTTTCTTATATCATAATATAATTTTAAATTAAAAGTCGCTATAGGTGTTCTTCATGCAAACCCAGATCTTCAAACACAGATTCGAGGGTGCTACTTTGACCGGAAATCGTGAACTGTGCATTGTGTTTCTGGAAAAGATAATGGTCAGATCTTGTAGACATAGTGCAATACTACAAGCTTCAACAACCATCATGATCAAATAGCAAAAACACAACAAGATCTATGTAGCATCCCCAAATCCCGGTTCTAATCACCAAGGATCTGGTATACTATTTCTATAGCAATTGCGGAAGATATAAACATAAATTGTTTATACATTAAACTTTTACACATCATTCCCATGGTCTACAACCTTAACTTAATACATACCTTCAATAACTTAAAGGTTTACAATGTTATTTTCGTCAGAAAATTTAATAGATCTAACTGCACCATAATTTAATCTTGCACTTTGTCTTCGCTTCTGTCTTTACTCAAGCTTTCATCTAAATCTGAAATTTTTTTTTATCATGATATAGCAAGGGTGAGCATCAAATTTGCCCAGCAAGTTTTAAATACAATGAAGATATATCATGATTGAAAAGAATGAATAAGCTTTCAAGTTTTCAACAATATATTAATTGTGAAATAACATGAATCAAGTTTCAATAATTTCATGACTGAATCAATAATGTTTGAAGGTCAACAATGACCATAAACAATTTAACTGAACCTTATGGTAATGAAGGTGATCAGCCTTTCATACCTGATGAACATATGCAACATGCACTAAGTGCGAATCAATAACCAGTGTAGACGTGAATAATCAACAATAATCATTCACTAACATGCTTTGAATATACAACTCAAGTTTGAGTTAGGAAACTTGCCTGATTCGTTGACTATTGCTACACAGTTTAAGTTAACTTCTTTTGGTAAGACCTATCAGTAATAATAAGATTGGTCTTTCAATCAGCATATTCTACTTTGTATCATAATACAATTACTTTGTTAATAGATTATCTAACACTTAATCAAATATTAGATAACATCCTAACACATTGGTATTATTATCATTCCTGGATAATTTTTCAATCACTGTATCATATCCATTATGATTAAACACTTAATCTTATACATTATAAGTTCTTCTTTATACTCTAATAAATCAAATACTAATCCAACAACCTGGATTTTAAATTTAACAACCAAATTGCTAATCCAGCAGACTGGATACAGAATCCAGCAACCTGGATTCAACAAATATCCAATCCAGCAAGCCAAACTACAATCCAGCAAACTGAATTACAAATCCAGCAACTAGATTGCAATCCAGCAAGCTGGATTCAACATATTTTCAATTCAGTAAACTTCTTTTCAATCCAGCAAGCTGGATTCATCATATTTTCTAATCCAGCAAGCTGGATTCCATATCCGTTCACGAAAATACCAAATCAACTTATTATTTTTCTATCCTTTGTACAAACATGTATACACATATTTCATACACAAAAAGTATTTTTCCAAAATTTTCCAAGTTCCTTTGGTATTTTTTAAAAATCATTTTTAGTTAATTCCTTAAGAAATTAGCTACCTCGTGCTTAACTCCAGAAATTCCCATCTCTTGGCACAATCTTATACGTGTTAACGTGACACTCCAGTTTAAATTTCGTGGCCATCGGAGTTATAGAACTCCGGTTATAGCCATTTTCGTCGGAAAATCACAGAAATTGAAATGGTCATAACTTGCTCATTTTAACTCGGAATGAGCTCATTTTTGGACACAAGGTACTTAATACCATATATTTTCATGTCCCAAAAGGCCAGAATTTTTCTCACACTTTAAGTAGCCGAAACTGCCATTTTAAAATTTTGGGCAGAAGCAAAATGGCATTTTTGCAGTTTTTCGTGCTTTATTAAACATTTTCCATACGGAAATCTACAACTCCTTTTTCAGTGATTCCACTTGGAGATGTTAGATAACTTATCATAGTATACTCCCAAATTTTTCCAGAATTTTTACATGTCCAAAAATGACCAAACTGCCCCTACTCTTTGACTGTCCAAAACAGTCTATTTTTCCTTAAAAACACAAAACTATTTTTGCTAAAACAGTCACTAAAACTTGTGTACTAAACATTTTTGAGTTCTACCACTTGGGTTTAGTAGTTAACTTACATATCTAGCACCTCTCTTTTACGGATCGCAAAAAGAAAGTTTAGATCAAAAACGGTGGAAATCCAAAGTACATAGAAATTTTAGAGCTTATAAAACTAGAAAAATCACTTTTCTTTATTTTCGATTTCCAACTAAATCAACACCCAATATGGGTAGATCTAAATATTAAACACTCATAAACACATAGATCTAAGGTTTTTGGGTTTAGAAACATAGATTCAAAGTTTGATTTGGAATAATCAAAAATTACATAACAAATGGGGTTTATACCTTTGATTTTCATGTTCTTCTTCTTCTTCTTCTTCTTCTTCTTCCATGGATGGACTTTCTCTCTCCTCTCCATCTCCCACATGGCTGCCAAACCTCCTCTTTCTCTCTTCCTCTCTCTAGTTCTTTCTCTTTCTTTCTTAGTTACCAAGAGCTTGCTTGCAAGTTTAATTAATGTGTTGGTGAAATAAAGAAATGACACATGTAAGAAGTAGGTTACCAACTAAAGTAACCCATCATCACATTCATCTCCCTTATCCTTATCTCTTTACTTGCATAATTGGGTTAAGAATGTTGGCAAAATAAAAGGGTGACACGTGGCTAGAGTTGTTGGAACCAATATTGCCAAATGAATTAACCATGTGCTTAATTACAATCTCCAACAAATCTCTTCCTTCCTCTCCTTGTAAAATCCGGCCATGTGGCCTTCTTTTAGCCCAAATTGGTTAGATTTTTATAGCTTTTATTTTACTTACCAAATGACCATTATGTCCTTCCATACTTGGATCAAGTTTTGGGCTTCTTAAATAATTCCTTTGGACTTCAAAAATTAAAATGTTTGGGCTAAAACAATTAACATGCTTGGGCTATGTAATTTACATAGTCCACTACCTATCCATCTTATCTCACTTTAAATATTTAATTAGGGTATCCATTCCAAACATTTAGAATTTAAGTCACCACTCTTGTATATTAAATTCTATAACCCAACTAAACTTGTTTTAATTAAGTTATAAAATTAATAACTTGAGATAATAAAAATATATCTCTTAACTTAATATTATTTTTAATATTATTGTTCTCCCACAAGTGGGCCTAGTTTGGGCCCTTAATTAATCTCATTGAGCTAACAAATTTAATTGTTTTACTTACTAACAAAACTAACTTGGGCTTTCAATCCCTAATTAAATTGGGTCAATATAATACTTGTCCCATACATAATATATTGGGCTAGATTACATAATTTAATCACCCTTAGTCACTTTATCTACAAGTCCCATGCTTAATTAATTAATTGGGCTTGTTTAAATAATATTACCTCCTTAGCCCATTAAATCCAATTCTCTTGAACTGTAAATAATTTATTGGGCTATGACATTACTATAGTCCATTACTTTTAATTCTATTTTACCCTAATCATTTAATTAGGATTTTTATTTCTCACACTAGAAAATAAATTCATTACTTATGCCTTTTCTTTCCTTAACCCAATTAGACTTGCTATAATTAGGTTATAAAATTAATTAACTGAGATATATAAAATAAATCTCTTAATGTTAGTATATAAATTTATATACTAATATTCTCTCATCCCATAACCCTTAAGTTATTTAATTCTTCATTCCTAATATATAATTAGGATCATGCTAATTTCTTTTATTTGTCATCACATAATATTCGTATTCACTTACTCACATAATCATTAAATAAATTATGACATGCTCCACAAATCTCTTAGATTAGGTCACTAGTATATATTTAAATACTAGAACCACCAAATAACAATAACCATCTAGGTTATTTAATTCTCATACATAATTTAAATAACTTATTCAAGTTATACAATTCATATTGTATACTTAAATTTAATTTCCTCCTCCTCTCCATAAATTGTTTTCAAACAATTTATTTATATACTAAATATATAATTTAATATATTCAATCATTTATTTAAATATGAATTTAATTTACTAACTACTTTGATACCAATATTCATATCTACATATTGGATCTCATCTCATATTTTAACTTTACATCATTGGTATAATATTAAATATTATATCATTATCCATATAACATCATATCATAACATATTTTACTTCTCACTCTAATTTTGACTTTTCTCCATAAAAGGTCAACTGTTGACTTTGAACAAAAGTCAACATTTACACATTTTGTGTTTACTGTCCATTCTGACTAATCTTGACGTTCCGGACGCAACCGAGCAGTCCATGCTTCAAAATTCTATCTCTAACTCAAATTTTGAGTTTTAAATTACTCCCTTCTTATTGTTAATCGTATTAACTAACAACTTTATACTTATTCAAATTCTTATTTGCCAGTCAAGGCTAACGTTCAAGCTATGTTAATTACTAACATAGTTTTATCTTGATCCTTATATCATTAACTTAATTCATCATTCCTCTTGCTAAAATATTATATATAGCACCTTACTAAGTATATATATTTATATACATATACTCATCTTCGTTTAACCTCATAGCATCTCTTCATGTGAAATCTTATCTTCTTACTAAAATTTTCATATGTACTTATATAACATTTCTTAGACTATTCAGTTCACACCGAATTTACAGGTATCGTAATACCTTATTCTCGATATTCCTTCAAGTACATATTAATTCATTTCTAGGGTTTTGAAATTTTGTAACCCATATTTCTTTATTCTCATTCAATTAAGAAACCAAATAGGTTCTTCTTAAAAATTTTGAAATCCTTAAAATTCCTTCACAGAAACGTCAATTCCATACACTTATTTTCTGTCTAGGTTAATCTTATAACCTTTAATCCATCATTTTAGGATTTTAATAATTATCTAAATTCTCGGGTTGTCACATTCACCCCTTCTTCTAAGAATTTCGTCCCCGAAATTAAAGCATACTAATCTCTGCTTATTCTCTTGATCAAAACTAGGTTTTTATCTTAACCTTTACAATTTCCTCCTTTGAGGATTTCTCATCTATTATCACATTTCACCATAACTACTCACTAGGAGTTTACATCTTCTAAACATTAAGCAAAACTAGGTTGTCATAATAACCTTTATTCAATCATCTCAGATTCTACTCGTACTCAACGAGTTCACACTATTCATATCCATAATCACATACTACCCCAACATTACTCTGAGGAGTTTAAAATATTTTTATATCTGTCTGAGGGATCATAAAATCATGAACTTTGAGGTTTAGGGTATTTCTACCTGCTACCTCTTTCAATTAAGAAAGAAAGGTACTCTACCTCTGAAATATTTTATATTTGGTATGTTTACAATCACAAAGAAGGTAAACTACCGATGCGGGTACTTTAGAGGATCAGTCTGTTGTACCTTAGTAATCGGAACGACTATATGCGTTCTTAGATTGGAATATTTTATCCCATTAGTATATCCCCATTTTTAGGGTTATTCACCTCAGACTCATCATAAGATTCCGCACCAAAGCAATTTGGTTCGGCATAAGCTTTCAAAGAATACTTTGAATTTCATAAACATTTGTCTAGCTGAATCAAATAGCTTAGACGCATATCAATAATTCGAATTTCAATCGAAACATTTCTGGCCAAATTTAGTTGGCAATAATTTATCTTTAAAATCCTTAAAATTATTTTGACGTCATGATACCGCACTGTATTTACAGTCCGTTTGAGGATTCCGTCATTGTGTGACTTTGTCATACTACATCATTCCATAGTGGGCTGACGATCTTTAGATCACATACCACACTAGGTAATTCTGCATTGATAACTCCATCATTTTTATCATCTCTGCACCAGGTTGCATGATGCATTAATGATATAAAAATACATTTTGATAATTCAAATCATTTTCGTCTAGCCGAATCAATTGGCCTAGACTCTTCTTTAAACTGTTCAAAAATCTTTAAAAATCATCTTTGGTGTCATCACGCCACAACATGTAACGATGTGTTAGTGGCCCAAAGTCCACACCTACACACTTGTCACCATGTGTTGAGGATAACAAAAATTCTTTTTTTTTTAAAAGCACATCAGTGCGAATTTAGCTTGATGTCAAAAACTTTGAAGTCTAGCATAGCTAGAAGATTTGGAATACCTATGCTTCCACCATCAACTTCAATTTCTCTACTGATCCATTTCTTAATAAGTCTATCTATTTCTATCATCTTCAATTCTCTATCTCAACATAACTATACCAGTTCGTCAAACTTACCACACATTATGAGTTCAGGAACTTTCCACAATCATATGAGTTTAAGAACTTGTCCTAGTCAGACCTTTGGCGTCCATTCGCTGAGGGGTTCATAAACATTTCATATAATTATGAATCACGAACGTTGTAAGACCCCAACTTATTAATGAATAAAATCAAATTTTCTCTAAATATTATTGTGAATAATAAGGGGGTTAATTTGATATAATACTTTGGTTATGGGTGAAATGTGCAAATTTTGCAAAATAAGCAAGTGGTTATAAAATATTTATTTTTGGTCGGTGAATATTCGGTTGGTCGTGGAATATTCTTGTTGTCGGGGAATATTCGTACGACGACGCAGCCTTGTGTGGGCCCCATAACGGAAAGCGATTGGATGAAGAAAACGACAAGTATAAGTTGTTTATAAATAACGGCGTAGTTGTTACCGTTAATACTGTTGGAATACCCGGTGGTTAAAATACAGTAGCACACGGTATTGCACCAATTATTGATTCTTACGTAAGAAGGCACTACTCAATAATTGTTACAGTAGTTATTATTCAATATTTTATTTTATTGATTCAATAATTGCTGTGTTGATATTTTATATTATTGTTGTTTCAATAATTGTTGCTGCACAGTATTTTCATTTATCAGATCAATAATTCATATTATTTGAATAATATTATTAGATAACATTATTGACAATGTCTAGAAAGTTCTGTCTAAGGAGAGGTTTGGTCATCTAATTGCGCGCCAGTAAGGAGAAATCCTTATTGGAAAGCCCCCTCTTTCCTGGGAACGGCCTGGTTGTCATAAATGTGATTCTGTAATATTATTTGTGAATAATTAATTATTGATTCATATGATAAGGAAATATTTATTTTATGTGGATATAAATGAGGGATATATTTTTGTGGTTAAAAATGAAGGAGTTAATGTTGAGGTTTTTATCCGTATTTTTGTCGGAATGAAGGTATTAAAAATCAGAGTTTTTGAGATATTTTGCGGGGGTTATAATTTTTAATCCGACCGTTGGATCGTGGTAATTTTTGGATATGTTATACATATATAAGTTGAGTATATGTCCACAAATTTTGAACCGTTAAAAATGAACGTATGATTTATTATGAATTTTACGAGATGACTGGTTCAGAAATTGTTGAATTTTCGGAGTTTATCATTTTGGTGGAAAATTCTAGAATTGGTGGGCCCCACTTGTGGTTGGTGAAGAAATGTGCTGAATTATATTTCAAATGTGGTAGGTGGGAATAGTAGCAGGTAAAGCCATCAGGTTGCAGGTCAAACCTACCAAAATTTTCCTATAAATAGAGGGCTAAGTTAGAATTGAAAATTACACCAGAAACAAGTTTTCTCTCTTTCTCTCTCTAGATTATTGAGTGTATTTTGTGAGTATTTAGATACTTTGAGAGTTTTTATTCATCAGAGCAAGTTTCTTTCAGCCTTATACCGGTATTCCGACCAGAAGTACTGATATTTTGAGGTAAGGGATATTATTTTCTTCTTAATGATGTTATTTTCTTCAATATCATTATGCTGAAATATTGATATGAGTTTTTATCAAATTTGGAACTTTTTGTGTCGGGGGTTACTATTCACGTATACGGCACTATTCACGTATACGGCACTATTCACGAATACGGCACTATTCACCGAAAAATAAAATTTTCCCTTTTTGTCCAAGATGTCTATTATGGTTACTATCTTTGATTGTATCCATGTTTTGATCTTTATTTTTGAATTCTGCTTCACAATTGATTATTATGAAGTATTACTGATCTTGGATAAACTGTTATACGAATCCCTACTATTTGTCCTTCTGTCTCATTGGATTCGTTCTCTTTAAGATATTTTTCATCATCATCAGTCCTAAATGATGATATTACTGAATATCTTTGGCCTGTAGTGCAAAGATGTATAATTACTTGATGAATATCTTTGGCTTGTAGTGCAAAGATGAACAGGTGTTGAGATGAACATGACCGACTGATGATACAAATGAATATCTTTGGCCTGTAGTGCAAAGATGAATATTTGGTTAAAGATGATTATTAATTGATGTTACAGGGATAAAATATTGATGATGGACTTTTAAATCTTAGAAGATAGTAGAATTCTTTCTCTACTTGACTCTTCTAATGGTTTGCTGTTTCCGCTGCAGTTGTTGATCTAAAACTTGTTGTCGATTATATTTTATCAGATTTTTCCCTGTTGAAGACTAACGATAATTTGTTGTATATTATCTTAGTCATAATATTCTTTACTGGGCTAGTTGAGCTCACCCTTTTCCTTTTTGTTCCATTTTTCTTCTCAGGAGGTGAGAACATAGCAGGATCTAGTCGGGGTATGGAGTGATGGTTCTAGAAAGATGTATTAGCAGTCCTCACTATTTCTGTAAAATAGTGTTTGAATAATTGTAATGAGGATTTATTTGAGTGTGGATATTGTCTAGAAGACAATATTTGTATTTAAACTCACAGTATGTGTTGTCGTATTTTGCACGACAATTGTATTATTGAAGTTGTAGTTTGCTTTCTGTACCATGTATTTGGCGACTCAGAATGGGTGTTGTATACCTATTCTGGGGGCGTCACAGTTGGTATCAGAGCTTAGGGATATGATCCCTGGCTGAGATGTGAGACAAGAACTAGGAGGGGAGAGACGGGGAATTCCTTCGCTAGTATGACCTGACTAAGTTTATTTGGTGTTTATTTGGTCGGTCAGAGTATAGGGATAATATATGACATGACTATTAACCCTTGTTTTATGGCAGTATTTAAGAATGGCAGCTGAGAACGTTAATAATGGAGTAAATCAGACCGTGGAGACACCTTTGATCACTACCCAGGGGAACGTGCAACAGGAAGGCAATATTCCTCCTGTAAACAACGTTACCGAGCAAACGATGAATGATGGAATGTTTAGGAGCTTTTTGCAGTTCATGCAAAATCAGACGAGGGAGACTCGTGTGCAGAATACGGGTGGAAATGATAACAACGCGCGGTTTGTCACAGCTAAGCAGTTCAAAGAATTGGGACCACCAGAATTTAAGGGAAAGCCGGATCCGATCATGGCGGAAACGTGGGTCAAGCAAATTACCAAGATATTCGATGTCTTGGGATGCACGGAGGAACAGAAGGTTCCATTCGCCACCTTTATGTTCCGCGGTGAGGCAGACTACTGGTGGGAGTCTGTGAAGCGTACCCAGCCTGACGCACTCAACATGTCCTGGGAAACATTTCAAAAACTGTTCAATGACAAGTACTTTCCTGAAAGTATTCGTCATATGAAGGAGGTGGAGTTTATCAGACTGGAACAAAACAACATGACGGTGTCCCAGTACGAGGCGAAGTTTGCAGAGTTATCCAGGTTTGCACCTCATTTGGTCGAAAATGAGGAACGAATGACAAGGATGTTTCTGAGAGGTCTAAAACCCGAGATTCGGCAATATCTTATCTCTCATAAATTTTCTTTATATTCAGATGTTGTAAACAGGGCTCAATTATTAGAGCGAGATAATGAGTATGTGCAACCGAGGGACCACAACCAGGGTCATACCGGTGGCGGCAGTCATCGAAGCAATGAAAACCAGCAGGGAGGAAAACATTCGGACAAAAGCGGTAACCACTCTGGTGGTAATCGTGGTCGTGATAATAGAAGGAACGAGTCGGGAGGAGATTTCAAGAAGAGAAGGTACAACAATGATAACGTGAAGACGTCAGCACAAACATCAACTGTTTCTAGGGGAGGAGAACGACCACCGGTCGTATGTTACAAATGTGGGAAAGAGGGACATATCAGCCCAAACTGCCCACAACAATCCAAGGTATGTTATAACTGTGGAAAGGAAGGTCATATAGCTCGAGAGTGTTCTGTAGCAAAACCAAGTTCAGCGGGGATGGTGACTCCAAAAGTTATCCCGGATAAGTCGAAATCAGCGGTTCCTGGAAGGGCGTTTGTCGTTACTGGCCAAAACGCGAGAAACCCGAACGAGGTGATCACGGGTAAGCTAATCTTGAATTCTTGCGAAGTTTATACTTTACTAGATACCGGTTCTACCCATTCTTTTATCTCTCCTGCTTGTGCTCAACGTTTAAACTTGACTCCGGAGAAATTGGACTTTAACTTATCTGTTGAAACTCCGTTGGGTGAAACCTTCGTTACATCTACAGTTTATAAATCTTGCATGATCCAAGTTGGCACTATCACATTACCTGTTGATCTTATCTCTTTAAAGATACTTGCTTTTGATGTGATTTTAGGAATTGATTGGTTAACCACTCATCATGCTAAAATTGATTGTTTTCGTAAGGTTGTTAGTTTTCATATTCCTAACCAACCTGTCATACGAATTCAAACTACTAAACCACTAAAATCAGTCACTGTCATATCAAGCCACAAAGCTATTCGTTTATTGAAAAACGGATGTCAAGCTTTCTTAGCCCATGTTATGGATTTGAACAAAGACAAGTCAGATTTGAATAATATTTCTATTGTTAGAGAATTTTCCGATGTATTTCCTGAAGAACTTCCCGGTCTACCCCCGGAACGAGAAATTGAATTCTTTATTGACCTTGAACCCGGTACAAAGCCCATTTCTAAAACCCCATATCGAATGGCTCCTATTGAACTTCAGGAGTTAAAAGTCCAACTACAGGAGTTGTTGGACATCGGTTTTATTCGTCCTAGTACGTCTCCTTGGGGTGCTCCTGTTTTATTCGTAAAGAAGAAAGACGGGAGTATGCGACTTTGTATTGACTATCGAGAATTGAACCATGTCACCATCAAGAATAGGTATCCGCTACCTCGCATTGATGACCTGTTTGACCAGTTGCAAGGAGCACAATTCTTTTCAAAGATCGATCTTCGTTCTGGATATCATCAGCTGAAGATTAAAACTGAGGATATTCCAAAGACTGCCTTCAGAACTCGGTACGGGCATTATGAATTCTTAGTAATGTCTTTTGGATTGACTAATGCTCCTGCTGCTTTCATGGATATGATGAACCGTGTATTCAAAGAATATTTGGATCAGTTCGTTGTTGTCTTTATTGATGACATCCTCATCTATTCCAAAAGCCGTGAAGATCATGAGCGCCATTTGAAGCTGGTACTGCAAAGGCTTCGTGAAAACAAGCTATATGCCAAACTGAAGAAATGCGAGTTCTGGCTTGAGGAAGTAGCATTCCTTGGGCACGTGGTGTCAAAACATGGAGTATCTGTCGACCCGGCGAAGATTGAAGCCATACAAAGTTGGGAGCAACCGAAGTCGGTAACCGAAGTACGTAGCTTTCTGGGCTTAGCTGGTTATTATCGGAGATTTGTGGAAGGATTTTCTCGAATCGCTACTCCGTTAACTCAGCTGACTCGGAAAGATACAAAATTCGTATGGAGTGAGGAATGCGAGAAGAGTTTCCAAGAACTCAAGAGGAGACTCATTTCGGCACCTGTTTTGACAATACCATCTGGTTCGGATGGATTTGTTATCTACAGCGATGCTTCAGGCAAAGGGTTAGGATGTGTTCTCATGCAACATGGGAAAGTCATAGCCTATGCCTCACGACAACTCAAAGAATATGAGAGGAATTATCCTACTCATGATTTGGAGTTGGCAGCAGTCGTTTTTGCGTTGAAGATCTGGAGACACTACCTGTATGGGGAGAAAGTGGAGATCTATACAGATCATAAAAGCCTCAAATATTTCTTCACCCAAAAGGAACTCAACATGCGGCAACGACGTTGGCTTGAGCTGTTGAAAGATTACGATCATACCATCCAATACCATCCTGGAAAAGCAAACGTAGTAGCTGACGCATTGAGTAGAAGATCATATGCGGGTACGAGTGCAATGTTTTTAACACAAAGGCCCATTTTGTATGACTTGCAAAGGATGGAGATAGAGATGAAGGCTCCAAGTACCCACATGATGATATCAAATATACGAGTAGAACCGACTTTAATCGATAAAGTTAAAGCTGCTCAAGCTACGGATATAGAGCTGATGCGTATGAAGAAGAAAGTGCAAGAAGGTGCTATTCCAGAAGCAAGAATCGATGAAGAAGGAATACTTCGAGTCAACTCCAGACTTTGTGTTCCTAACGATTTTGACTTGAAGCATAGAATAATGATGGAGGCACACAACACACCGTTTGCAATCCATCCTGGGAGTACCAAAATGTATCACGATCTTCGACATACATTTTGGTGGAGCAATATGAAAAGAGAGATCGCGGAGTTTATCTCGAGATGTTTAACTTGTCAACGTGTAAAAGCGGAGCATCAAGTACCAAAGGGTCCATTGCAACCACTTGAGATTCCGAAATGGAAGTGGGAACACATTACTATGGATTTTGTTACAGGTCTTCCCAAGGTTTCTCAAGGCATAGATGCGATTTGGGTTATTGTTGATAGATTAACCAAGTCCGCTCATTTCTTGCCGATACGTGAGACTTATTCCCTTGAACGTCTTGCTAGTATGTACGTGAACGAGATTGTGAGATTGCATGGCATGCCAGTATCCATAGTTTCGGATCGTGACCCAAGATTCACTTCACGATTTTGGGTTAGCTTGCAGAAAGCTATGGGCACGGATTTACGATTCAGTTCAGCATACCATCCTCAAACGGACGGACAATCAGAGAGGACTATTCAAACTCTTGAAGATCTATTAAGACTTTGTGTCCTAGATCTCAAAGGGAGTTGGGATAAGTACCTACCATTGGTGGAATTCTCCTACAACAACAGTTATCAGGCGAGCATAGGTATGGCTCCATTTGAGGCGTTGTATGGAAGAAAATGTCGTTCTCCAGTATGCTGGGACGAGGTGGGTGAAGCAACATTGTTGGGACCAGAATTGGTACGCATTACTACAGAGAAGATCCAAACGATTCGACAACGTATACAAACGGCACAGGATCGACAAAAGAGTTATGCGGATCTTCATCGGAAGGACGTGGAATTTAATATTGGGGATCATGTATTGTTACGTGTTGCACCATGGAAGGGAGTTACAAGATTTGGGAAGAGAGGAAAGCTCAATCCAAGATTTGTTGGTCCATTTGAGATTCTTGAGCGAATAGGAAATGTGGCATATAGACTCGCATTACCTCCAAGCATGTCTCGTGTTCATAATGTTTTTCACATATCTATGCTTCGTAAATATGTTAAAGACCCGAACCACATTATTGAGTTAGAACCAGACGAGATAGCTGAAGATTTAACGTACGAGGAGGTACCTGTTAAGATCTTGGATAGGAAAGAGCATGTCCTACGCACGAAGGTTATACCACAAGTTAAGGTTTTGTGGAGAAACCATGCTATTGAAGAAATGACCTGGGAGTTGGAATCAGAAATGAAAGCGAGGTATCCTCACCTTTTTGAAACATCAGGTACGTACGTCAATTTCGAGGACGAAATTTCATAAGGAGGGGAGGTTGTAAGACCCCAACTTATTAATGAATAAAATCAAATTTTCTCTAAATATTATTGTGAATAATAAGGGGTTAATTTGATATAATACTTTGGTTATGGGTGAAATGTGCAAATTTTGCAAAATAAGCAAGTGGTTATAAAATATTTATTTTTGGTCGGTGAATATTCGGTTGGTCGTGGAATATTCTTGCTGTCGGGGAATATTCGTACGACGACGCAGCCTTGTGTGGGCCCCATAACGGAAAGCGATTGGATGAAGAAAACGACAAGTATAAGTTGTTTATAAATAACGGCGTAGTTGTTACCGTTAATACTGTTGGAATACCCGGTGGTTAAAATACAGTAGCACACGGTATTGCACCAATTATTGATTCTTACGTAAGAAGGCACTACTCAATAATTGTTACAGTAGTTATTATTCAATATTTTATTTTATTGATTCAATAATTGCTGCGTTGATATTTTATATTATTGTTGTTTCAATAATTGTTGCTGCACAGTATTTTCATTTATCAGATCAATAATTCATATTATTTGAATAATATTATTAGATAACATTATTGGCAATGTCTAGAAAGTTCTGTCTAAGGAGAGGTTTGGTCATCTAATTGCGCGCCAGTAAGGAGAAATCCTTATTGGAAAGCCCCCTCTTTCCTGGGAACGGCCTGGTTGTCATAAATGTGATTCTGTAATATTATTTGTGAATAATTAATTATTGATTCATATGATAAGGAAATATTTATTTTATGTGGATATAAATGAGGGATATATTTTTGTGGTTAAAAATGAAGGAGTTAATGTTGAGGTTTTTATCAGTATTTTTGTCGGAATGGAGGTATTAAAAATCAGGGTTTTTGAGATATTTTGCGGGGGTTATAATTTTTAATCCGACCGTTGGATCGTGGTAATTTTTGGATATGTTATACATATATAAGTTGAGTATATGTCCACAAATTTTGAACCGTTAAAAATGAACGTATGATTTATTATGAATTTTACGAGATGACTGGTTCAGAAATTGTTGAATTTTCGGAGTTTATCATTTTGGTGGAAAATTCTAGAATTGGTGGGCCCCACTTGTGGTTGGTGAAGAAATGTGCTGAATTATATTTCAAATGTGGTAGGTGGGAATAGTAGCAGGTAAAGCCATCAGGTTGCAGGTCAAACCTACCAAAATTTTCCTATAAATAGAGGGCTAAGTTAGAATTGAAAATTACACCAGAAACAAGTTTTCTCTCTTTCTCTCTCTAGATTATTGAGTGTATTTTGTGAGTATTTAGATACTTTGAGAGTTTCTATTCATCAGAGCAAGTTTCTTTCAGCCTTATACCGGTATTCCGACCAGAAGTACTGATATTTTGAGGTAAGGGATATTATTTTCTTCTTAATGATATTATTTTCTTCAATATCATTATGCTGAAATATTGATATGAGTTTTTATCAAATTTGGAACTTTTTGTGTCGGGGGTTACTATTCACGTATACGGCACTATTCACGTATACGGCACTATTCACGAATACGGCACTATTCACCGAAAAATAAAATTTTCCCTTTTTGTCCAAGATGTCTATTATGGTTACTATCTTTGATTGTATCCATGTTTTGATCTTTATTTTTGAATTCTGCTTCACAATTGATTATTATGAAGTATTATTGATCTTGGATAAACTGTTATACGAATCCCTACTATTTGTCCTTCTGTCTCATTGGATTCGTTCTCTTTAAGATATTTTTCATCATCATCAGTCCTAAATGATGATATTACTGAATATCTTTGGCCTGTAGTGCAAAGATGTATAATTACTTGATGAATATCTTTGGCTTGTAGTGCAAAGATGAACAGGTGTTGAGATGAACATGACCGACTGATGATACAAATGAATATCTTTGGCCTGTAGTGCAAAGATGAATATTTGGTTAAAGATGATTATTAATTGATGTTACAGGGATAAAATATTGATGATGGACTTTTAAATCTTAGAAGATAGTAGAATTCTTTCTCTACTTGACTCTTCTAATGGTTTGCTGTTTCCGCTGCAGTTGTTGATCTAAAACTTGTTGTCGATTATATTTTATCAGATTTTTCCCTGTTGAAGACTAACGATAATTTGTTGTATATTATCTTAGTCATAATATTCTTTACTGGGCTAGTTGAGCTCACCCTTTTCCTTTTTGTTCCATTTTTCTTCTCAGGAGGTGAGAACATAGCAGGATCTAGTCGGGGTATGGAGTGATGGTTCTAGAAAGATGTATTAGCAGTCCTCACTATTTCTGTAAAATAGTGTTTGAATAATTGTAATGAGGATTTATTTGAGTGTGGATATTGTCTAGAAGACAATATTTGTATTTAAACTCACAGTATGTGTTGTCGTATTTTGCACGACAATTGTATTATTGAAGTTGTAGTTTGCTTTCTGTACCATGTATTTGGCGACTCAGAATGGGTGTTGTATACCTATTCTGGGGGCGTCACAAACGTACCATAAGTATGAGTTTTAAGAACTCGTACTTAACCTTATATTCTCTACCTATTCGTTATACACATGAGAAAAGAATCACCTTATCTACATGCATATAGCAAATAGCGCGACACCAGGTTTCAATGATTATCAGTGTAAGAAACTAAGTGGTTGTCAAACCAAACTCGGCCACTAATCAATATAGGAAGCTAAGCATACAATTCCCCGCTCATACAAAGAATTGTTCAACCTAACCACTATATCGACCAGGAAGCTAAGCGGTTCTAAAACCAAGTACAAATTCCCCGCCCATACAAGGAATCATACAACTCAGCTGCTAATCTGAGTCCTCAATTGAAATCCTTCATCATCTAACTTTCTCTTTTCTTAATACGAATTTTCTTTAATTCGCATCTTAACATTTACCACTATTTTTTTTTGAGTTTACATAGTACCATTTCATAGTACATTCTCTTTATAGCGTCAAGCTATATCATTCCAATCACTTAACATATCATATGTTATTCAACGATTTAATCTGATCACGTCGCGATCTTATTTCGTAATCATTTCTTCTTATACTTACG
The DNA here is from genome assembly GCA_016801055.1 of Panax notoginseng. NCBI lineage: Eukaryota > Viridiplantae > Streptophyta > Magnoliopsida > Apiales > Araliaceae > Panax > Panax notoginseng. Next base: position 211,832,253 of record CM029013.1, on the reverse strand, counting down.
ATCGTTTTATTTTACGATCTTCTTATTCTTCTCTTTAATCATATTATATTATGATTTTATTAACACTTCTCATCTTATAGACATAGTCTATTTATTATCACTTTTCATCTCTATTACTGGAGTTAGGTAACTCCGGATTCTTATCCTTATAGCTCTTCAAGATTCTTCTTTGAATCTTAATTATCTTTCTCTTTACTTAATAATGAATTTCCAAAAATTCATCTCTTATCGCTTAAACTCTATTCGAGTTTATTACTTATTATCTCTCCGCGGTTATATCCTAAGGTACACCTACCTAAGGTTTATAACCTACAGCTCTGATACCAACTGTAGCATCCCCAAATCCCGGTTCTAATCACCAAGGATCTGGTATACTATTTCTATAACAATTGCGGAAGATATAAACATAAATTGTTTATACATTAAACTTTTACACATCATTCCCATGGTCTACAACCTTAACTTAATACATACCTTCAATAACTTAAAGGTTTACAATGTTATTTTCGTCAGAAAATTTAATAGATCTAACTGCACCATAATTTAATCTTGCACTTTGTCTTCGCTTCTGTCTTTACTCAAGCTTTCATCTAAATCTGAAATTTTTTTTTATCATGATATAGCAAGGGTGAGCATCAAATTTGCCCAGCAAGTTTTAAATACAATGAAGATATATCATGATTGAAAAGAATGAATAAGCTTTCAAGTTTTCAACAATATATTAATTGTGAAATAACATGAATCAAGTTTCAATAATTTCATGACTGAATCAATAATGTTTGAAGGTCAACAATGACCATAAACAATTTAACTGAACCTTATGGTAATGAAGGTGATCAGCCTTTCATACCTGATGAACATATGCAACATGCACTAAGTGCGAATCAATAACCAGTGTAGACGTGAATAATCAACAATAATCATTCATTAACATGCTTTGAATATACAACTCAAGTTTGAGTTAGGAAACTTGCCTGATTCGTTGACTACTGCTACGCAGTTTAAGTTAACTTCTTTTGGTAAGACCTATCAGTAATAATAAGATTGGTGTTTCAATCAGCATATTCTACTTTGTATCATAATACAATTACTTTGTTAATAGATTATCTAACACTTAATCAAATATTAGATAACATCCTAACACATTGGTATTATTATCATTCTTGGATAATTTTTCAATCACTGTATCATATCCATTATGATTAAACACTTAATCTTATACATTATAAGTTCTTCTTTATACTCTAATAAATCAAATACTAATCCAACAACCTGGATTTTAAATTTAACAACCAAATTGCCAATCCAACAGACTGGATACAGAATCCAGCAACCTGGATTCAACAAATATCCAATCCAGCAAGCCAAACTACAATCCAGCAAACTGAATTACAAATCCAGCAACTAGATTGCAATCCAGCAAGCTGGATTCAACATATTTTCAATTCAGTAAACTTCTTTTCAATCCAGCAAGCTGGATTCATCAGATTTTCTAATCCAGCAAGCTGGATTCCATATCCGTTCACGAAAATACCAAATCAACTTATTATTTTTCTATCCTTTGTACAAACATGTATACACATATTTCATACACAAAAAGTATTTTTCCAAAATTTTCCAAGTTCCTTTGGTATTTTTTAAAAATCATTTTTAGTTAATTCCTTAAGAAATTAGCTACCTCGTGCTTAACTCCAGAAATTCCCATCTCTTGGCACAATCTTATACGTGTTAACGTGACACTCCAGTTTAAATTTCGTGGCCATCGGAGTTATAGAACTCCGGTTATAGCCATTTTCGTCAAAAAATCACAGAAATTGAAATGGTCATAACTTGCTCATTTTAACTCGGAATGAGCTCATTTTTGGACACAAGGTACTTAATACCATATATTTTCATGTCCCAAAAGGCCAGAATTTTTCTCACACTTTAAGTAGCCGAAACTGCCATTTTAAAATTTTGGGCAGAAGCAAAATGGCATTTTTGCAGTTTTTCGTGCTTTATTAAACATTTTCCATACAGAAATCTACAACTTCTTTTTCAGTGATTCCACTTGGAGATGTTAGATAACTTATCATAGTATACTCCCAAATTTTTCCAGAATTTTTACATGTCCAAAAATGACCAAACTGCCCCTACTCTTTGACTGTCCAAAACAGTCTATTTTTCCTTAAAAACACAAAACTATTTTTGCTAAAACAGTCACTAAAACTTGTGTACTAAACATTTTTGAGTTCTACCACTTGGGTTTAGTAGTTAACTTACATATCTAGCACCTCTCTTTTACGGATCGCAAAAAGAAAGTTTAGATCAAAAACGGTGGAAATCCAAAGTACATAGAAATTTTAGAGCTTATAAAACTAGAAAAATCACTTTTCTTTATTTTCGATTTCCAACTAAATCAACACCCAATATGGGTAGATCTAAATATTAAACACTCATAAACACATAGATCTAAGGTTTTTGGGTTTAGAAACATAGATTCAAAGTTTGATTTGGAATAATCAAAAATTACATAACAAATGGGGTTTATACCTTTGATTTTCATGTTCTTCTTCTTCTTCTTCTTCTTCTTCTTCTTCCATGGATGGACTTTCTCTCTCCTCTCCATCTCCCACATGGCTGCCAAACCTCCTCTTTCTCTCTTCCTCTCTCTAGTTCTTTCTCTTTCTTTCTTAGTTACCAAGAGCTTGCTTGCAAGTTTAATTAATGTGTTGGTGAAATAAAGAAATGACACATGTAAGAAGTAGGTTACCAACTAAAGTAACCCATCATCACATTCATCTCCCTTATCCTTATCTCTTTACTTGCACAATTGGGTTAAGAATGTTGGCAAAATAAAAGGGTGACACGTGGCTAGAGTTGTTGGAACCAATATTGCCAAATGAATTAACCATGTGCTTAATTACAATCTCCAACAAATCTCTTCCTTCCTCTCCTTGTAAAATCCGGCCATGTGGCCTTCTTTTAGCCCAAATTGGTTAGATTTTTATAGCTTTTATTTTACTTACCAAATGACCATTATGTCCTTCCATACTTGGATCAAGTTTTGGGCTTCTTAAATAATTCCTTTGGACTTCAAAAATTAAAATGTTTGGGCTAAAACAATTAATATGCTTGGGCTATGTAATTTACATAGTCCACTACCTATCCATCTTATCTCACTTTAAATATTTAATTAGGGTATCCATTCCAAACATTTAGAATTTAAGTCACCACTCTTGTATATTAAATTCTATAACCCAACTAAACTTGTTTTAATTAAGTTATAAAATTAATAACTTGAGATAATAAAAATATATCTCTTAACTTAATATTATTTTTAATATTATTGTTCTCCCACAAGTGGGCCTAGTTTGGGCCCTTAATTAATCTCATTGAGCTAACAAATTTAATTGTTTTACTTACTAACAAAACTAACTTGGGCTTTCAATCCCTAATTAAATTGGGTCAATATAATACTTGTCCCATACATAATATATTGGGCTAGATTACATAATTTAATCACCCTTAGTCACTTTATCTACAAGTCACATGCTTAATTAATTAATTGGGCTTGTTTAAATAATATTACCTCCTTAGCCCATTAAATCCAATTCTCTTGAACTGTAAATAATTTATTGGGCTATGACATTACTATAGTCCATTACTTTTAATTCTATTTTACCCTAATCATTTAATTAGGATTTTTATTTCTCACACTAGAAAATAAATTCATTACTTATGCCTTTTCTTTCCTTAACCCAATTAGACTTGCTATAATTAGGTTATAAAATTAATTAACTGAGATATATAAAATAAATCTCTTAATGTTAGTATATAAATTTATATACTAATATTCTCTCATCCCATAACCCTTAAGTTATTTAATTCTTCATTCCTAATATATAATTAGGATCATGCTAATTTCTTTTATTTGTCATCACATAATATTCGTATTCACTTACTCACATAATCAATAAATAAATTATGACATGCTCCACAAATCTCTTAGATTAGGTCACTAGTATATATTTAAATACTAGAACCACCAAATAACAATAACCATCTAGGTTATTTAATTCTCATACATAATTTAAATAACTTATTCAAGTTATACAATTCATATTGTATACTTAAATTTAATTTCCTCCTCCTCTCCATAAATTGTTTTCAAACAATTTATTTATATACTAAATATATAATTTAATATATTCAATCATTTATTCAAATATGAATTTAATTTACTAACTACTTTGATACCAATATTCATATCTACATATTGGATCTCATCTCATATTTTAACTTTACATCATTGGTATAATATTAAATATTATATCATTATCCATATAACATCATATCATAACATATTTTACTTCTCACTCTAATTTTGACTTTTCTCCATAAAAGGCCAACTGTTGACTTTGAACAAAAGTCAACATTTACACATTTTGTGTTTACTGTCCATTCTGACTAATCTTGACGTTCCGGACGCAACCGAGCAGTCCATGCTTCAAAATTCTATCTCTAACTCAAATTTTGAGTTTTAAATTACTCCCTTCTTATTGTTAATCGTATTAACTAACAACTTTATACTTATTCAAATTCTTATTTGCCAGTCAAGGCTAACGTTCAAGCTATGTTAATTACTAACATAGTTTTATCTTGATCCTTATATCATTAACTTAATTCATCATTCCTCTTGCTAAAATATTATATATAGCACCTTACTAAGTATATATATATTTATATACATATACTCATCTTCGTTTAACCTCATAGCATCTCTTCATGTGAAATCTTATCTTCTTACTAAAATTTCCATATGTACTTATATAACATTTCTTAGACTATTCAGTTCACACCGAATTTACAGGTATCGTAATACCTTATTCTCGATATTCCTTCAAGTACATATTAATTCATTTCTAGGGTTTTGAAATTTTGTAACCCATATTTCTTTATTCTCATTCAATTAAGAAACCAAATAGGTTCTTCTTAAAAATTTTGAAATCCTTAAAATTCCTTCACAGAAACGTCAATTCCATACACTTATTTTCTGTCTAGGTTAATCTTATAACCTTTAATCCATCATTTTAGGATTTTAATAATTATCTAAATTCTCGGGTTGTCACAATCTAAGCCTTCAAAGTGGCTGTCAGAGCTGTTCTTCATTTCTGGGTTGCCCAGAAATGAAGAACAGTATGACTGGCCTATTTTGGGCTTCCACAACTTAAAATTCGTGTAACATTTTAGTGATATAAAGCTTTCAGGTTGTAGACCACATGTAAGACTACAGATCTATTACAAAACATCACCATAATAACATCACATAATGAGGATACATTCCGATCAAAGTCTGTCAGTCGTCATGTTCATCAGTTTTCTGGGTTACCCAGAAAACTAATTTCATGAACTTCTTACCTCCTTTGACCAGCCACAAAATCCTGTACACTTGCTATCTAGAGTCACTAAAAGCATGGATCGAGAATTAAACTAACATACTATAACATGGATTCAACAACCAACATAAATCAACAATACACTGACAGATCTAGTCGATTAAATGTGTTGTCAGGCCGTTTCTGGGCTGCTTCTGGGTTACCCAGAAACGCCCGATCATGGCCGGTCAACGACGTTTGACCTTGATTATCTTACAATCTGAACATTTAATGGCTGTGATTCGACTTCCAGAGCACAGACCTTACAACATACTACCAATATCAACAATTAAACATACAAAAACATAAACAGAATGAGATCTAGGAGGTCTGACATTAGTTGTCATACATCAAAATAAAAATTTTCCAGATTCTAAAAAATCTCAAATCCGAGCCTCTAGATGTTATGGATCTAACATCTAGCAACCCAGATCATTATTATACACCTTATATAACATGTTTAACAAAAAAATATAATATCTAACAACAGATCGATGGACAGATTTCATGGCTAGGGTTTATACCTCTTATGGACAATCTTTGATTCAAGGCTTCTGATTTAGTTATGGTGTTCGTGGGGCTTTGATTTGGGACTGATATACTAGCAAATTTCGGAGGTGAGAGCTTGAGAGAGCTTAGGTTGAGAGTGGGTACAAAAATGAGCATGAATGTTCAATTTTCTCTCTCTCAATCTATTTATACAAGTGTATGATGCATGTATTGACTGATATTACTTGATTTGCTGGAGATTTAAGTTGTATTAAGTCAACATGTTAGGTCACCCACTCCCCACTTGTCAAGCTTTGCAATTTACATAATAAAGAAAATCTAAAGAGGGGTATTTTGGTCTTTTCGCTTAGAAATTTAATGGCATTTTTGGGCAATTGGCAAACCCTTAGGGTTTAACCCTAAGGTTTTCTAACAATTACATTCTAGAATTACATTTTAGGGTTTAAAAAAATAAAAAATAACTTTCTAATTTTTGAAAATTAGGGTTTCCTAATTACCATAATTATCTAATTACACTATACATGAACATTAGTGTTTTAGTGTTCACTATTTAGCATTTAGCTTACAATTAACAAATTAGGTTTACCAAATTAGCAAATTAAGGTTACTAATTTTAGAATTAGGGTTTCCAAAATTTATTAGGGTTTTCCTAATTAACATTTAATCCTATATAACACAATATAAATCAAATAACACCATTATTAATCAATCTTGAACTCTAATTTGAGTTTCAAATTAGGGTTTAGCACAGAAAATCTAGGGTTTTCAAATATCGCATCATAATTGGCCAACCATTATCAATACGTACATACTGTACATATTTATAGCACTGAAAAATCAAAATATAATTAATATTATATGATTATTCTCAGTCCTTGATAAAAATCCAAAATTAGGGTTTGGATTCCATATCTGATTTATTCTTCATATTTAACCTTATTAATTAAGTTAAAAATAATTAACTCAATTAATCTTACATAAATTCATAAAATAAATAATTATTATAATAATTCTAAAAATTATTTCATATATTATTTAAATAATATATAATTATATTTTCATGAAAAATAATTAATAAAAACATTTCCACCATAAATTAATTATTATAAGAATATACTTTATAAAAATCAACAATTCTAAAATAAAATTATTTGTAAATATTTATGTAATAAATATATTTTTATTTACCACATAAATACATATACATATTATCTTGTACAAATTCTCATCTTTAAAATAAAAAAAAAATTTTATATGCAAAATTTCAGATTTATTTATATAGAAAATATCGGGTTGTCACAAAAATAATTCCGGTAGCCGAAATTATGGTGGCCGTGGTGGGCGGCGCGGCCCCTACCATGGTGGTCGTGGTGGCCGTAGTGGCAACCGTGGTGGATCTCGTGGCGGGGGACAGCAGCGACCTTCAACACCGTCATGGCCGCAACAATGGGCTTCCGTGCCTCCTTGGGCTCCCTGGTTACCTCCCACATAGGCTAGCCCACCTTGCCCATTTCCCACTACAGGGCAGATCTGTCAATCATCTACAAAAGGAGTTCCTGGGCCTCAACCTTCCCAAGCCCACTACACGGCAGCAGCCCCAAGTGTGAACTACGAACCTACAGACATTGATGCGGCTATGCACACTCTCTCCCTCCATCAACCGGATGACAATTGGTACATGGATACCGGTGCCACCTCACACATGACTGCTAATCATGGTACTCTCTCGTCTTATTTTAATTTGAGCAAACATAATGGCATTATTGTTGGTAATGGTCATACAATTCCGATTCTTGGTTATAGAAGTGCCTCACTAACCTAAACAAATCCACCTTTGACGCTTAAAATGTGTTGCATGCACCTAAACTTATTAAAAACCTCATCTCAGTTCGTCAATTTACTAATGATAATATGGTGTCTGTTGAATTTGACCCATTTGAATTTTCTGTGAAGGATTTACAGACGGGGAAGCACCTAATGAGATGTGATAGCTCGGGCGATCTCTATCCCTTCACCAAACTTCGGGGCACACCACCTTCAGCTCTACCTTCTGCTTTTCCTGTTCTTTCTTTTGATTTGTGGCATTCTCGTTTAGGGCACCCTGGAAGTGCCGTTTTGAATTCTCTTCGTAGTAGCAATTTTATTAAATATAATAAGGCTCGCAATTCTTTTTGTGAATCTTGTCCTCTTGGAAAACACATTAAGTTGCCATTTAATGATTCTCGTTCTTTTACTATTATGCCATTTGATATAATTCACAGTGACTTATGGACATCTCCTATGTTAAGTTCATCTGGTCATCGTTACTATGCTCTTTTTCTTGATAATTATAGTAATTTCTTGTGGACTTTTCCTATGTCCAGAAAATCACAAGTTTATTCCTTTTTTTAATCATTTAGAGCATGTATCAAAACTCAATTCGAAAAAGAAATTAAATAATTTCAATGTGATAATGGCCGTGAGTATGACAATGGTCCCTTTCGAAAATTTTGTGAATTAAATGGTATGTCTTTTCGCTTCTCATGTCCCCACACCTCTCCTCAAAATGGTAAAGCCGAACGAAAAATAAAAACTATCAATAACATGGTTCGTACTTTACTTGCTCATGCTTCCATGCCACCCTCCTTTTGGCCTCATGCTCTCGAAATGGCAACGTACCTTCTAAATAGTCTTCCTTCCAAGACATTATGCTACTACTCTCCTACTCAAATTATTTATGGGAAAACTCCATATTATACCCATCTTCGAGTTTTTGGATGTTTGTGTTACCCTTTATTTCCTTCCACCACCATCAATAAATTACAAGCTCGTTCGACTCCATGTGTCTTCTTAGGCTATCCGTCCAACCATCGGGGTTATAAATGCTATGATATTTCGAATCAGAAAATTATTATTTCCCGACATGTTCTTTTTGATGAATCTAAATTTCCTTTTTCGACACTTCATACTCCCTCTCCTACCTCCTATGAATTTTTAGATGATGGTTTGCATCCCCATATCCTTCATCAATTGCATGCCCCTACCTCATTAGATCTACGGACTCAGCCGTTCACTTCCCCTGCTGAGCCTCCCTCTTCGCCCACACAAACATCCTCCCATTCCTCCCTAGCCCGCGTTACAACATAGCCCCCTCCTCTGCCCACTCGCTCCCCTTTTCCCACTGCCACGCCAACCCCAACATCCATTCACCCCGGTCCAATTTCCACTACATCCATTCGACCTCCTCCTCCAGCCCATCGAATGGGAACTAGGAGTCAACATGGTATCCACAAGCCCAACCCTAAATACTATAACTTAAGTGCCCTCTCGACCGCTACCTCTATCTCTCCTATACCCCGCAACCCAGTGAGTGCACTTAAAGACCCGAATTGGAATTTGGCCATGCAGGATGAATATGATGCTCTTATTCAAAATAAGACGTGGAAATTAGTATCTCGTCCATCTGATGTTAATGTTATTCGTTCAATGTGGATTTTTAGACATAAAAAGAAATCTGATGGTTCTTTTGAGAGGCATAAAGCCAGTCTTGTAGGTGATGGCAGATCTCAAAAAGTTGGAGTGGACTGTGATGAGACGTTCAGCCCGGTTGTTAAATCGGCCACTATTCGTATAGTTTTGAGCATTGCATTATCAAAATCTTGGGCAATTCATCAGTTGGATGTTAAAAATGCGTTTCTTCATGGTAATGTAACTGAAATTGTTTATATGTATCAGCCTTTGGGTTTCAAGGATGCAGTTCATCCTGACTAAGTCTGCTTGTTGAAGAAATCACTCTATGGTCTTAAGCAAGCCCCTCGTGCCTGGTATCAACGCTTTGCAGACTATGTGGCCACTATTGGTTTCTCTCACAGTGTGTCAGATCATTTCTTGTTCATCTACAAAAATGGATCTAACATTGCTTATATTTTATTATATGTTGATGATATAATTCTCATAGTCTCCTCCGATGCTCTTCGCTTATCTATCATATCTCTTCTCAGTTCTGAGTTCGCAATGAAGGATTTGGGACAATTGAGTTATTTTCTGGGTAATGCAGTCACCCGGACTGCCCATGGCCTTTTTCTCTCATAGACAAAATATGCCGAGGAAATACTTAAAAGCGCTGGTATGACAGGTTGCAAGCCATGTCCCACTCCTGTTGACACAAAGGGGAAACTCAGTGTTTCTACTGGAAAGCCTTATGAGGACCCAACTAAATATCGCCGTATAGCTGGTGCTTTGCAATATCTTACTTTTACCAGGCCAGACATCTCCTATGCGGTTCAACAGGTATGCTTACATATGCATAATCCAAAAGTCGAGCACATAGATGCTCTCAAGCGTATACTACGCTATATTCACGGAACGATTAATTATGGTTTGTATCTGTATAAGTCTAAACTTGACTTTCTCCTTTCTTATACAGATGCTGATTGGGGTGGCTATCCTGACACGCGTCGCTCCACCTCTGGTTATTGTCTATTCATCGGTGACAACCTGATTTCATGGTCCTCTAAACAGCAACCCACACTATCTAAATCAAGTGCCGAGGTTGAATATCGAGGCTTTGCCAATGTTGTCTTTGAATCGTACTGGATCAGAAATTTACTCCTGGAACTTCATTGTCCGGTCCACAAGGCAACACTTGTATACTGCGATAATATGAGTGCGATATACCTCTCCAGCAATCTAGTACAACATCAACGCACTAAACATATTGAGATGGACATTCATTTTGTTCGTGAAAAGGTAAAACATGGCGAAGTGCGTGTCCTTCATGTTCTGTCACGTTATCAGATTGTCGACATATTTACCAAAGGGCTCCCGCGCATTCTTTTTGATAACTTTCGGGACAGTCTAAGCATTCAACAATCTCCTGCTTTGACTGCGGGGGTGTGATAGGATATATGTGATTATTCTCATCATTATTGAAAATATTTTAGGATATTATTCTGTTGTAAAATCATACCGTTTTCTTATTCTTAGCCTAACTTGTAGGCATAATATTTGTTTATACTTTGTATATATTACCAACGGATGAATGAGAAAAGATCAAGGGATTATATTCTTTTAATAACAACAAATTTTACTCTATCAAACAAAAAGCAATCTCAAATAGACGAGGATATAATTTTGGGTCATTTTTGGTAATGCCATAATCTCTTTGATCCCTTCATTTTTGTGTCAGAATTATTAAGAGATTTGGTAGGATTGTCCCCATTTAATTTTGTAGTCTTATTATTCTCTGAAATATATTTAAACAAATTTTATTACTAAAATTAAATTTTAACAACAAATTTTAATCTATTGAGCAATATATTTAAGTTTATTCTTTTACTTTCCTTTTTTAGCTTGTATACATAAATTTATTATTTGAAAATATATATATATATATATATATATATATATATATATATATATATATATATATATATATTTTTGTTCGGGAGCGTTTTACCAGGTGGACCAAGGGCTCGACATTAGAAAGGGTTTATAGGCCTAATGGGCTGAAGCCCATGATGTAGTTGCAGGGGTTCGGGTTCGGTATCCGAGTCCTTTGGGCCGGATCCCTACTGTGGTGTGTGATGTTCGGGGTCGGGCCTTCAAGTCCTTTGGGCCGAAGCTTAGACCAGATAATAGGTTCGGTAGGGTTGGGCCTGTACAGTGGGCTATCCTGCGTACAGAGTCTGGAGTCCTAATCGTATTTAAATAAGATGACTCCAAAGGTAGTGTTTGAATTGGATTCTACTTACACCTTTTAAGGAGATTGTGTTGGACCCAAATATAGGTAACTACCTTGTTTAGGAGTCCTAATCCGACTCAAAAAGGGATTCTAAGGAAGTGAGAAAGGTTATAAATACAAGGCTTGACTACGATAAACAGGTAATACATCCTTGAGCACTAAACACTAAAGCCTCCGTTGTTAAACCTTGTGAACGGCCTGTACTTATTCTCACACCGTAGCTATCCCCCAGCAGCCCAAGCCGTCAAGCTTCATGTGTGATCTGTTATTGTACAGGTTCAGGCATGTGGATTCAGTGATTGGACGAGCCGGCGAAACTTGGCATCAATATTGGTGTTAGAAGGAGGGCTTGTTTTAGTGCTTTTTGCAATCATGGTACGTTTTTTCGGTAGCAGGCTATGGCGAGTAAGGAGAATAGTGCCTCTGCCTAGGAAAAGGCAAAGACCCACCGGACCACCCAGGTGCGGGGGTCTGTAAAAGACAGACTAGGGTCCAAAATTCAGGAGGTGCCGACCCCTTCCCTCCGACGTAAACTCTTCCACGACAGCCAACACACGCCCAATCAGGCGAGTCAGGCCGATGAAAACCACTCTCGGGCGCTCGTGGGGCAAGGAAGAGAACGAGGAGAAGGTAGCCGAGACCAGCGGGAGTTTATTTTGCAGAAGAAAATGTAATAGAATAAAGATGCCATGATGGCCCTGCGCCTTCAGCAGGAGGAGCTCGAACAACAGATGGCAAAGATGGCTGGAGAGTAGGAGGCGCCCTCAAAAAGGTGTAGGCATAGGAGCCGATCCCGGTCACCTCGACGGGGAGAGGCGGAAAGAGAAAGGAGAAGGCATAGAAGCCACTCTCGAAACGGCCGAAGCAGAAGGAGGAGCCGTTCAACAGAACGAAGATTGGGACATCCAGGCAGATCGGGACAGAGGAGGAGGGATGCGTCTCCTGAATACGAGAGGGACAGACCCCAATCGTCCCCTCATAAAGAGGAGTCCAACCCTTTCGCTCGGAGGGTGGCAGAGTTGGAGAAGTTGTTGGCAGCCAAGAGTTTAATGGGAACCCCTTCGGCTTGCATAGGCTCCCCCTTTTTGCCCGAGATAAATCATGTCACCGCCGAACCCAAGAAGAAGATGCCCCCGATGGAGACGTATGATGGGATGGGAGACCCCTATGATCATTCAGACGGGTACGATAGGTTAATGACCTACTATGGGCATTCAGACGTTGCTAAGTGCCACATATTTGCAACAACCTTGAAGAAGAGCGCCCGAGAATGGATGGGGACCCTAGCAGCTGGTTCAATTAATTCCTGGAACGATCTTTGGGAGAAGTTTCATGCTCAGTTCGGGAGCAACAGGAGACGAGGAAAGATTACTGCGTCCCTCATGCAGATCCGGCAGAAGGCGGGAGGCCAGTATGTCAAGAGATTTCGGGAAGCTGTGGGTTCGGTTACAGAGTTGAATTCTCCACAGGCCTTAGGATTTTTCACGACTGGTCTGGACATTGGGAAGTCGAAGAAACTGATGAAGGATTTAGTGATCAACCCTCCGGCCGATTTGACCGAAGCCTTCCATCGAGCCGAGGGGTTCATAACGATAGAAGAGGCCATGGAAAATTTCAAACCGCACTCCCAATCTTATGAGAAGTCCAAAGATCGGGATAACCAGGCTTATCAGAGGTCGGACAATCAGGGGAGGTCGGATAGTTCGGGCAGAAAAAGCTATAATGGTGGAGGTTCGGGCAGTGGACGACCACCCTTCCCAAGCTGAAATGTCAACAAAGTCTACACCACTCTCAACACAGATTGGGCGAAGATATTGGAGGAGATGCGGAACAAACCATTCTTCGACCCATGTTCAACACATCTAAAGCCTGGCAAGAGAGGTCGAGATAAGTATTGCGAATAGCATCAAAACCGCGGGCATACGACGACGATGTGTAATGATCTGAAGGATTTGATAGAGAAGAATGTCCAGAACGGGCAGTTGGTACAGTATGTGATTGGTCAGGAAATTTCAGAGCCGTCCCGGGAGGAAATTAAAGGGCCGACTCAAGATACACAGTCAAAATCGAACCCACCTCCCTGAGGCATGATCGACGTAATTTCGGGCAGTTCAGTAGGGCGTGTGACGGGGAAAAAGAGAAGTGGACAGCTTGAGGTCGTGTTGTCAGTAACAGGTTCGTCGCCAAGAAAGGGTCGGGCTTACTCGGGAATATCCATCTCTTTCTCAGACGAAGACTATCCTGCAGACCCTATAGACTCACATGATGGAGCATTGGTAATAACAGCTCAAGTTGGGCTGGTGGACATGAAGAGGATGATGATTGACAATGGGTCCTCGGTTGACATACTGTACACCTACGCTTACCAGAGATTAGATTTAGAAGGAAAGAAAATAGAGTTGGGTGGAGAAGGACCTTTGTACGGATTCAGTGGAGATTCAGTATATATGTCAGGCACCATTGAATTGCCAGTCAAGTTCGGCACAACACCCAATCAGGTCGAGATATCAGTCAAATTTTTTGTGGTCCGGGTGGATTCGGCATATAACCTTATCCTCGGACGACCGACCCTGGCAGCCCTGCAAGCAGTGACTTCTATACCCCATTTCAAAATCAAATTATAACACTGAACGGAATCGGGGAGGTAAAAGGCGATCTGGACATCGCCCGAAGGTGTTATCGGAACAGCTTAATTTCTTCTGGACTCGGAGTTAGTAAGTAGAAATAGAAAATGACTATTGAAATAGAGCCCTTCACTGAGAGTAGTACAGAACTGCTTGCTCTTCCTGTCGAGGAAATAGAAAATGTAGAACTGGTACCGGGAAATACAGAGAAAATGATCAAGATCGGGTCGGGGTTGTCAGAACCATTTCGGACAAGACTGATAGATCTGCTCCGAGTCTATGCCGATATCTTTGTATGGGAGCCTAGTAACATGTCGGGAGTAAGCGAATCGGTGGCCCTACATAGATTGTATGTCAACCCGAGCAGAAAACCAGCTATGCAGAAACGAAGAGTCTTCGTCCCTGAGAGACAAAAGATCATCGATGAGGAGATCGCCAAACTCCTGGAGGCAGAATTCATCTTTGAGATCGATTACCCAGAGTGGTTGGCTAATGTGGTCTTGGTACAAAAGCAAAACGGGAAGTAGAGGTTGTGCATCGACTATACAGACTTGAATAGAGCATGTCCAAAAGACTTCTACCCTTTGCCCAACATAGACCAGTTGATCGACGCCACTTCGGGATACGGCATGCTGAGCTTTATGGATACCTTTTTAGGGTACCATCAGATTTCAATGAACAAGGAAGACATTTCGAAGACTAGTTTCATCACTCATCGGGCAATTTATGCGTATCGAAAGATGACCTTCGGACTACTGAATGCCGGGGCGATATATCAGCGAATGATGAACTTCGTGTTCACAAAGCAGTTATGAAGAAGCATGGAAGTCTACGTGGATGACATGATCGTCAAAAACATGTCAGTCCGTGACCATCTTGAAGATCTGGAAAACTACTTCGACACAGTCAGAAGAAATAATTTGAGATTGAACCCGACTAAATGTACGTTTGGATTGGGATCGAGAAAATTCTTAGGGTACTTAGTCAGCAAAAGGGGAATCGAAGCGAATCCAGAGAAGATTCAACCAGTCCTGGATATGAAATCCCCAAAGTCATATAAGGATGTCCAGAGATTGACAGGTTGGATCGCGACCCTTCGAAGGTTTATCTCCAAATCAGTAGAAAGATGCCTACCATTCTTCGACACTTTGAAAGGGCCTAAAAATGAGAAGAGCTTTCAGTGGACTTCGGAGTGCAAAGATGCGTTCCAAGGGATCAAAAAATATTTATCTAGTGCACCATTGTTGATAAAGTCGATCCCTTCAGAACCTCTATATTTATATTTGGCAGCAAGCTCGATGGCAGTAGGGGCGACATTAGTTCGGGATAAAGGGGGAAATTAGTTCCCGGTGTACTACGTCAGCCATGTACTACGAGAGGCAAAAACCCGATACCCGAACCTGGAAAAATTTGCCTACGCTTTGATCATAGCAAGCAGGAAACTTCGGCATTATTTCCAGGGTCGGTCAGTGGTGGTATACACGGACCAGCCGTTAAAGAAAATATTGCACATGCCAGAGGTATCAGGATGGCTTGCTGCGTGGGCAATGGAACTGACACAGTTTGCACTAAAATATCTACCCCGAACAACAATCAAAGGACATGCATTAGCAGACTTTATTGTCGAATGCTCGTTCACTGAACCGGATGTGGGATCGGTCACGGAAACATAGCATGTGAGGACTTCATGGACGCTTTATGTAGATGGCTCATCAACTTTGGACGTCAGCGGTGCAGGGGTCATACTGACAAGTCCCGAAGGATTCAAGCTCCAACAAGACATCCGATTTCGATTCAAAGCCACCAACAATGAAGCAGAGTATGAGGCCATTTTAGCTGGATTAAGGTTAGTCCGAAGCCTAGAGGTACAAAAGTTAGTCGTATACAGTGACTACCAGTTTGTCGTCAAGCAGATATCGGGCAAGTATGAGGCCCGGGGGGCAAGAATAACGAGATACTTAGCCGAGGTGAAGGACAAACTAGTATTCACATCGTTCAGTTGTCAGGGGGTCGATCGGTCTGACAATACAGTGGCAAATGCTTTGGTTAGATTGGCAACCACCGAAGCCAGTTCATTCAGCGGGTCGGTGTATTTAGAAGTGATGGAGTAACCAACTGTTCCGAAGGTGGAGGTGCTATGTATAGATCGACTCGACTGCTGGCTTACGCCATACATCGCTTACCTTGCCGACGGGATTCTACCTTCGGATCGCATCTTGGCAAGAAAAATCAAGTACCGGAGCTCCAATTTTGTTCTTATCGATGGAGACCTATACCGAAGGGCTTTTAGTTCTCCACTGCTCAAGTGCTTGACACCATCAGAGGTAAATTACACCCTTCGGGAAGTGCATGAAGGTATTTGTGGGGATCACATGGGAGCGAAGTCACTGGTACATAAGATTTTGAGGCAGGGATATTACTGGCCAACCATCTATCAGGAAGCCAAAGAGTTCGTCAAAAATTGTCCGAAATGCCAGCTGAATAGCGCCATACCTCATCAACCTCCCAAAGAGTTGTGTTCGGTCCTATCCCCGACACCATTTGCTGTATGGGGAATAGACATCCTGGGGCCTTTGCCGAAGGCCAAGGGACAACTCAGTTTCGTGGTAGTGGCTATCGACTACATGACCAAGTGGGTCGAGGCCAAACCCCTACAGAAAATTACCGAACAAGAATGTTTGAAGTTTTTCAAAGAGGGGGTTGTCTACCGATTCGGTATCCCTATGGCAGTAGTCTCAGACAATAGCAGACAATTTGTAGGGTCAAAATTTGAAGCATTTCTAAAAGAGTTGGGCATTCAGCACCGAAAAACTTCAGTTACCCACCCTCAGTCGAATGGTCAAGAAGAGGTCACCAACCGAACCCTGCTTAACGGCATCAAAAGAAGGCTGGATGAGTTAAAGGGTCGGTGGCCTGAAGAATTACTCAGTGTTCTGTGGGCTTACCGGACTACTCCGAGAACTACGACGGGAGACTCGCCATTCAGACTGGCATATGGGATCGATGCACTCATACCGGTTGAGATCGGATCTCCTACTCTTCGGGTCAGCCAGTATAAGGAGTTATATAATGATCAAGGCCTATGGTTAAACCTGGATCTCTTGGAGGAAATTCGGGATTCAGCTTTGCTAAGGTTGGCAATTTACCAGAAGAGAACAGCCCGACACTATAATCAGAAGGTGAAGCAGAGAAGATTCAAAGTCGACGATCTGGTCCTTCGGGAGTTGGAGGCATCGACCCCCCAGAACACCGGTAAGCTAATGCCTAACTAGGAGGGACCTTACGAAGTAGTGGAGGTGACGAAGCCCGGGACTTACCTGCTTCGAACGATGGATGGTTCGGAGGTAAAAAATATATGGCATGCTGGAAGACTTAGAAAATATTACCAGTAAAAGCTACGCTATTCTTCCCTTTATTATTGTAATCTATGCAATTTATCAATGAAATAAATGAAAATTCCTTTTCGGGAAAGTTTTATACTTCATTTAAATTCATAAAGTTATTACAAGTCCGACCAGTTAAGCTTCGGGCGTAAACTGTTCAGAAAGTCAAAAATGACCCGACTGAGCGGTAAAAGTCACAGGTATAACTGACCGGGAAAATCACAAATTTTTCACCAGACAAGCTTCTGGCGTAAGCCGATCAGCAAGTTCAAAATAGTATAACTGATCGGTAAAAGGCACAAGTATAACTGATCGAGAAAAATACTATCAAAATGTTAAGTACTTCTTTCATATTGAAAAGTTGTTACAAACCCCGATCAGGCTCCGAACAAAAACCAATCAGAGAGCTTTAAATAGCATAACTGATCGAGTGAGGTTCACATAAAATAAAGAAAAACAATCACAAAGATTACAAGTTATAAAACTATCTATCCGTGTGAAGCATGATCGTCAGATTCAGATTCTTCATCAGAAGAATCAAGGATCGCAGCATCTTGCCCAGCAGTAATTAGCTTCGCCCGAGCCTTTTTTCGATAAGCCTCAAAACCTTCAGCAAACTGGGTCATGATCTTATCGGTCAGGGCAGGCGATTCTTCATATTCCTTGATGGCTAGGTGCTTGACCATGGTCTGTTCTTCCTTCAAGGTGTTGTTCTCCCGAATCAACGTCCTCAACTGGCCATGTAATCCAGAGAACTTGTCCTCAACTGCATGAAGGGCCGCCTTCAGGTCCTTGTTCTCCTCGGTCAGAAGCTCCTTATCCTGAACAAGCTTTTTGGCATGATCATCGAGGCCGACGAACTCTTGCTGTAGTAAAGAGTATTGATCCTCAAGTTCGACAGCCCGACGATCAGCCTCAGCCGTTTTATTTTGAGCTTCTACCTGGAGCTCCTTTTCTTTCTCCAAGTCCGACCGAAGACGTCGAACCTCAGCTCCGAGTAGTTCCATATCGGCCAAAACCCGAGACTCATTTTTTGTAGCGCGAGCTACAGGCATAACGGATCGGGCGAGGATAGCATTGGCCTACAAACATCCGGAGAAATGCATAAGTTACGAAATATAGAAGACCAAAAAAGACAAGTATATTCAGACCTCGGGTTTACCTGACATTGGGCCTTGATATAGGCCACAAAGAGTTCCTCAGAAGAAAATCCCTTGAACCGCTCGTCATCCCCTCGTAACTTAAAATGATCGAGCGTGTTAAAAGGAAAGATCTCGGAAGGGCTCCTTGGCCAAAATGTGGTCGGCGAACCACGAGAAGAATCGGCTTCAGCAACAGGCCGGGATGTTGGGGTTGAACTGGAAAGAGGATCGGCATCCACAGATTGAAGATCCGAATCCTCGGCCAAACGAGGCCTCTTTGCATGATGTTCAAGAGGAACCTCTTCGGTTTCCTCCGAATCTTCGCGGATGACCACTGGAGGAGGAGTCGGGGATGGCTTCAGAACCAACACAGAAGAGGGCTTAGAGGGGGCCCTAATAGAAGGCTTCTTCTTACTCTGTTTAAGCAAAGCAATTTTCTCTGATCGGTTCATCTTTAGCACAGTCTTGGGTGGGTCAGCAGTAATATTTGGAGGGGTGGGCCCCGATGCAGAACCTGTGGAGAGTTCGACAATCAGGATGGTTTCCTCGTCGGCCTCCTCATCAATGATCGAAAGACGGATCGACTTGATTTGGATGGGAAGAGGGGTTAAGGACTCAGCGGCCCCTTCGGGCTTAAAGATTGTCACTGCACTAAGAAGAACGAATTAGGCGCTTATGGAAGCTAGACGACAGATATTGGAGTTATGTAAAGGTTCGGAGTAAGATACGTACACCCATGTTTATACAACCAGGTCTCGTCGAACAAAACCAACAGACGCCATTCGGTCCTACTCAACTTCTTATAGAATTCCTTGAAAACATCAGCCCGACCCTTCGAGAACTTCGCCACCTTGACGATAGGATCCTCAGGATGGGCCCAATAGGGAAGAAGTTGAAGGTCAGTCCCTCTCACAAAGATCCATTGAGGATGCCATCCTTTGTTGCACTACAAAAAAATGGGTCTTTAACAACGATTTTTCGGGCAACGACTTTATAAGTCGTTGCTAAAAGTATATGTTTAGCAACGGAATTTGTCCTTCGTTGCAGATTGTGTCAGGCTTTCACTTTTTGCAACGAAATTTATAAGTCGTTGCAAAATTTCGTTGCTAATTCATTGATGGGAAAAAATTTCGTTAGAAATTCATTGCAAAATTTTCGACCACTTGATTTTCTGTCATCGTGGGCAACACAAGTTTTTTTGTTGTTAAAAATGGGGCTTTAGCAACGATTTTTCAGACAACGATTTTATAAGTCGTTGCTAAAAGCGTATGTTTAGCAACGAAACTTGTCCTTCGTTGTAGATTATGTCAGGCTTTCACTTTTTGCAACGAAATTCATAAGTCGTTGCAAAATTTAGAAACAAAATTCGTTAAAAATTCAGTGCAAAATTTCTAACCACTTGATTTCTCCTCATCGTGGGCAACGAAAGTTTTTTGTTGCTATATTTCATTGCCTAATATGGACCACATTTATTGGCAACAATTTTTATTTTCGTTGCATATTTTATACAACTTTTTGCAATGACTATTAAAATGTTGCCTTAAATTAAGATAATCCCAATAAGCATGTTTTTGTAAGACCATATTCAGTATTCGGAGAATTGTCAAAAAATATTCGTATTTAGTATTTAAAAATTATGTCCAAATGTGGAACATATTCATTTCCATTTTTTATTCGAATAAACAAATTATTCAAATATCCGAATTCGTATGTCAATCACCTAATAAACAATTTATTTATAAAAAGTAAAAATAAAAAAATATTGACCAATTACTAACAAAGCACAACCATTTAAAGTTATAAAAATACATATCATAAATGAGAGACATATCAAATACATCATCATTCATAATTGATCATAAAAATCAATTAAAATTTACTAATATAAATTGTACATATAAGCTGTAAAAATTATACTTATAAGTTGTTCCATATTATTTAATTTATTTTTTGCTAAATTTAAATGTATATAAAAGAAAAGAGATACATATACTTAGGGGCATTCCCCAGATCGATACAAAATGTCAAGAAAGGGAACTCAACATGACAAACAGTGAAACTCAGATTCTAAGACAATACAAGAGCATAAGGCCAAAACAGAGCAAATGAGCACTGCATTGGACTTCAAGAACACTGCAGACCATCCGACCAACAAAACAATAAACAAAACCATAGCCCAAATAGATTTGCAAAGCAGTAGAACACCAAGAAACAAATGAGTTGCATAGCAGAAGTGTAAGACCCCAAATTTTATGAAATAAAAGTATTCAATTTTTTTATAACCATTATTCAGTAAATGGCTAAATTGATATAAAGATAAAATTAAGGGTGATATGTGTAAAGTTTACAAAATAAGCAAGTGGTTATAAAATATTCATTGTTGTTGGAGAATATTCTTGTTGTCGGGGAATATTCTTGTTGTCGGGGAATATTCGTACGACGGCGCAACCAGTTGTGGGCCCCATAACGAAAAATTATCGAATGAAGAAAACGACAACAATGAGTTTTTTTTTAAAAAAACAACGGCGTAGTTGTTACCGTTAACACTGTTGAAATACCCCGTGGTTAAAGTAAAGCAATACGCGTTGTTGCACAGTAGCCCGCGGTATTGCACATTATTTTATATTATTGTTGTTTCAATAATTGTCACTGCACAGTATTTCCCATTATCAGATCAATAATTCATAATATTTGAATATTATTATTAGATATCATTAGTGGCAATGTCTAAGGAAGTTCTGTCTAGGAGAGGTTATTTAATTGTGCGCCAGTAAGGAGAAATCCTTACCAGAAGGCCCCCTCTTTCCTAGGAATGAGCTGGTTGTCATTATTGTGATTCTGTAATATTATTTGTGAATAATTAATTATTGATTTATATGATAAGAAAAATATTTATTTTATGTGGATATAAATGGAGGAATTTTTAGAAAAGTGACAATTATTAAAAATTGATATTTTATCTTTTCTGATAAAATAATTCATTCAAATATATTATTATATTACATTATAAATGTATAATGCGATAATATAATAATATAATAATGATGATATTTTTACAATGAATGTGTGATATATGAATAAATGAGGAGGAAGAGTATTTTTGTTACAATAAATGCTAAAAACACGTTAAACATGTTGGTGGACCCTATTTTTGACTAAAATTTGATTATAGCCTGCAAAATCACTTGTATGTGGATTTCGGTCAATTTCTGTTTAGAATTTAGAAAAACTTAAAGCTACAAAGTTGTAGAGAATTAAATTTCCTATAGAATGGATATAAGATTTGATTTTTTCTGATAAAAGGGCTATTTATTATAAATTATTGAAGTTCCGGAATATTAGGTATGAATTAATTTTGTTACAAAAAATGTTTAAAACATATTTTTCATGTTATTGGGCCCCGCAATTGTCCTTTTGCATGTGATAGATGCTGAAATCTAATGTACGTTGGAAATTTTAAAAAAATAATAATATTTTATTAAATTTTCTGCTTTAGTGTTCTAAGCATTTTTCTGTAAATAAGGTCCTTAGGTTAGAATTGAAAATCACACCAGAAACTAAAGTTTTCCTCTCTATATTGTCGAACGTATTTTTGTGAGTATTTAGATATCTTGAGTGTTGCTAGACGGTGCAAGTTTTCTTCAGTATTATATCCGATATTTCAGTCAGAAGTGCTAATCTTTTGAGGTAAGGGAATGTAAGGGATTGTAAGGGATAATATAAGTGATGGCAAGGGATGTTATTTTTTTCAAATAAATGATATTATTTCCTTTAATATCATTATACCGAAATATTGATATGGTTTTTATTGTGAAACTTTATCTTTTCGTGTCGTGAATACTATTCACGTATGCGACACTATTCATGTATATGACATTATTTATGTATACGACACTATTTACGTATACGGTACTATGTACGAATACGAGTTACTATTCACGAGTTACTATTTACAGGTTACTATTCACAAGTTACTATTCATAAGTTACTATTCACGGGGTACTATTCACTATAAAATTGGTTTCTTTTTCTGACCAAATTATCGTTGATTTATGAATCTTACTCTTGAAATTAAATCCATGTTTTGATTATATTGTTTTTATTATCATATATAGCATTTTTATAATCTTGATGATAAAATTTCTCTTTGACTTGAGTGTAAAGATGGGTAGATTATTGGTATGATCGTGACTATGGGTTATATTTGGCCAATAGTGCAAAGATGAATTGTTGACTGGTATGATCATGACCATTGAATTTATATTGAATATCTTTAACTTAAGTGCAAAGGTGAATTGATTAACATGGTTATAATTATTGTTTATATAAATTCTGAAATGATTATATATTTCTTCGAGATATTAATATCTTTGTCCTGTAGTGCAAAGATGATTTCTTGTTGAACATCTTTGGCATGTAGTGCAAAGATGAACTGTTGGTGAATATCTTTGGCCCGTAGTACAAAGATAAATTTATTAGTATGATTATGTACATGAACTATGATTTGGTATAACCATGATCTTTGATGTTTCAGGTAAAGACAAGTGATGAAAATTATCTTTGTCCTGAGTGCGAAGAGGAATTTAGAACCACAATTATGATTATGAGTTATTCACATGATTGTGGCCATGAACTGTTGATTAATGTTACAAGGATAAAACATTATTGGTGGACTTTTAACATGGAGAAGATAATAGACTTTATGGTCTATTTGACTCTTCTAATGGATTGCTCGTTCCGCTGCAACTATGGTTGAAAAGTTTATTCATCTACCATATGTTCTAAATCTCTGATTCACTACTGATGAAGGCTATTGATAACTTAATTATCTTTAGTCATGATATTCTTTATTGAGCTAGTTGTGCTCACCCTTTTATTTTACAATTCCTTTCAGATGATAAGAGTATAGCTGGGTCGAGCTGGGGTAACAAGGGAATAGAACTGTGATCGATAGCTGTTGAGGTTTCCCCTAAAACAGTATGAAAATAATTTTATTGAGAACTTTAGATAAGTATTGTATTTTATATGTCATTTAATAGTTATATTTGGTCAATCAAATAGGGTGAGGCGGACCTAACTTTGGAAGGGTATTTTGCCACTATCATACAAGATGTCTAATGACATACAACTTCGTGTTATCATAAGACATAGTTGTGCACATCCGCTTGCTGAGTATATCTACGAGCACTACCTATATAATCTTGGAGTTTGGTTGAAATATAATTCTCAATTGGAGACAATGGAGATAATTATATGTCAAAAGAAGACTCGCCATTGGAAAAACATGATATTAATCTTCTCGTTTTTCTTTTTGGGGTCTATTGGGTTAACCAAGGATAATTCTTCAGTCATATGATATCTATTATAACTTAGATGCATGGCCTCCCATGTACGAAGGTTTTCTTGAACATTTTTCAAAGATTTTAATTTCTAAAACAGTTATTGACTGTACCTTTATGTAAGGTGTCATTGTGACGTGCTATCCAAGGTTGGGATAAGAGTCACAGTTGATATATATTTGTATTTAAACTCACAGTATATGTATTGTCATATTTTACACGACAATTATAATAATGAAGTTGTAGTTATTTTCTGTACCATGTATTTGGCGACTCAGAATGGATTGGGTGGAATGAACCTATTTTGGGGGCGTCACAAGAAGCAACACAACATCGCTGCTAATAACACCTTCATTTAGCAGTTTTCTCGCAAACGATGTTGCACAATATAACAAGTAACCAGTTGGTGAAACCAAAACATCATAACCTGCAGACTAAACCAAATAATAGTGCCCAAAAAAAAGTACCACAACTTCCCATACAGTCGATATAATAATGTACTTTACAACCTAACCTCATTCCTTCCTTCATCAATAATAGTTAGCAGTGCAGCTGCACGCCTGGGCAGTGCAGCGGCATGCCCGGGCTGTTCAGCACACCCGAGGTGTAAACAGTGCTATGTCGATGAATGGTGAAGGGTATCTTTCGCTGTCATAGTTCCTTCATTGTAATCTATAATAATAAACAAATTATAAAATCAATTGAACTGAGCAAATCGTTTCATGATGGTTGTGTTATTGAAGCATCCCAAAGCAATTGAATAACAAATAATGAAGAAACAAATTATGATAGACAATAATTTTTATTTTTATTTTTATTTTTGCAAGTACACTGCCAAAAAAAATTAGAATATGCAAAGTACACTACCAAAAAAAGGGGTATTGTAATGTGTATAAATATTTGTAATTTAATGTGTAAATATTGTATGTGTGCAGTAGTATTGTAATGTGTATAAATATTTGTAATTTAAAATAGAGCATTTAGTAATTAAATAAGTTCTTAAATTCAACAGTTTACATTGAATATGTGATTATTTTTATTTTTTTTAAAAATATTTGATTAAAACATTAATAATATGCTTATAGTTAGTTTCATTTATTATTTAACCTCAATATATATTACTTTATTATATTTTGTTATACGTTACATTTATAGAGAGTTTCAGTTATAATATATTGTGTAACTCTTCAAAAAGTCTACGGAATGGAAATTTTAATTAATTTAACGATATTTTAAACATGAACAAATGAAATATTACATAAGATTAAAATTAAATTGTATGTAGTTAATAAGGTTATATATATATATATAAAGTTATTCGAATACAAATTCAAATAGGAATACGAATTCGAATATATTTAAAGTTTTTCGTTTTCATTGGTATTTTTGTTTGTGCATCATAGATTCATTTGTAATATCTTATCAAATTCATAAACTTACAATAACTTCTCAAATTTGCAAACCAAATGCATATATGGTGTTCCTTTTTTCATATTCTTATTTCAATTAAAGTGATATATTATAATGATATCACTTAAAATTAATCAAATTATTATTATAAATATTGTCATTAAAATATGTCATATTTAAAATTTATCTAATAAATTATTTATAAATTTAGTTGCATTTTGCACCAGTTATTAAACTTATTTGTTAAAAAATAAAGTTTAAGTTGCTTTAAATAAGCTATAATGACGAGATTTTATATCTAGTTGTTCTATTATATCAATAATTGGGGGATAATACACTTTTTGGTCACTGTACTAGGGTCCGATTTTTATTGTGGTTACCGAATTTTTTTTTGTTACAATCGAATAACTGTACTCTCAAAAATTACAAAATGGTCATTATTTTAAATTTCCGTTTCCGTCAAAAAAAACGGATGGAATGTTGACTGTGCATATTGGTCGTTATTTTTGCTGCTGTGGAGGGCAGAAACGCTTGGTAAAATTTTTTTTAAAGAAAATGTTGCTCACGAGTATCGAACTCCAGACCTCTCCAAACTAGAAACCTTATATTATATCAAAAATCACTTGACCAACTACCTATCATACTAGAATTTATGTAACACTAATATTTAAACCACCTAGCATTGTTTCTATGCATGTGAAGATGAGATAATACACTTTTTGGTCACCGATAAAAATTGCCCTACCGATAAAAAAAAGAGAGGGTGAAATGGATTCCTTTAAAAAAAAATGTTTAGGGATTAAAAAATATTATATGCTAATAATATTCAATAAATGTATAAAAACGTTGTAGTCCACGGTAAACTAAATATATTTTGACAAATAATATATTATTTTAATATATTATTGTAAATATAATTAAATAATTAATATTTTTTATTACACAAACTCTCAAAAATATTAATTCTTGAAGGAGACCAAATAAGACAGATGTGAAAAATAATTATGAGACCATAAATGGGGCGAGATGTATAGTCTCTCCTTTCTTTTCTTTTTTGGGTATATACTTTTAATTCATTACAACGGAGGAGGAAGGGAGATTTTTGCTATGCAAAGGCCAGATAATATCATCCAAACGGGAGTTTTTTCTCCTCGGTAACTCGAGAGGTTTTTTTTTTATTATTATTCTATATAATTAGAATTTTAATTATAATTATTATTTTAATTATTGTTATTATTATTTTAATTATTTAAATTTTATTATTTTTATTACAATAATAATTATTACAATTATTATTATTATTACAATTATTACAATTATTATTATTATTACGATTCCTAGTACAGTGACAAAAAAGTGTATTATCTCGTCTTCACATGCATAGAAACAATGCTAGGTGGTTTAAATATTAGTGTTACATAAATTCTAGCATGATAGATAGTTGGTCCAGTAACTTTTGATGGAATATAAGGTTTCTAGTTTAGAGAGGTCTGGAGTTCGACACTCGTGAGCAACATTTTCTTTAAGAAAATTTGTACCAAGCATTTCTGCCCTCCGCGTCAGCAAAAATAACGGCCAATATGAACAGTCAGCATTCCGTCCGTTTTTTCTGACGAAAATTAAAAATAATGACTATTTTGTAATTTTTGAGAGTACAGTTATTCAATTATAACAAAAAAAGTTTCGGTAACCACAATAAAAGTCGGACCCTAGTACAGTGACCAAAAAGGGTATTATCCCTAATAATTGGTGATTATCGAGAGCATAAGTTAAAAAGCTACGAAAGCTCTCGAGGGAAGTGTATACAAGTATTAGGCTATATTTATTTACGTCTAAATGCATCTGAATGAGTTCGAATTTAACCGAATAAGTCATTTCAGACTATTTATTTTATATTTTTTTAAACTCTAAATGCGTCTAAATGATTCAGACAAAAAATCGTGGCTAAGTTAGTAAGAAGTAGTGCTAAATGATATTTTTACTTGCATTTTCTCAGCCAAATTTTGTTATGTACAGATTACGTTTGATTTTTCTTTAATAAATTAGTAACCAATTAATATGAAAGTTGTTTTAATTTTATGGACCGATAAAATGTAATTAATATTTTTTAGTTTTTTTTCTTAAAATTATATTACTAATAACATACTTCATTAAAAATTGTTCAAAAGTTTATATGTTTATTTGAGTCATAATTGAATTCTACTTGTTTGTTTTATTATTTATTTAAGTATATGCATATGTGTGCTCACTAAAAAAAATTGGGGCTCTTGCGAAGAAATTTTTGTGAGCGAATTGTTTCATTCTCAAATAAGCCTTTTTTGTGAGGGACTAATGAAGAAAATTTTTATTTATAAAATAAATTTTATTCACAATATGTAATTAGTGACAATTATTTTGTTAGGAAAAAATTCTTCATTACTTTGCTTGAAGTAAATCTTAGAGAATCAATGATATATTTTCACAAAAATATTTTTAATTTAAAGATAGATATTAAATTAATATAAATAAATTTTAAAATTTTAAGTATATATTCTATTAAAGGTACATGTTAATCATTTTAATTACATTAGCTAAAGTTTAAAATTATAAACTATATTTGGTATACATATATACATAAATATTTTTAGAATTATATAGAGGTACAAATCATACGTTTACGAATAACTGAATGATATAATTTAAGTATTTGGATAAGTAATATCAATATTATTGATGGAGTTATTGAGTATTTTTTTTGTGACAGAGTTACACAAATTAACTATTAACACTAAAAGTAACCGTCTAAAAAGTGGTCGACTTTATAATATAGATACATACATACCTTCTACGAATGATGAATAATAAATGATTTTAAATGACTTTATTACCTTGATTATCATTATCTACTTCTGAATAATGTTGAAAAAAATTTAAAAAATAAATAAATTACTGAACAAATAATATAAATCTAATGCTAAGATATTTAGACACATTAAAATTATACAATATCATATACTTAATTAAGGAATATAGATATAATTCAGATCATTTGAACAAAATTACAATAATTATGACTCTTTTTGTGAAACAAATTATAAATGTTAAAGTATTACTTCTTTTTTCTACAACAGAGTTTTATTTCAGTTTGTTATAATTAATTTATGAAATCGTAAAATTTAAATTTAGATTTATCTTTAAATTTTTGAAATAATAATTTAACATAATATTAATTCTAAGAGAGTTTTTTTTGAAAAAAAATGTTATCAAAGTTTTTTTTAGGAACAGAGTCCTAATTTAAGAGTTATGTGCGTGGTCTCAGAAAAGAGTAGGCATGAAACAGAGAGCTATTAGGGTTTCTCCTCTCTTCCTTTTCCAAAAGTCACATCCGAATGTTTTAATTAGAGAGATCCAGGGAAATTAACCCATTTCAAAGCCTTCATCCATACCCATAAATGCCATATCTTTTACTATATCTTCTCCCTCCGGCAGATTTATTTATTCTATGGAAGACACTCTCACTCCCGGCGAGATATCTTCGTGGGTTGTGAAGGCGGCAGAGGTGGAGGTGGAGAAGGAAGAAGAAGAGCATGTTAGGCGTAAGACTAAGTTCATGAATTTGTTTTTCGTGGTGTCATAACTTTTGGAGAGGCATCGTAGATTATTACCGGTTGCCGGTACTCCGTCGCCGGATGCGGCATATGAAGTTGGGGTTTAACTGGTGGGGCAACCGGTGGCTTCTTAATTTTTTGGGAGTTTGTTCCTTTCTGATCTTAGGTATTTGTTTACTGTTTGCCATCTATTTGCTACAATGCTTAAATTACACAATTTTTCCTTTGTTTGGTTATTTTTCGATTGAGTTGAACTGAAAAAGCCCTATGTCTTTATTTCCTACTTGTGCATCAGTTCTTCAGCTAGCGCATTTTCCCAGTGTATACTACCAACTAGGAAACTGTAGGTGGTTCATTGTCGATAAATAGTGTTAATCCCTCTTTTCACACTCCAAGTGAACAACTTGCCTAGTACAAGCTTTTAACAATCTTAAATTCTTAATAAACCTTAAATTTCGCTAGGAATTCACATCAAATTAACCAGTTAGTAATTATTGCATTAATTAGGGCTGGGTATATTGTCATCTTTCCTCCACTGGGGTTGGCATATGTATGTTATACAACATTGAGTTCCTTTCTCTGCCTTTCTTGTTGCTTTGTATCCACTAGAAATGTAATATTGAGTCAAATAGTGGTGTCTAGTATGACTCTTAGTATTTTTGTGCTCATGATTTAGGAGACAGTGACACGATTCAGTAATCATCATCTTCTAATCTTATTCTGTCAATTTGTTTTTTGATAAATAGGCCAACAGTGACAAGTATATATTGCCATCTTTCCTCCAATAGGGTTGGCATATGTATGTTATACCACATGAGGTACTTCTCTCTGCCTTTCTTGCTGCTCTGTGTCCACTAGAAATGTGATAAGGATTCAAATATTGGTGTCTTATGACTCTTAGAATCGCGTGATCCAATTTATAGGAGACAGTGATACAATTCAATGATCATCATCTCCAGATTTTATTCAGTCAAATTATTTTTGAAAAATGAAGTGGAAGGCCAACACTGACAAGTATATTGCCATCTTTCCTCCAATGGGATTGGCATAAGTTAAACAAGTAGGGTACCTCTATGTCTTACTTGCTGCCTTGTATCCACAATAAATATAACAGAGTGGTGTCTAGTAGGACTATTAAAATTGTGTGATCTAGATGTCAGGAAACAGTGACACGACTCAATAAGCATCATCTCCAGATTTTATTCAGGCAATTTATTTTTGATAAATAAAGTAAAAGGCCAACATTGACAACAGTAGGAGTCAAACCCATATTTTATCCACTTAAGTTTAAGTGGATCAATGTAGAAGGAGCCAGTTAATTAAAGTCTTTTATGAAACTTGAGTGAACCAGGTAGCAGGTGCATTCCTTCAGTCCTCTGCTTGGGGTCTTGCTTGGGGGTAAGAAAAATAAAACTGTTTGATGGATAAACTGTGCTCATATCCTATCATATGTACAATATAAGTACTCCCCACACATTGAATTGTTAATGATCTTTCCTTGGTGGCAAGGAAGTATTTGTTGATTAATTGAATCCGTTTGACAGAATTTTCAATTCCAAGGAAAAATTCTTATCGTCTATAGTAAAATTCCAAATTCTCTTTTTAGGTCTTCAATTCTCAAAACTAAGTCTGGCTCATATGGGAAAAAAGTTCTTGCAGAGAACTGGAGCAGAAACTACACATTCACAGCTAGCACCTATGATGTTCACGGGGCTATTTCTTAAGCTGCATCATACACCTGTTTTGATTGATCTGACCAAACTAACAAAATCAATATGTTCATGATATTTTTCACAGTTCATATCAAGTATATACACAAACATATACATCTGTAGCTACATATAATGCACTATTAGATTTCATGGTTATTGATTAATTTCTTATTTTTCTTTGCCATTTGCCACACTTTAGAGAAATCAAGTAAAACCTTGTTTTTTTGTGATAAGTCAAAACCTTGATTCTCTACAAAAGATTTAGAGATGTTAAATTTGTCTATAAATTTTGTATGTATATGGACGCGTTTCACTGATTATATTTCAACTACGAATTGTGAAGGGATCGACATGCACTTTTACAGAAGCTATATTACGTAATTGTGGGTTCCACACTGGGCTTTTCACATCTCCTCATCTCATTGACATTCGAGAAAGATTTTGATTGGATGGGTAAGGTTCTCAACATTTAATTAATATATATATGCAGATTGGCCCAAAGTTGTCTACTATTCTTCCCATCTTTTAGAGCATGATTTCTTACTAATTCTAGTTTTACGTCCCCCTACCTCCTGCTCCCCAAGACATTCACAGATAGATAAATGTTGTGGTCACATTTCTAGGATTTCATATTTGGGGGTATGTTAATGTTATGACTATGTTTTTCTTTTAGTTTTTGAGTGGACTAGGGATGTGATTTATTGGCAAAGCTTCTTTATGAGGTGTAATGTTCCACTTGCTCTATTTTCCCCACCCCCGATGAAGACAAGATTTTATGGCTAGATAGAAAGTTGATGAGTTACGCTTTTACTAATATATATCTTGTGGACTTTCTTTCTTTTACTAATTAGTAATTATTCTTCTCTTTAAAATGTGCCAAAAGGTTTATGACTTGTGTTGATCGGATTGTGCTTGTCTTTTTTTTCTGGTGATAGAAATGAGCGAGAAACCAATTGGGTGGGGGACCTGAAAGGGAAGTGAGGGGTAGTTCTATAATAGTCTAGGCAAGTAATGTGTTTATAAAAGGATAAAATGGTCCTTGAAATTAATAAAGAGGCACCGTACAGATACAATGGAATAGGAGGAGGGATATGATTTGATTATAATGAGGTAGCTACCTAGATTTTGTGTTTGTTTATATTGGAGGTTTCTTCTTTTGGGATGTTCTACTTATGATGAATTGTCATATCATTTGGTGTTTTGCTGATCTGCTTTGTGTTGGGCTATGCTATGTTCTCCTATTTATTTATTTAAATATTAATCAAGATTAAATTAACTCCACCACTACGTGTATTCCTTATTTATACTGTGATTCAATATCTTTATTTTGAAACAAAATTATTTGACTATCAATTTTTTTTCACTCAATATATAGCAACTGTCTTAGTTAATCTGACTAGGGTGAAGTGAAAGTTTATTTTTATGAGAGTATTGTGATATGTTTTTTTTAATTATTATTATTGAAATGTGATAGGTAATATGCGACGTTTCGAATTTTTGATATATATTAAAATAATAATTTAAATAAATAGAATTCTTATTATATGAATTAGATTACATGTGTTGTGTAATGTGATGGAGTTGTTAATAATAAATATATATATATATATATATATATATATATATATATATATATATATATGTAAATTGTGAAATCAATTTATAAAGAAAGGAAAAATAAATGAGTATGTATTAAAATAATAAATAATATATCAGGTGCTGGGAATCATTTGGCTTTTAAAAAGTTAAAGGAAACTAAGTAGAGTTTTGGCTGATTCATTAAATTAAGTAGGAGGTGGCACGGTTTGGGTGTATTAGTATGCCAGTGAGATAGAATTTAACCATGAGCTGTTCAATTTAGTGGAGCACTAAAACCCCATAAGTCTGAGGTTGAATTACTAATACATGTACTTCCCTTCCGTGTCCTGCTTTATTCAGAATCTCCAAGTTTCGTTTCATTTCATCTCTTCTAATATAATTTTACAAGCTAGAGTTTTGGCTAAGCATAAGGAAGAAAGCTAAGTAATGAAATCGTAATCTGGGATTGAGAATTGGAGTCCAATTAGCAGCAGCAGGAAGGAGGTGATAGGAATTAAGTTATAAAGTTTTAATTTCATCAAAGCTAAAGAGTGCAGTTAGTATTCTTCTTACAACCAAGAGCTTCAAGGTAAGTTATTTTTATTAAGCAAACCATGGAAATTTTCGTTATCATGAATTATGTATGGAGATTATATTGTTGCATATTGAATATATTAGAATTAAGAATTAAAGTTTTTAAAGTTATTAAGAATTATGCTTCAGTGGATGGTACATTGTGTTTTACTAGCTTCGTGGAGAGTAAGGAGTACTTATTAATAATATAATAGCAATCAATACGAATTCATGTGTAATTACAAGAAGATTTGATAGTGAGAATGTTAGAGAAGTGCAATCATTCTCTCCTTATCGTTCAGAGAATTGCAGAGAGCACGAATGATGATGAGGTTAATTAAAATATTTGCAGAAGTTTGAGAGCATAGTTTTATTGTTGATTTACTTTTGTGGGAAAAAGTTGGAAACAAAACATGAAAATTTTATTCTTTTGATTTCCTCTTTATGCAAGCTAGTTGTTAGAATACTATAAAATTGGTTAATAGAAACAAATTTTCAGACTAATTTTTGGCATCAAAATAGATGTTTCATCTTTGTGAAGTCAGTTTCATTTTCATTTTACAATAGTTAAAGTTTTTCATATATTTGTTAATATTTTGCTTAAAATATCACAGCTAGATGTTGCAAGCAATATGCTATAATTTTGGTGGTTTTTAATTTTTTTGTTTTTCAATATAGTTGAGGTGAAGAGTCGTTCTAAATCAAAATGAGAGATGGTCGACATTTAAGATGTGACCATACCAACCCTTAGGGACTATTCTTCATCAGGGACTATTCTTGTAGGACCTAATTATGAAGGGGAGGAACTTATCTCGTTGACCTGGGTATGTTCTGCCCTTACTACTTAAAAATTCTCAAGTTATCAATGTGTCTTTCCAATGTCTGCTGCAACATGTTGAATTCTTGGTAAATAAATCTATGATGTTTGTGATTATAGCTAGCATCTTTGGGGCATATACTGTATGAAAATTTGTCGTCTCAAGAAAAGTTTTTTCACATTGACTAATAGCCTCAACTTTTTCATAATTATTGTCCTTTCTATATAGAAATTTAAACATTGTTATTTAAGATTGTGTGATGGTATTTAAGATTGTGTGATGGTATTTAAAATTTGTCGTTTGAAGGTTTTTTTTCTATTTGGATTTGTAGCAAATGATATTGTGATTGCCTATTTGTCTTTTTCTGCTTATAAGCAATACGGTGTACATTAGTATCACGTAGCAATTCTATTGTCTTTGTGTATTGATTTTGGCACTAAGTGCCTTTGGTGACCTATTTGTTTCATTTTCCTGACTTGCTATTATTTTTCAATATGTGCGGGAAGACTGCTTCTACGACCTGCCTTACAATACTGGGTATCAAATTTTCGTGCTACGTTTACGGAAGATAAGGGACGAAATTTTGAAGTGTACTCCCTCTATATATGTAGATATATACTTTGATTGAAGAACTGTGGTAGATTTAGATGGTTATAAATTGTAAAGATAATGAATGATTATGTAGTGGATGATTTTATTAAGTTAATACTATTTTAATTTTTTGTATTTTTGCCATTATTTGCTATGGGCACATTGAGCCAGCCAGGTATACAAAAAGAATGTCAAATTTTGATTTGGCAACAATATAATTTGTTACCAAAGCATTGAACAAGTTTTAATATAGCAACAATTTTTTATACATTTAGCAACAAATTTTCATTGCTAATGGCATTAAAAATATAATATTTGGCAACGAAAAATTAACCTAATAACGGAGAGGATATTGTTACTAAAATTAAAATAAAAGGCAACATTTTTTATCGTTGCAAATCATATCAACTTTCGTTGCATATATAAAGAAATGACAACATATAATGTCGTTGCTAATCGACGACTTCTGTTGCTATTGAAAAATTATTAGCAACAAATATTTTTGTTGCTGATTTAGCATAATGTCGTTGCCAAATAATATAATCAACAACGAAAATCGTTGCTAAAAAGTTTACATTCTGCAACGAAAGTAAGCTTAGGCAACAATTTTCATAATTTATTGTAACGAAAAATATCGTTGCAAAATGGTGTTAATTGCAATGAAAATGCATGGTTGTTGCAAAAAAAAGAGTTCATTTCGTTGCCAATTAGCAGGTTTTTGCAACGAAATGGGGTTTTTAGCAACGAAATTTTAATCATTCTGCAACAATACATTTTGTTGCTAAATGATCGTTGTCTCTGTACGAAAGCCAAATTTCGTTGCAAAATGTATTACTTTTGGCAACGAAAAAAAAGCGTTCGTTGCGGAACAATTAGCAACGCTCATTGCGCAACGAAAGACGCAACGACAGTAAAGTCGTTGTCAAAACCCTTTTGAAACGAAATTTAGCACCTTTAGCAATGAAAATCGGTTGTTGCTGAAGCCCCATTTTTTTGTAGTGTTGCTTGTGGGGGGTTTGATGGGGACAGTTCGGTTGGCTTGCTTGTTTAATTGCCGAAGGCCGGGTTCCTTCGACCGACCAACGGTGAACAGAGCAAAAAAGAAATCAAGTCCAAGAGTAATCCCGATATTCTGGCATAGGGCGATGAAAGAAATCAGGTGGATGTACGAGTTCGACACAAGCTGTGCGAACCCGATCCCGACAAAGCAGAGGAAATAGGAGATGAATTCGTGGAGGGGAAATCGAACCCCATACTTTAGGAGGTACAAAGGTACGACAGCCTACTCATCCTCAGGTTTTTAGAACATTTTCTTTTCGGACTTGGGTACCCGAAGCTTATATTCGTTAGGGATGTTGAAGAGAGTTCGAATATCGGATAGCTGGGAAGGAATGACAGTGGATGTGGTGTTGATATGGAAAAACTCCATTTTAGAGTGATAGGCGTTTCGAATTTTGGCTTCGGCACTGATCGGAGTAAGAAGAACAGAAGGCGTGGTGGTATCAGGAGGTGGCGTCGGCAGATCCACCAGAACTAGGTCAGTGGCGCCAATAGAAGAGGGGATGGTAATATCATCAATGTTTAAGGCTTGTTCAGGGGTAGAATCAGCCATTAAAGCAAAAACAAGCAGAAATGAGAAGTGATGAAGGTGTTTTGAGAGTGGAGAAACCTGAAATCAGCAAAGCTTGATAAAGTAAGGTGCTCGCTGAAAATCGCCTTCGCCGGACAATTTCAAGAAAGGAATTTGAATTTAAAAAATTTGGGAAAAGTGACAAAGTTGGAGGAATAGGGGTCTTTATAAGCTGAGCTGCACGAGACCCCAGGACGGCTATTTATGACTGGTGGGGGCCAGTCCTGGGGAAACGTGTGATGTTTCGAGAAACGAAGAGGAATCGTTTGGCTTTCCCATATAACTCATCATTTGCTGGCATGGTTTTATGAGCCTTGTCTTTTCAGAGTCTCTAATTATAAATAAATTATAACATGAGACTGGGGGGCAATGTTCGGGAGCGTTTTACTAGGTGGGCCGAGGGCTCGACATTAGAAAGGGTTTATAGGCCTAATGGGCCGAAGCCCACGATGTAGTTGCAGGGGTTCGGGTTCGGTATCCGAGTCCTTTGGGCTGGATCCCTACTGTGGTGTGTGATATTCGGGGTCGGGCCTTCGAGTTCTTTGGGCCGAAGCTCAGACCAGATAATGGATTCGGTAGGGTTGGGCCTGTACAGTGGGCTATCCTGCGTACAGAGTCTGGAGTCCTAACCATATTTAAATAAGGTGACTCCAAATGTAGTGTTTGAATTGGATTCTACTTACACCTTTTAAGGAGATTGTATTGGACCAAAATATAGGTAGTTACCTTATTTAGGAGTCCTAATCCGACTCGGAAAGGGATTCTAAGGAAGTGAGAAAGGTTATAAATACAAGGATTGACTACGATAAACAAGTAATACATCTTTGAGCACTAAACACTAAAACCTCCGTTGTTAAACCTTGTGAACGACCTGTACTTATTCTCATACCGGAGCTATCCCCCGGCGGCACAAGTCGTCAAGCTTCGTGTGTGATCTGTTGCAGGTTCAGGCGCATGGATTCAGTGTTTGGACGCGACGGCGAAACATGGCATCAACAATATTAAAGAAAAAAGTATATATGTAATACTCATTTCGTTAATATATATTTCCTTATTTTATACTAATATTAAATTTTACATAATATAACCTTAAATATATCAAATGTTAGAAATAAAGTGCATTGGAATGTGTAAAAGTTTGGTGATGTTAGGTGTGTATTAGAATACGGAAAGGCTGGAAAATGAAAAGATTATTTGTACCTACTTGGAGACTTTCATCCTTCGAACGAGTACTAATAAGAGAGAGAACTATTGTTATCTTGAGTGAAATATCATGGGTCCTCCTCGCATGCATATATAGTGGCGCACTCAGGATTTTTATTAAATGAGTTCAAAATATTACGATGCTATAAATAATTTGACGGTGTTTAAGTTAATTTTTTTTAGATAATTTTATGTTTTTTAACCGATTGTATATGTAAAATATGTATTTGGTTACAATATTGTTAATATAACAAGTAATAACATTATACATATACACACACCCCTAATTGACTATTAATATGCCTTTCTAATCGTAAATTTGTTAATAAATATTTAAATTTCTTATGTTATAAAAATAATATAAATTAGATTATTATTTATATTAAAAATATTTGAGAAAGATGTATACATCAATGAGTAGAAGTAATATGAAATTGAGAAAGTTGTAAAAAAAATTCAATTTGACCTCGTATATTAAAAAAATTATAAAGTTTTAGTAGGGTTAATTTATTCATTACACTTAAATTTCATCTAAATTTATCATATATTATAAAATAATTTTTTTTCCAGCGAGTTCAATTGACCCGACACCCTTCCATGTGGCTTCGCCCTTATATATATATATATATATATATATATATATATATATATATATATATATATATATATATATATATATATACACAATTAATTGATAGTAAATGACAACTTGAATAGAAGAGATTATCAATATATATTTTATTTTATTTATCATTTTATAACATGTTATTAGCACAAGTTTTTATCCAATTTTAAAAAGGAAGTTGTCTTCTCCTTGTTCTTCAAACATTAAAAATTATTTGTGTAGTTCTCTTAACTCGATATAAATTTTTCTTTCCAAAGAATTAGTAATTATACTATTTGTTTGTCTTTACGTTTTATGCTCATAATTTTAGTGATTTTTAATTGACTAAAAATTTATGAGATTCACTTTATCCTATTGTTGTATATTGCTATGGAAAAAAATGGTAAATAATATATTGTTTCTTGGGAGTGGTTTTGGTATAAAGTTAACCAAAAATTACAGAACTGTTGGCCATATGAATATGTGATGAAATTAATTCTTGCCCAAGGTTTAGGACCACTTGTTGATTATCTATCTCCTACCAAATGTTAGTTAATGTTAGAGGTATAGATGCCCTATGGTGGAATTAATGTGACGTACTTAAATCCGGGTAGTCTAGTGCTATACGATACTACAATATTCACATATATCTTGTTATATAAGTTTAATGACACAAATGTAATTATTATATTATTACATCATATCTGTTTAATCCCAGATTCTGTAACCATTACATGTTCATAATCTCATAATATTACATATTATATTGTAACATTAATCTACTATCAGATCTTCTAGTTCTTTCTCTGTATACTTCCTTTATCCTTATTGGATTCCTTAATACGTTCGACCTTAGCTAAAATAATATAGTTTAAGCAAGGATGAGCATTAAATTGCTCAACAAGTATATATAACATTTCAACAACAAAATCAAGAATCATATGATTTCATACAACAACTGAATAATAGTTCTGAAACACTTTGAATAAACTAGAATAATACTTTAAATAAACCAGAACAAAACTTTTCTTCTTTTTAAAACATATTCGAAACGACATAATGGTCATTTATAATAAGATGGTCATCAGACCTAGAACTTTCTTATAGTTTCATTGAAAAGTACTATCCAGAATTAAAACTGTAAATCTCATATTATTTACGAGTACATCTAGGTGATCAGCTTATAGTACCCTATGTTGTACAACACTCATCCGATAAAACGATTATGCTTTTAAGTTTGACACCTTGCATGTCAGCCGAAAACTCGACTAAATACATTTGTTTGATCTTTCTTAGGCTTACCTTTGAATCCTACCAAAACAATTAGATTTGGACAGCTTAACATATCATCAATAATATTTTGAAAGATTTTATAACAAATCAACAAAACATCTTAGCAATTGTCTAGCCGAAACAAATGGAATTGACACTTCCTTAAACAGTTCATGGATATTGAACGTTAAAACTTTAACAATTTATGTCATAACATAGCTTGAATACTTATACAAATATTAAGATTTGCATAAGCATGAAATTCACACAATCATATAAGAATTGTGTTCATTTTATTTTAAAATATCACATAGGCTTCATAAGCATACATTCAGATGAAGTTAGAAGACTTGCTCCAATAAATCAGAGTAAGTTTAGGAAATTTGCATAACACATAAGTTACACTTTACACAGAAACTTGCATAACATAAAGTTAATACAATAGTTAAAAACTTGTCACAAGTAAAACTTGTACAAGATTAGAAACTCACCTTAAGTGTTCTTTATAATCTTGATGATATTCGTCCTTCAAATGTCCTAGACATTTACATTAACTATAACACATCAATTAGGCACATAACGACACCAAGTTTGATTTACTTTAACTCTACTTATTACTTTTCATATCCGTGTCATTAGACTCGGAGAACTTTTCAAGTTTGTTATTACTTGTTATAGCGTTTCGACGTTCACTTCTCGTACGCCCATCACATCCTTCGCAAACGCTCAAGCCATATGCCTTTGTATATGCTTAGCACAATCTCACACCCTTTCATAACGCTCTTTGTTTTAAATTAAGTGTTTTACATTAACTTCTCTTGCTATCGCATTATATTTGAATCATCAAACCCGAATTATTTTTTAAGTTCCTTATCATTCATTTTGGCTTTTTAACGTTTACACGTCATACTCAATTTTACAATGCTAACGTCTAAGCCATACACTCTCATATATGCTAAGCACGTCCATTCTACGAGTATACTAAACATTTACATTGTTTAAAGTATTTTACGTTTACAATGTTTATCCTTTCATTTAACATTCAACTACTACTTATGGTTTTAATCACTTGCTATGTGATATTTTATGTGACACCCCCAAAATAGGTCTACACAACCCATTTTGAGTCGCCAAATACATGATACAGAAATCAAATACAACTTCTATAAGATCCCAACTTTTTATGAATAAAGATTTAATTTTCTCTAAATGTTATTTTGAATAATAAGGTGTGGATTTGATATAATGCTATAGTTATGGTGATATGTGTAAATTTTGCAAAGTAAGCAAGTGGTCTTAAAATATTCATTTGGTCGGAGAATATTCGTACGCCGACACAAAATTGGTGGACCTCACAACGGAATTACTGTCGGATATAGAAATGGACAGAAATAAACTTTTTATAATAATAACGACAAAACTTTTACTGTTAACTGTTGAGATACCCGGTGATAAAAATACAGTAATACGCGTGGTTGCACAGTAGCACACGGTATTGCACAATATCTTTGATTATTGATGCTTACGTAAGAAGTCATTCAGTTTCATTCAATAATTTCCACAGTAGTTGCTACATAGTATTTCATATTATTGATTCCATTATTGTTATAGTATCATCAACACAATATTTTATATTATTAAATCAATAATTGAGACGACACAGTTATTCATATTATTATTTGTATTATTGATAATGTCTAGAAAGGTCTGTCGAGAAAAGGGGTTAGGTTATTTAATTGTGCGCCAATAAGGAGAAATCCTTATCGGAAAGCCCCCTCTTTCTTGGGAAGGATCTGGTTGTCAATATTGTGAGTTATAATAATGATGAATAATTGTTGAAAGATTAAAAATGTGTTGATTAAAGATAAGTGATTTGTGATAAATATTTATTCAATTTTTGATATAAATAGAGAGATTTGTCATGAGGCGTTTGTCGTAAGTTTGATTTATTATTCCATGGGGAGATGTGCTAATTTTTTAGACCGTCGGTTGAAGTTTTAATAATGAAGCAATATGGGCCGTTGGTTGAAGTTATAATAGTAAATAAATATAGACCAATGGTTGAAGTTATAACAGTAAATCAGTATGGACCGTCGGTTAAAGTTTTAATAGTAAATCAATATGGACCGTCCGTTTAATAGTAAATTAATCTGGACCGTTCATGAATTAGTTACTATTTAGTCCATTCTCCTATAAATAGAAGCTCATTCCTTCATTATTTCTTACGAATTCACTGAATCTATAGAGAGAGAAACTATAGAGAGAAAGAAGAAGAGTAGTCTGTTACTTCACTATTGCAGTATCCAATCTCCTACTAAGGTAAGGGATATTATTTTTCGTATTCGTTCCTTATTAATCTACG
Source organism: Panax notoginseng (assembly GCA_016801055.1). Classification (NCBI taxonomy): domain Eukaryota; kingdom Viridiplantae; phylum Streptophyta; class Magnoliopsida; order Apiales; family Araliaceae; genus Panax; species Panax notoginseng. The sequence continues at coordinate 211,790,776 of CM029013.1, read as the reverse complement.
GGAGTAACCTGTCTACGCGGATTACCGCATGCATGGTGATTAACCCTTCGTATTTATTCTTTATTAATCTGCGGGAGTAATCTGTCTACGCGGTTTATTGCATGCATGGTGAATGACCCTTCGTATTCATTCTTTATTAATCTACGAGAGTAACATGTCTACGCGGATTACCGCATAGATGATGAATAACCCTTCGTATTCATTCTTTATTAATTTGCGGGAGTAACCTGTCTACGCGGATGACTGCATGCATGATGAATGACCCTTCGTATTCATTCTTTATTAATCTGTGGGAGTAACTTCTCTACGCGGATTAGTGTATGCATGGTGAATAACCCTTCGTATTCATTCTTTATTAATCTGTAGGAGTAACCTGTCTGCGCGGATTACCGCATGAATGGTGAATAATCTTTCGTATTCATTCTTTATTAAATTTTAGAAATGATATGTCTACGCAGATTATCGCATGACGGGTGAAAATCCATTTGTAGTTTCGTATATTTTTTTATACTCATATGAGATATCATTTCTCTTGTACTCATCAAAGGATATCATCTTCTATCATGTTTCTCCATTTATGGGACGAATTTATTATTTGTTTCTATAACCTTATTATTAAATGGTGAAAACCCTTAAAATTAGTGGAATATTCTTAATAGTTTGTGCTTCATCTAGTATCATTCCACTATTGGTTTGAACTTTCTTATTAAAGGACGAGATACTATTTATGTCGGGTACTATTTAATTGGAATACTATTCATTCGAGGTACTTTTCATTCGGGTACTATTTACGAGATACTATTCACTCGGGTACTATTTATGGGGTACTATTCACGATAAAAAATTAATTTCTTTTTTGTCCAAATTATTTTGATACATGAATATCATTCTTGAATTTTACTCCACAATTAATTATCATGTTGACAATTTGGACATTCTTGAATTCTGGATAAATTAAATTATAAATATCTAATATTTATCCTTGTTCTCAGTTGATTGATTCTTTATATCATTATCATCATCCTCATCCTCATGCTTATATTGTGGTGAAAGTCATCTTTGGCCCGTAGTGCATAGATGGACTGTTGATTTGTATGATTATGACCAAAAATTGTGTATTGGTATAATTATGACTTGTAATATTACAGACAAATGATGTGGTAAAAGTCCTCTTTGGCCCGTAGTGCATAGATGGATAGATGTTTGGCATGATCATGACCACTGGTGATACTAACGAATATCCTTAGCCCGTAGTGCGTGGATAATTCGTTGATGTAAAATATTTATTGAGTTGTGTTACAGAGATAAAATATTGATGACGAACTTTTAAATCATAGAAGATAGTAGACATCATGCTCTACTTGACTCTTCTAATGGATTGTTTGCTCTGCTGCAGTTGTTAATCTAAACTTGTTGTCTATTGTATTCTATCAGTTTTTACATTGTTGAGAACTAATGATAATTTATTCTACATTATCTTAGTCATAATATTCTTTACTGGGCTAGTTGAGCTCACCCTTTTCTTTCATTGTTCTATTCAGGAAATGATAATATAATTGGGACTAGTCGGGGAATGGAGTGATGGTCTAAAATGGTGGCTATAGTAGTCCTCAATATTCTATAAAATAGTGTGATAATAATTGTAATGAGAACTTATTTTGAGTTTGGATATTGTCTACGAGATAATATTTGTATTAAAACTCATAGTTTATGTTTTGTTGTATTTTGCACGACAGTTCAATAGTTGTATAAATTAAGTTTGTATTTAAATTATGTACCATGTATTTGGCGACTCAAAATGGGTTGTGTAGACCTATTTTGGGGGCGTCACAGTTGGTATCAAAGCTTAGGGATATGGTCTTTGGCGGAGATCTGAGGTTAGAACTAGGAGGGGTGAGACGAGTAAAACCTTCGCTAGTGTGTCTTACCTAAGCTTATTTGTTATTTAATTGGTTGGTCGGAATATAGGGATAATATGTGGCATGTCAATTAACACTTGTTTTGTGGCAGTGTTTGAGAATGACATCTGAAAATTTTGAGATAAGCAATGGAGCACATGAGACCGTTGAGACACTGCCAATCAATAACTAAGATAATGTGCACCAGGAAGGTAATAATCCTCATGTAAATGACAACACCGACCAAATGATGAACGATGGGATGTTTAGGAGCTTTCTGCAATTCATGCAACACCAAACGAGAGAGATTTTTGTTCAAAATGCAGGTGAAAACAATGGCAACTCACGGCTGGTCACTGCTAAGCAATTCAAGGAGTTGGGACCACCGGAGTTTTTGGGAAATCCAGAGCCACTTAAGGCAGAGGTATGGATTAAGCAGATCACCAAGATATTTGATGTCTTGGTATGTACAGAGGAGCAAAAGGTTCCCTTAGCCACCTTTATGTTGAGTGGAGAGACAGATTACTGGTGAAAATCTATAAAACGTACTCATCTTTCTGCACTTAAGATGTCTTGGGAGAAGTTCCAAGAATTGTTCAACGACAAGTATTTTTCAGAAAGTATTCGTCCCATGAACAAGGTGGAATTCATCAAACTGGAATAGAACAACATGACTGTATCGTAATACGAGATAAAGTTTACGGAGTTATCCCGATTTGCATCCCATTTGGTAGATAATGAGGAGCGAATGACACGAATGTTTCTGCGAGGTTTGAATCCTGAAATTCGTTAATACCTCATTTCTCACAAACTTTGTTTGTATTCAGATGTTGTGAATAGGACTCAGTTTTTGGAGCGCGATAATGAGTCAGCTCAACCAAAAGATAACAACCAACAACATGATAATAATCGTACCGGTGGCAACGGCCATCGGAATAATGATAACCATCGTGGAGGAAATTATCATGCCAGAAATGGTAACCACTTCGGTGGTAATCATGGCAAAGATGATAGGAGAGGTGAACTAAGTGGGAACAACTTTAAAAAGAAAAAATTCAACAATGACAGAAAGACATTGCATCAGCACCAATACCCGTTTCTAAGGAAGAAGAACGACCACCAGTCGTATGCTACAAATTCGGACAGGAGGAACACATCAGTTTGAACTGTACGTAGCAACCCAAAGTGTGTTTCAATTATGGAAAGGAAGGTCACTTAGCTCGATTTTGTCATGCAGCGAAGTCAAGTCCAGCTGGGATGGTGACACCAAAGGCTGTCCTAGACAAGTCAAAGTCGGTGGTTGATAAGTAGGTTTTATACCTACTTATCCGGTACCTATTACTTGCATTAGTTGTTTAAACCTATGTTTCGTAGTTACTTTGCATGCATTGTGTGTGCATTTCATACATGTTATGTTATTTTATAGGCTATGACACAACATTGGCATGAGGAAGCAAGGAAAAAAAATTCAAACATCTTTTGGACTAAAATATGCAAGCAAATGCAAGAAGGGAAGATTGCAGGGCTTTTAACACCAAGTTAGATGCATGTTCTTGGCTTAGAACTTGGATTTTATTGTAGATCTACTTCTTAGCTTTTCGGAACATCTTGAATCATCCCAATCGGAGCTCGGATGCGAGAGTTATGGCCTTTTTATCAACAAAGATCAAAGCTCAAAGTTGTCCTGCTTGCAATTTACATATCATCTACTTCAAGCCTGATTTTGATCTTGATCCGGCCAGAATCTTTAAATTCTCAAAGAATGCAAGTTATAGATCTTGTCGATATCTTCGATTTGATAGGTGGCAGGCCCCATAACTCCTAGCGGATCAAATGTTATGCCTGTTTTACCAAGGGCGTCGCAGCAGAAAACAAAGCGGCGCGGGGAGCGCCATAAATGAACTACGAACGGCGCGGGGCGCTCCGGGCCAGCAGATTCTCTGCTACAGTAGTATGGGGTACGCCCAAAATGGCCTAGGAACAGCGCTGGGCGCGCCGGTTGACGGGGGAAGAGTTAATTTGGGTGTTATGTTGTCAAATTTGAGCTAGAATAGGAATCTTAGTTGCATAACTGGCTAGGGTGTTCATTAGAACTATAAATACTTGATTTTAACTTGGATTGGGAGGCTAGTTTTGAGAGGAATTCCAATTAGATTAAATTAGAGTAGATTAGGACCAAAACCCTAGTTCTTATTAGTTTTGGAGTTTGAAGCAACTTGGAGACCATTGAAGATCAAGAGCAGGAGCTTGAGGAAGATGGAGATTTGCTGACAACAGATTTATTCTTTTCTCTACTCTTATTTTTGTCTTTTAATGTGTATTCAAGTGTGGATTCTTAGTTTTAATTCAATGAACTAATTCTTTGTTTGAGATTACAATGGATCTTATTGTTTAGTTTATTTTAATATGTTTCACTATCAATTATTATGTTTTATCGTTAGAATTGTCTATTGTGGTTTGGACTTAATTGTTTAATTGATTGGCCATCAATTACCATGATAATCTATATGAACTCGAGAGATGAAGTATAGGTTTAGATATGATCATGATAGCATGTGTTTGTCATTTCTGCATAGATGGAATTCATGATTCGTTATGCAATCTTATAGAGATCTTGTGCTTTAAATCCTTTTTAATTGTAATTCACATAGAGATATAGTGAATTAGTTAATTAGAGTGTCTTGCTTAATTATATCATCTGTGAATTTAAGTGAGTATGGGTATTAAGTATCGAGAGGTGGTTTCATCTGCTTTAGTGTTATTGATTAACAATTTAGGATATAGAATAATTGATGAGAAGTGTATTAACTTAAATGAAGTAATAAGTAAAGTTGTGATTTTAAATCTCCGTAATCTTATTTTAACTAGTGGAATTTAATAGTAGTTTAATTATATAATTTGAAATTCATTCGTTTAGATAAGATTGAGTTGGTTATGAGTTAGTACTTGGTGATTTTTATTAAACAATTCATTGTGGGAACGATACTCTACTTACACTTTATTACTTGTTGACCACGTATACTTGCGTGTTGTGCGTAATTAGATTTTACCCAACAAGTTTTTAGCGCCGTTGCCGGGGAATTAGTTTAATAATTATTTGCCAATATTAATTTCAATCAAATTAGTCTTAATTTAAATATTATTTATTTATTTATTTAATTTTCTTACTATTTTACTTTTTTTTTTCAGGTACCATGGATGACTTGTGTGACGCCCCCAAAATTAGGTATACATCACCCATCTTGAGTCGCCAGATACATGGTACAGAATTCAAAAACAACTTAATAATACAACTGTCGTGTACAGTACGATAAAACATAAACTGAGTTTGAATACAAATATTATCTTCTAGAGAGTATCCATACTCAAAAGGAGTCCTCATTACAATTATTGCCACACTATTTAATAGAATAGTGAGGACTACTAATACTATCATTTGGTCCATCACTCCGTTTTCCGACTCGTCCCAGCTATATTCTCATTTTCTGAAGAGAACAGTGAAAGAAAGGGTGAGCTCAACTAGCCCAGTAAGAAATATTATAACTAAGATAATGCAGAATAAATTATCATTAGTCTTCAACAATGTTAAACTGATAAAATACAATAGATATCAAGTTTAACTGCAGCGAAACAAGCAATCCATTAAAAGAGTCAAGTAGAGAAATAAAATCTACTATCTTCTATGATTTAAAAGGTTTTTCATCACTTTTATCGCTGAAACTCAGCTTAATAAATAATCCACATCATTAAATCATCCCTACACTACAGGCCAAGGATATTCTTTAGTATCACGACCACGAATTATTCATGCACTACAGGCCAAAGATAATCGTGTATTTATTAGTATCACGACCACAAATTATCCATGCACTATGGGCCAAAGATAATCGTGTATTCATTAGTATCACGACCACAAATTATCCATGCACTACGGGCCAAAAATAATCGTGTATTCATCAATGATCCTGATCATGCCATAAAATAATTCATCTTTGCACTATGGCCAAAGAGAATCCATAGCCATAATCATACCAAAAATTGTCCATCAATGCACTACGGGCCAATGATGACCTTTTCCACACCATTTGTAATATTACGGTCATGATTACACCGAATAATCCCTGGTCATAATCATACCAAGTCCATCTATGCAATACAGGCCACAGATGACTTTCAACAAAATATAAACATGAGGATGATGACAATATTGATATAAGAATTCAATAAAACAAGTTCAAGAATTAATTTATCCAGGAATTAATAACGTCTAAATTGTCAATATGATACTTCTTTGTAGAGTAAAATTCAAGAATGCTCAGAAGAATATTTCCATGAAAAGATACTGGATGAAGCGCTAATATCAAGGATATTTCACTAATTTCATGGAGTATAGAAGTCAAAACTTTAACCAACTGAGTATAATAACGAATAGAATAACAAAAGAAATCACCATGCATGCGGTACTTCGCATAGACAGGTTATTCCAACAGAATAATAAGTAACGGAACTAGGTCAGACAAAATTCGCACCGACAGGATGTTCCAACAGAATAATAAATACGAAATTAGGTCCGACGTAAACGCACAGACAAGATATTCTAACAGAATAATAATAAAGACGAAACCAGGTCCGGCGTAAAAGTACAGACATGATATTCTAACAAAATAATAATAAAGACGAAACCAGGTCCGGCGTAAACCGCACAGACAGGATATTCCAACAGAATAATAAATAATGAAATAACAGAAGAATTTCACCAAGTATAGGGTAGACCGCGTATACAGATTATTCCAACAGAATAATAAGAAATGAAATAACAACAGTTCTCTTCATGAATAAGAAAGAATAACACCCCTTACGAGTACAACAAATAATATTCCCTACCTTTAGAAAAACTGAATACTGGAGTAATGAAGTAGCATAATACTTTTCTTCTTTCTCTCTATAATTTCTCTCTCTAGAGTTTCAGTGAATTTGTAAGAAATAATGAAGGAATGAACTTCTATTTATAGGAGAATGGATTGAATAGTAACTAATTCATAAACGGTCCAGATTGATTTACTATGCAGTATTAATAAAAATAATATATATTATATATATATTACACTTATATAACATGATGTCTTTGCAAATTCACGGATCAAAGTTGTGATAACACACTGATGCAAATTTCAACCAACCAACCAATAGGATCAAAACAAAAATTATATATATATATATATATATATATATATTACAACACCCATTAACTTTTCCACCACCCAAAATCAATTTATAATAAAACAACTAACATTAATTATCAACCCATCCACTTTTCCACCAAAGCCCACTACCACACACACTCACACACTAAATTCCACCAACAAGTCACTCTCACACATCACTCTCACCCATATCACATTCATATATATATATATATATATACACACATCTCACACTTATATATATAATTTCCTCCTCTATACGTAACTTCCTCTCACCCCCAATTTTAAAATAAGTTTTTCAACACATATGGGCCCCACTTTTAAATAATTTTCTATCGATTATTTTGAAAAATGGGTAAATAGGAATCCATAAAATAAGCAGACTTCATAAAAATTACCTTAATAATTTTAACAACATTTATCATCTTTATTACAATTCACAATATTAATCGACCAGGTCCTTCCCAGGAAAGAGGGGGCTTTCCAATAAGGATTTCTTCCTATTGGCGCGCAATTAGGTGACCAAACCTCTCCTTGACAGAACTTCTAGACATCGTTAATATTGCAAATAATAATATTAATAACTTTGTCGTCTCAATTATTGATTTTAACAATATATAAAATATCGACAATAATTGAATCAAATAACGTGAGATACTATGCAACAATTACTATAGTAATAATTGAACAAAACTGAATGACTTCTCACGTAAGCATCAATAATCAATACCGTGTGCTACTATGCAACCACGCATATTACTGTACTTTTACTACCGAGTAGTTCAACAGTATTAACGGTAAAACTTCTGCCGTTATTTTTATAAAATATTTTTGTCATTTTCTCAATCAGATAATAATTTCGTTGTGGGGTCCACCAATGATTGCACCGTTGTACGAATATTCTCCGATAAAAAAAATATTTCCCGACCAATCGAACATTATACAACAACTTGCATACTTTGTAAAATTTATAAATACTACCCACAACTATAACATTATATCAAATCCACACCATAATATTCAAAAAAAGTATTTCGAGAAATTTAAATCTTTATTCATAAATTCTGGGGTCTCACAACTTGTGACAACCCGAATTTTCATAAGTTATTAAAGCAAAAATTTAATAATTAAAATTCTTATTACAATGTGATTAATGTAACAATCCATAATTTTAATTGTAATTATAAGTATTTATTGAATTATATAAATATTTAATGGATGTGTTTATTGTTGAATAAATATTTGTTTAATTTGATTTGATTTGATTTGGTTAATTATTTGTTTAATAAATAATTAATGGGTTAAGAAAATTAATTGTTATGAGATAATATTCTAATTTAATTTAGTAATTAAGTTAGAGAGTTTATAATGATTAAATGATTTATTCAATAAATTGTTATTAGAATTAATTAAATTAAGTATGAAAAATTAATTAAATAAAGTGTGATAAATAACTATATTATAAAGGAGTTATTAAAATAAATTAAAGGAGTTTAATTTAGTTTTGCCAAACAAGGCTTAAATATATTAAGTCTTTAATTTTTAAAGAGTTTTGCCAAACGGAGCCTTATAACTTTTTGAATTTTTAAAATTTGAATTATTAATAAAATAAATTAAATGAATAAAATATATTTATAATTTATACGTTATATTGGTAACTGATAGTATTTATTAGGTTTATAATGACCATATGCGTTTCTTTTATTTTACGTTGGCTTATCAGTTTTAGAGTACGCATAGATTATCAGTTGGATTTTTAGTTTACGTATTTGTCTAAACTTAAGCCTAAGAAAGAAAAAGAAAATCCAGAGAGTTTTGAGAGAGTCTGAGAGAAAAGCAAGAGAGACTTCCTGAGACTTTCAAATAGTCGTCTGTGGTGTTTAACAAAGATTGTCTGAGCAAATTGAAGGTATGTCTTTACCATATATGTTTTACGCCAAATTTACTGTAAATTTGATTCTCTGTGTTTCTAAATTTGACTGTAGTATAAAAAAGCATTCTTTACAAAAAGTGTCTGTAATCCATATGTTTTACTAATTGATTATGGAATCATGTGTTTTGGTAATAACTAGCATAGATATATAACTTTAGTTTACATGTACGTTCAAAAATAAGAAAAATGGTTTTACAGTGATTACATGTACATGAACATGTTTTGTAGGATAACAAAATTAGTATGTGATTGTATGCTAATTGTGAAATTGAACCTTATGTATGTGAATTGGGTAAGAACTTAATGAGAACGTAGTTCAAAGGAATGAATTCGTTGGATAATTGTGGTTTACAGTGTTAAACCTCGTAAAACAACGTCAACAATGGAGTTTTGTTTTAAAATAGTGTTTCAAGGATTTAACTTCTCTTAAATTATTGTTTAAGTTGTGCTAAATTAGTATATGTATGCTTGTTAATGTTATATGTGATTTACATAAATTATATATGTTAATTTAGCTGCTAGAAGCCATTAAACCGTTAAGAATTGTTGTGTTCTATTCTTCATGTACGGTTTCTGTAAGTTTTGGGGCCTCAGCCCAAAAAAAAATCAGAGCTGCAGCCCAGAACTCTGCGCCGCAACGCCGAAATCAGTGCCACAACGCCAATTTCGCACTGCAGTGCCACTGCCTGACTTAATTCTCGCGTTGCGGCGTCGGAATAGTAGTCTGGGTCCGATTGAGGTGATTCAAGATGATTTGGAACGAGGACGAATAGACCTACAACTTTTGTTCTTTACGTTTTTCAATTTGAGGTCGGGAACAGGGGTCAAAATGGTCATTTGTGGGACTGATATGTATTAGGAGGCAATCGAAGGGCGTCGGGAATGCACATATGCAAATGTAGTGCTCCTGACGATAAAAGATATTGTCCTAAGTTATAAAACATGAATATTAGTAAATATAATGATGCTTAACATTAATAAATGATGTATTAGATAAGTTGTATAAGCATACTAAGCACACACAAGAGAGACGAATCGGGCGTGTGACGAATGAACGTCGAAATGCCGTGCCAATTGTTAATGAACTTAAAAAGTGTTTCAATTCAATTGAAATGAATATTATAAGATATGGAATGGATTTAATATAAAACCAATAAGTAGTCCTAGCAAGACTTAAGCACTTGAATGAACTTCGAGTTTGACTAAGAAGAAATATAGTGAGTTATAAGTCTAAAGTTAACACAATCAAATTGAACATTGTGTATTGATTAATAGGAAGAGTTATAGGATGTAGATTAAAATTTACATTACAACTACTATGCGTTGCTATGTGACTAATACTTGATGTGAATGATTATATAATTGTGCAAGACACGTGAAGTACAGATAACTGTAAGCTGTTAAACTGTTATTGGTAAACAACGATCAAGGCAAGTCTTTCAGTTTCTATTTGCTATGTGAGCTTGATGATTAACTATTTTAAATCTTTATTACAAAGAGCATGATGTATTATATGTATGTTGAAAGTATGAAATATTAAAGTCAATTTATGACTACGTTGATTGAGTATTGAATGCTGATTGAGTAAGGAACTCAATCTTTATATTGGTTATATAAACTGTAGCATGTATGTTATGTTAGTCCAACGTTTATGAGTTATATGTTGAGCATGTTATTATGTGTTACGTGATGCATGAAAACTGTTAGATTTTGCTGGGCTATCGAGCTCAACCTTGCAAATAATAATTTTTGCAAGTCAAGATTTCAAGGTAAGGATATGTGCTAAGTGAACCATAGAGATCCATATTCACGAAGAGTACTTATGTTTTATGAGAAATGTATTTAGTATTTTGAATGTAACATGTTGTTGAATTGTAAGTTGAGCTATCTAGTGTATATGGATATCTCTTTATGATGTAAGACTTTGTATAGTTATTTTGTTGTAACGATTCATGATATAAATTTGAATCGAAGAGATGTATTGTAAATGTTGCGATTTAGGGCAATACAAAAGAAAATGTATAAAAGTTTTAAATATTCTGCATTTTTAGTGATTTTAATATCGAATAATGATGTAAAGATAGATTAAAGTTGTATTGTTAACGATCGAGAAGGAGAATATTTTTATATGAATTTTGGGGTCGTTACATGACTTTGCGTTTCAATGGTCATACACAAACATGACTCAACCAAGGGAAACAGGGATTGACGGACTTAATACATCTTCTGCAATATTAGCACATTGAAGAGCTTTCAAAGACGTTGGAGGTTATCGTAGCCCAACGGAGTCGAAGGATGGCAATTACGTGTGATTATTGTGCTGGCAATCATGCAAGTCATCAATGCACCGTTAGTTTTGAACCGGTACCATATAGTGGTGATTATCTCAACAACTATGCTGCACCTAACTATCACCAAGATTGGGGGTATCACCCGAATTCTTCAGGGAGCTATATTTATGATGACCAATATTACGCTCCAAATCCATCATACACACCGGAATTTCCAAGTCCACCTCCATTGCCACAAGAAGAAAAGCCAAATTCGATGGATGTAATATTGAAGGGCATAACTAACCTAGAGGAGATGAGGATTAGCCAAGAGCTGTCAACCCAAAATTTAAATAATCAGATGGAACAACTCGTCACTACCTCAACTAATGGTCCTCAATACATGGCTTCCGAGACTGAAACAAAAAATTCAAGGCTGGGGGAATTATTGTCCAAGTTCATAGCAAATGAGGAGAAGATGAGTAATCAAGCGAGGTCAATTCAAAATCTTGCGGATCAGATAGAGCAAATGACCAAAGCGGTAAGCAACCTTCCTCTAAACACTTGGCTTTATGACATGGATAACGAAAATGACAGAGAACCCGAACCAAATCTGCGACTGGATGAGCCACAAGATATCGAAAGTGTGGAGACAATTGGGGATAACGAAATAGAGGTCAACGAAGATCTAAATGGGTCTCCACCAAAGATCAAAGAGTCAGTCAGATTTGTAAAATCATGCCCACGTGGTAGTCATGTCGTCGACGAAGCTCTTGATGACATAAGAGCGAGTACAATTTTAAATCCATGGTGGGACAAGAAAGAGAAGATAGACGAAGAACCCATTGTGTGTGACAAACTTTCATGCCCCAAAGTGATCACATACACAATGGAGAAAACACCTAGCTGTGGGACGTTCTTGATTGAGATAATACCAAATCAAAGCAAGATGGGTGGGGTTGATTTCAGGCCTATCACTCTAGGGAACCTCCCGGATGCTATAATGCTCCTAATGGATGGAGAATTCCTCAACTTTCGTAGAGGAATTGGATAGCATTGACCAGACAAAGTCAGGCTGAACGAATCTAAAACAAGCGCTTATTGGGAGGTAACCCAAGTTTAAATTTAAATTTAAATTTTTACTTTTAGTAGTTAATAAATTTGCATTTATTAGGATTTAATAAACTTGTTTCTATTGTGTTCACAGGTTAGTCAAATCCAATTCAAGTGTGGTGCCCGATTCATTCTAATGTGCCTAACCTATTCTCCAAACTTAGCGGACAAGGAGGAGGATTGCTATATTTTCAAGGAAGTCCTCTTCTTTACTTTTTTTCTATTTCAGCCATTGAGAACAATGTCTAGTTTAAGTTTGCGGGGCATTTTAGTGTCGTATTGCATATAGTTAGTTATTTACATTGTAGTTCATATAGTTACATTTAGTTTTTGCATTCAGTTTCTTGAAATAATTTTTTTTTTGAAAAAATGAAAAATTAGTAGTTAGTTTACTATGTTTATATAGCATTTAGTACATCTTGCATGAGTCCATCTGTTTGATATTTATAGTTTGTTTTGGTCAATGATGAGATTAGAATTGGGTAGACAAGTATAGCACTGACTATTAGAGCTTTGATGTGATTTCTTGTTATGAATTGAGTCTTTTTCTGTTTGAAACTGGTATAATAAGGATAGCACAGTAAAAATAACTTGTTGATTGATTGAGTTTAAATTGATACATAATGGGACTTTAAAGGATAATGCTAGTTTAATTAATAGAATGACAAGAATAAGTAGTGATGACTAAAGTTAGATAAATACCTAAGTTTGGGAGAATATTTGGGGTATTTAAGCTATAAAAAAAAGAAAAAAAAAGAAAGTATGAATAAACACCATGGCGTGCTTGTCTAGTTTTGTGGCCTTTGTTACTTTAGTAAGTAAGCCCGAGGGGATTGTCTTTACACTTAGCGCCCTAAGGTCTTAATGGTCTGGGAGTCGTTGGTCGAAAGCTCGTTAAGGTAGCATTGAAAAGCCTAAGGGAATAAGACATTGCATAGCTATGTGCATATAAACCAAAAGAAAAAAAATGAATAAAATGGGAAATAAGAGCAAAAAGCCCCCGTAGATGAAAAATAAAGCATACGTATCCCATGTTGACTCTCGATATTGGTAATTGTTTAATTTTAGTTGGATCTAGCTTGTTTTTAGATTTCTTAAGTTTACACTGTATGATACCTTCGAAGAGACTTATTATGTGTTAAATTTGATATTATATAAGTTAACATTGTTGTGGAGCACACACGCACTATATTAGTGATAACAGTCTAAGATTTGATGATTGATTGGGAAGTTAATGATTTGTTTTGATATGATGTATTATCATGTTTACTTGATTTCTCTAAGGCAGGTTAAATAGACTTGTTTCTGTCATTACTGCTGGAGTCGTAGGCATGTAGATTAGTTGCATTACATAGCATTGTTATTTTGTGTTTTTTTCTTAAGAACAAACAACTATTTAAGTTTGGGGGTATTTGATAAGTAGGTTTTATACCTACTTATCCGGTACCTATTACTTGAATTAGTTATTTAAACCTATGTTTCGTAGTTACTTTGCATGCATTGTGTGTGAATTTCATACATGTTATGTTATTTTGTAGGTTATGACACAACATTGGCATGAAGAAGCAAGAAAAACCAATTCAAACATCTTTTGGACTAAAATATGCAAGCAAATGCAAGAAGGAAAGATTACAGGGCTTTAACACCAAGTTGGATACATGTTCTTGGCTTGGAACTTGGATTTTATTGTAGATCTACTTCTTAGCTTTCTGGAACATCTTGAATCATCCCAATCGAAGCTCAGATGCGAGAGTTATTGCCTTTTTATCAATAAAGATCAAAGCTCAAAGTTGTCCTGCTTGCGATTTATATATCATCTACTTTAAGCCCGATTTCGATCTTGATCCGGTCAGAATCTATCAATTCTTAAAGAATGAAAGTTGTAGATCTCGTCGATATCTTCGATTTGATAGGTGGCAGGCTCAATAACTCTTATAGGATCAAAGGTTATGCTTGTTTTACCAAAGGACGTCGCAACAGAAAATAAAGCGGCGCGGGGGGCGCCATAAATGAACCATGAACGGCGCGGGGCGCACCGGGCCAGCAGATTCTTTGCTATAATAGCTCGGGGCGTGCCCAAAATGGCCTTGGAACAACGCTGGGCGCGCCAGTCGGTGGGGGGAGAGTTAATTTGGGTGTTATGTTGTCCAATTTGAGCTAGAATAGGATTCGTAGTTGCCTAACTTGCTAGGGTGTCTATTAGAACTATAAATACTTGATTTTAACTTGGATTGGGAGGCTAGTTTTGAGAGAAATTCCAATTAGATTAAATTAGAGTAGATTAGGACCAAAACCCTAGTTCTTATTAGTTTTGGAGATTAGAGCAACTTGGAGACTATTGAAGATCAAGAGCAGGAGCTTGAGGAAGATGGAGATTTGCTGACAACAGATTTATTCTTTACTCTACTCTTATTTTTGTCTTTTAATGTGTATTCAAGTGTGGATTCTTATTTTTAATTCAATGAACTAATTCTTTGTTTGAGATTATAATGAATCTTATTGTTTAGTTTATTTTAATATGCTTCGCTATCAATTATTATGTTCTATCGTGAGAATTGTCTATTGTGGTTTGGACTTAATTATTTAATTGATTGGTCATCAGTTACCGTGATAATCTATATGAACTCGAGAGATGAAGTATAGGTTTAGATCTGATCATGATAGCATGTGTTTGTGATTTCTGCGTAGATGGAATTCATGATTCGTGTTTAAGATAGAGATATGCCTTTACGGCATATGTAATCTTATAGAAAACTTGTGTTTTAAATCCTTTTTAATTATAATTCACATAGAGATATAGTGGATTAGGTAATTAGGGTGTCTTGCTTAATTCTATCATCTGTGAATTTAAGTGAGTATGGGTATTATGCACCGAGAGGTGGTTTTATCTGCTTTAGTGTTCTTGATTAACAATTTAGGATAAAGAATAATTGATGAGAAGTGTGTTAACTTAAATGAAGCAATAAGCGAAGTTGTGATTTTAAATCTCCGTAATCTTAATTTAACTAGTGGAATTTAATAGTAGTTTAATTATATAATTTGAAATTCATTCGTTTAGATAAGATTGAGTTGGTTACGGGTTAGTACTTGGTGATTTTTATCAAACAATTCCTCGTGAGAACGATACTCTACTTATACTTTATTACTTGTTGACCACGTATACTTGCGTGTTGTGCGTAATTAGATTTTATCCAATAAGTTTTTGGCGCCGTTGCCGGGGAATTAGTTTAATAATTATTTGTCAATATTAATTTCAATCAAATTAGTCTTAATTTAAACATTTTTTTTATTTATTTAATTATCTTCCTATTTTACTTTTTTTTTTTCAGATACCATGGATGACTTTGCATATCAATGGTCATACATAAACATGTCTCAATCAAGGGAAACAATGATTGATGGACTTAATACATCTTCCGCAATATTAGCACAGATTGAAGAGCTTTCGAAGACGTTGGAGGTTATCACAGCCCAACGGAGTCGAAGGATGGTAGTTACGTGTGATTATTGTGCTGGCAATCATGCAAGTCATCAATGCACCGTCAGTTTTGAACCGGTACCATATAGTGGTTATTATCTCAACAACTATGCTGCTCCTAACTATCAGCAAGATTGGGGGTATCACCCGAATTCTTCAGGGAGCTACATTTATGATGACCAATATTACGCTCCAAATCCATCATACACACCAGAATTTTCATGTCCACCTCCATTGCTACAAGAAGTAAAGTCAAATCTGATGGATGTAATATTGAAGGGCATAGCAGACCTAGAGGAGATGAGGATTAGCCAAAAGCTGTTAACCCAAAATTTTAATAATCAGATGGAATAACTCGTCACTACCTCCACTAATGGTCCTCAATACATGGCTTCCGAGACTGAAACAGAAAATTCAAGGCTGGGGGAATTATTGTCCAAGTTCATAGCAAATGAGGAGAAGATTGTTAGAGTTTATGCCCTAGAGGCCAATTATTTGATATAATTGTTTAAAATTTTGATATTATATTTGATTAAATAAATGAATGATTTTATTATGGTTTTATTTACTGCATTATATAAATGTTAACATAATAAAAGTCCTTAGAATAGTGATACAAATTATATAGCTTCAAGTAAGTGACTTGAACATGAGATTATATAATTAAAATTAGTATCATTGCTCTTAAATGTCCCTAGTCGAGTATCATTGTTAATGGGATAATAATGATACATTGAGACTAGTATGTGGATTGACTGATGACCAAATCTCATTGGTCATAAATATATGAGATATTGAGTCAATGCATAGGTACATGTTAGAGAACGATGTACCAGACAGACTCACCATGAGAATTCTACGTGGAGCATTATGCGAAGTGTCATTAGCAATTCTCATAGTGACAATGATGTAATGATCCTCTGACCTGAAATCACTATATTACTACACGGAAATTTATGTACTTTGATATCATCAAATGTCACCTTTAATAGGGTGAACTATAAAGGTGATTGTTAGGTACATCATGAATCGTGTGAGGAATATGAGTGATCTAGATGGAATTTAACCCTCCTATATAATAGGGGAGATATCCACAGGCCTCTTGATTGAGTAGAACTATGAAATGCATGGCCATGCTCAAATAGTGATTTGTTTCATATAGTTTACTCATTGATCAAGAAAATTCAGATTTAATTATGAAGAGTATGACACATTCCATCACTCGAGTTTAATCTAGGAAGTCAAGGTTAAAAGGATTAAATTACATTGAAACATTGGTCACGAAAAGGTTGCATTGAATCATCAATCTTATTATTACTTGGGTAGCAGCGATGCATTACTAAATGCCGCTCACTGTTTATAATTTTATAATATGATTTAAAATTATTGCCAACGTAATAATAACCTATAGGGTCACACACATAGAACGTAATTTAAAAGAGAATTAATTTAAATCATAAGGATTTAAATATATCAATATGATTGATAGTATTTAAATCACGAATTTAAATTAGAAGGATAATTTGTATATATATATATATATATATATATATATATATATATATATATATATATAAATTCAAATTTTAATTAGATTAGGTTTTGATTAATTCCTTCTAACTGCTATATATAAGATATATCAACCATTTAGGAAGGATAATCATTAACCAAAACCCTAGCCGCTCTTAGAGAGAGACTCGAGAAAAACAGTTTCAAAAATTCTCATCCTTGATGGCTAGTACCACGGTTCCTTTTTTTACAGATTGTACGACGATTCGTGGGGCGTTCGTGTGGATACCGTAGAGGCGCAGTTCATTTAGATTACATTGGAGATTCGACTACATCGATTCTAGCTTCAATAATTGGTATAAATTTCTAACCACTGAATTAATATGGTTTTCGCATGGATCCTATTTTAGGGTTTTGATATTGCACTTTAAATTGTTTATTTCCGCTGCGTTTTATGTGTTGAAACCCAACAAAGATGAGTAATCAAGCGAGGTCAATTCAAAATCTTGTGGATCAGATAGAGCAAATGACCAAAGCCGTAAGCAACCTTACTCCAAACACTTGGCTTTATGACATGGATGACGAAAATAACTGAGAACCCGAACCAAATCTGCGGCTGGATGAGCCACAAGATATCGAAAGTGTGGAGACAATTGGGGATAATGAAATAGAGGTCAACGAAGATCTAAATGGGTCTCCACTAAAGATCAAAGAGTCAGTCAGATTTGCAAAATCATGCCGACGTGGTAGTCATGTCGTCGATGAAGCTCTTGATGACATAAGAGCGAGAACAATTTTGAATCCATGGTCGGACGAGAAAGAGAAGATAGACGAAGAGCCCATTGTGTATGACAAACTTTCATGCCCCAAAGTGATCACATACACAATGGAGAAAATACCTAGCTGTGGGAGGTTCTTGATTGAGATCATACCAAATCAAAGCAAGCTAGGTGGGTTTGATTTTAGGCCTATCATTCTGGGGAACCTCCCGGATGCTATAATGCTCTTAATGGATGGAGAATTCCTCAACTTATGTAGAGGAATTGGATAACATTGACTAGACAAAGTCAGGCTGAACGAATCTAAAACAAGCGCTTATTGGGAGGCAACCCAAGTTTAAATTTAAATTTAAAATTTTACTTTTAGTAGTTAATAAATTTGCATTTATTAGGATTTAATAAACTTGTTTCTATTGTGTTCACAGGTTAGTCAAATTCAATTCAAGTGTGGTTCCCGATTCATTCTAATGTGCCTAACCTATTCTCCAAACTTAGCGGACAAGGAGGAGGATTGCTATATTTTCAGGAAAGTCCTTTTCTTTACTTTTTTCTATTTCTGCCATTGAGGACAATGTCTAGTTTAAGTTTGGGGGGCATTTTAGTGTCGTATTGCATATAGTTAGTTATTTACATTGTAGTTCATATAGTTACATTTAGTTTTTGTATTTAGTTTCTTGAAATAAAAAAAAATTGAAAAATTGAAAAATTAGTAGTTAGTTTACTTTGTTTGTATAACATTTAGTACATCTTGCATGAGTCCAGCTGTTTGATATTTACAGTTTGTTTTGGCCAATGATGAGATTAGAATTGGGTAGACAAGTATAGTACTGACTATTAGATCTTTGATGTGATTTCTTGTTATGAATTGAGTCTTTTTCTGTTTGAAACTGGTATAATAAGGATAGCACAGTAAAAATAACTTGTTGATTGATTGAGTTTAAATTGATACATAATTGAACTCTAAAGGATAATGCTAGTTTGAATGAAAGAATGACAAGAATAAGTAGTGATGACTAAAGTTAGACAAGAACCTAAGTTTGGGAGAATATTTGGGGTATATAAGTTATAAAAAAAAGAAAAAAAAAGAAGAAAAAGAAAGTTTGAATAAACACCGTGGTGTGCTTGTCTAGTTTTGTGGCCTTTGTTACTTGAGTAAGTAAGCCCGAGGGGATTGTCTTTACACCTAGCGCCCTAAGGTCTTAATGGGAGTCGTTGGTTGAAAGTTCGTTAAGGTAGCATTGAAAAGCCTAAGGGAATAAGACATTGCATAGCTATGTGTATATAAACCAAAAGAAAAAAAATAAATAAAACGGGAAATAAGAGCAAAAAGCCCCCATAGATGAAAAATAAAGTATAAGTATCCCATTTTGACCCTCGATATTTGTAATTGTTTAATTTTAGTTGGATCTAGCTTGTTTTTAGATTTCTTGAGTTTACACTGTATGATGCCTTCGAAGAGACTTATTATGTGTTAAATTTGATTTTATATCAGTTAACATTATTGTGGAGCACACACGCACTATATTAGTGATAACAGTCTAATACTTGATGATTGATTGGGAAGTTAATGATTTGTTTTGATATGATGTATTATCATGTTTACTTGATTTCTCTAAGGCCGATTGAATAGACTTGTTTCTGTCATTACTACTAGATTCGTAGGCATGTAGATTAGTTGCATTACATAGCATTGTTATTTTGTATTTTTGCTTGAGGACAAGCAACTGTTTAAGTTTGAGAGTATTTGATAAGTACGTTTTATACTTACTTAACCGGTACCTATTACTTGAATTAGTTGTTTAAATCTATGTTTCGTAGTTACTTTGCAAGCATTGTGTGTGCATTTCATACATGTTATGTTATTTTGTAGGCTATGACACAACAATGGGATGAGGAAGCAAGGAAAAGCAATTCAAACATCTTTTAGACTAAAATATTCAAGCAAATGCTAGAAGGGAAGATTGTAGGATTTTTAACACCAAGTTGAATGCATGTTCTTATCTTAGAACTTAGATTTTATTGTAGATCTACTTCTTAGCTTTCCTGAATATCTTGAATCATCCCAATCGGAGCTCGGATGCAAGAGTTATGGCATTTTTATCAACAAAGATCAAAGCTTAAAGTTGTCCTGCTTGTAATTTACATATCATCTACTTCAAGCCCAATTTCGATCTTGATCCGGCCAGCATCTGTCAATTCTCAAAGAATGAATGTTGTGGATCTCGTTGATATCTTCGATTTAATAGGTGACAGGCCCCATATCTCCTAGCGGATCAAAAGTTATGCCTATTTTACCAAAGGATATCGCAGCAAAAAATAAAGCTGCGTGGGGTGCGCCATAAATGAACTACGAACGGCGCGGGGTGCGCCGGGCCAGTAGATTCTTTGCTACAATAACTCGGGGCATGCCCAAAATGGCCTAGGAACAGTGCTGGGCGCGCTGGTCGGCGGGGGGAGAGTTAATTTGGGTGTTATGTTGTCCAATTTGAGCTAGAATAGGATTCTTAGTTGCCTAACTTGCTAGGGTGTCCATTAGAACTATAAATACTTGATTTTAACTTGGATTGGGAGGCTAGTTTTGAGAGAAATTCCAATTAGATTAAATTAGAGTAGATTAGGACTGAAACCCTAATTCTTATTAGTTTTGGAGATTGAAGCAACTTGGAGACCATTGAAGATTAAGAGCAGGAGCTTGAGGAAGATGGAGATTTGCTGACAACAGATTTATTCTTTACTCTACTCTTATTTTGTCTTTTAATGTGTATTCAAGTGTGGATTCATAGTTTTAATTCAATGAACTAATTCTTTGTTTGAGATTACAATGGATCTTATTGTTTAGTTTATTTTAACATGCTTCGCTATCAATTATTATGTTCTATAGTGAGAATTATCTATTGTGGTTTGGAATTAATTGTTTAATTGATTGGCCATCAATTACCGTGATAATCTATATGAACTCGAGAGATGAAGTATAGGTTTAGATCTGATCATGATAGCATGTGTTTGTGATTTCTGCATAGATAAAATTCATGATTCGTGTTTAGGATAGAGATATGCCTTTACGCCATATGTAATCTTATAGAGAACTTGTGCTTTAAATCCTTTTTAATTGTAATTCACATAGAGATATAGTGGATTAGTTAATTAGGGTGTCTTGCTTAATTCTATCATATGTGAATTTAAGTGAGTATGAGTATTATGCATCGAGAGGTGGTTTTATCTGCTTTAGTATTCTTGATTAACAATTTAGGATAGAGAATAATTGATGAAAAGTGTGTTAACTTAAATGAAATAATAAGTGAAGTTGTGATTTTAAATCTCCGTAATCTTAATTTAACTAGTGGAATTTAATAGTTGTTTAATTATATAATTTGAAATTTATTCGTTTAGATAAGATTGAGTTGGTTACAGGTTAGTACTTGGTGATTTTTATTAAACAATTTCTCGTGGGTACGGTACTCTACTTACACTTTATTACTTGTTGACCACGTATACTTGCGTGTTGTGCGTAATTTGATTTTACCCAACAGTGGTTCAAGGGAGAGCTATTTTTGTGACTTCCCAAAAAGCGAGGTACCCGAACAAAGTTATCACGGGTAAGTTAATCATAAACTCTTGCGAAGGCTATACCGTATTCAATACCGGTTCTACCCATTCTTTTATTTCACCTGCTTGTGCTAAACGTTTAAATTTGACTCTAGAGAAATTAGACTTTAACTTATCGGTTGAAACTCCATTGGGAGAAACCTTCGTTACATCCACCATTTATAAATCTTGTTTGATTCAAATTGATACCCTCACATTGCCCCTCACATTACTTGTTGATCTCATCTCTTTGAAAATATTTGCATTTGATGTGATTTTAGGAATTGACTGGTTAACTACTCATCATGCTAAAATTAATTATTTTCGTAAGGTTGTTAGCTTTCATATTCTTAACCAGCCTGTTATGTGAATTCAAGCAACCAAACCACTAAAGTCAATCACTTTCATATCAAGTCATAAAGCCATTCGTTTTTTGAAAAATGGATGTCAAGCTTTCTTAGCCCATATCACAGATTTAAACAAAAATACG
Organism: Panax notoginseng; assembly: GCA_016801055.1. Taxonomy (NCBI): domain Eukaryota; kingdom Viridiplantae; phylum Streptophyta; class Magnoliopsida; order Apiales; family Araliaceae; genus Panax; species Panax notoginseng. The sequence continues at coordinate 211,768,517 of CM029013.1, read as the reverse complement.
TCAGATTTGAATGATATTTCTGTTGTTAATAAATTTCTTGACGTATTCCCCGAAGAACTTTCTGGCTTACCCCCAAAGCGTGAAATTAAATTTTGTATTGACCTTGAACCCGGTACAAACCCATTTTCAAAATCTCATATCGAATGACTCTTATTGAACTTCAGGAGTTTATACCTGAGCCTCTATCTGGTGACTTCTTTTGTGGAATGCAATGAAGCCAGACTCTCCGTAGGGGACACCGTATTTGTGCGGTGGCAAACAGATTGGTTCCATTGTGAGGTGCTATCCAAGGTTGGGATATGAGTCACAGTTGGGAGCAACCTAAGTCAGTAACTGAAATAAGTAGCTTTTTAGGCTTAGCTGGTTATTATCGAAGATTCGTAAAAAGATTTTCTTGAATTACTACTCCATTAACTCATCTAACTCGAAAAGATACAAAATTCGGTTGGAGCGAGGAATGTGAGAAGAGTTTTCAAGAACTCAAGAGAAAATTCATTTCAACACCTGTTTTGACAATACCATCCTGGAAAAGCGAACGTAGTAGCTGACGCGTTGAGTAGAAGATCATATGCGGGTATGAGTGTGATATTATCAAACACAAAGACCCATTTCATATGACTTACAAAATAATGGAGATAGAGTTAAAGACTCTAGGTACCCACGGGATGATGTCAAATATACGAGTAGAATCGACTTTAATTGATAAAGTTAAAGCTGTTCAAGCTACAGACCCGGAACTGATGAATATGTGAAAGAAAGTACAAGAATGTGTTAATCCAGAAGCAAAAGTCGATGAAGAGAGGAAATCTCAACCCTCGATTTATTGTTCTATTTGAAATCCTTGATCGAGTAGGAACTGTGGCCTATAGACTCGCATTACCACCAAATATGTCTCGTGTTGATAACATTTTTCACATATCTATGTTACGTAAATATGTGGAATACCCAAACTACATTATTAAATTAGAACTAGATAAGATAGCAGAAGATTTAACGTATGAACAGGTACCTGTTAAAATCTTGAAAAAGAAGGAACATATTCTACGCTCAAAGGTTATACCTCAAGTCTAAGTTTTATGGAGAAACCACAATATTGAGAAAATGACCTGGGAGTTAGAATCCGAATTGAAAATAAGGTATCCTCACCTCTTCGACATACCAGGTACGTACACCAATTTTGAGGAAGAAATTTCATAAGGAGTGGAGGTTGTAAGACCCCAACTTTTTATGAATAAAGATTTAATTTTCTCTAAATGTTATTTTGAATAATAAGGTGTGGATTTGATATAATGCTATAGTTATGAGTGATATGTACAAATTTTTCAAAGTAAGCAAGTGGTCATAAAATATTTGTTTGGTCGGAGAATATTCTTTTTATCGAAAAATATTCGTACGACGGCACAATCATTGGTGGACCCCACAACAGAATTACTGTCAGATATAGAAAGTGACAGAAATAACCTTTTTATTAAAATATCGACAAAACTTTTATCATTAACTGTTGAGATACCCGGTGATAAAAGTATAGTAATATGCGTGGTTGTACAGTAGCACACGGTATTGCACAGTATTTTTGATTATTGATGCTTACGTAAGAAGTCACTCAGTTTCATTCAATAATTGTCACAGTAGTTGCTGCATAGTATCTCATATTATGGATTCTATTATTGTCACAGTATCATCTGTATAATATTTTATATTATTAAATCAATAATTAAGACGACATAGTTATTCATATTATTATTTGTATTATTGACAATGTCTAGAAAGGTCTGTCGAGAAGAGGGGTTAGGTTATTTAATTGCGCGCCAATAAAGAGAAATTTTTATCGGAAAGCCCCCCTCTTCTGGGAAGGATCTGGTTATCAATATTGTGAGTTATAATAATGATGAATAATTGTTGAAAGATTAAAAATGTATTGATTAAAGATAAGTAATTTGTGGTAAATATTTATTCAATTTTGGGTATAAATAGAGGGATTTGTCATGAGGCGTTTGTCGTAAGTTTAGTTTGTTATTCCATGGGGAGATGTGCTAATTTTTCGGACCGTCGGTTGAAGTTATAATAATGAAACAATATGGATCGTTGGTTGAAGTTATAATAGTAAATAAATATGGACCGATGGTTGAAGTTATAATTATGACACCCCCAAAATAGGTCCGTACAACCCATTCTGAGTCACCAAATACATGAGACAAAATTTAAATACAAACTTCACTAATACAATTATTAACTGTCGTGTAAAACACGACAAAACACAAGCTGTGAGTTTTAATACAAATATTGTCTTGTAGACAATATTCAAACTTAAATAAAGTCTACATTACAATTATTATCACACTATTTTATAGAATAGTGAGGTCTATTATAGCCACCATCTTGGACCATCACTCTATTCCCCGACTAGTTCCAGTTATATTCTCATTTCCTGAAGAGAACAATGAAAGAAAAAGGTGAGCTCAACTATCCCAGTAAAGAATATTATGACTAAGATAATGTAGAATAAATTATCTTTAGTCTTCAACAGTGTAAAATCTGATTGAATACAATAGACAACAAGTTTAGATCAACAACTGTAGCGGAACAAGCAATCCATTAGAAGAGTCAAGTAGAGCATGATGTCTACTATCTTCTATGATTTAAAAGTTCATCATCAATATTTTATCTCTGTAACACAACTCAATAAATATTTCACATCAACGAATTATCCATGCACTACGGGCTAAGGATATTCGTTAGTATCACCAGTGGTCATGATCATGCCAAACAACTGTCCATCTATGCACTACGAGCCAAAGAGGACTTTCACCACATCATTTGTCTATAACATTACAAGTCATGATTATACCAATACACAATTCCTAGTCATAATCATACCATTCAACAGTCCATCTATGCACTACAGGCCAAAGATGACTTTCACCACAATATAAGCATGAGGATGATGACAATGATATAAGAAATCAATCAAGTGAGATCAAAGATAAATATTAAAGATTTAAAATTTAATTTATCAAGAGTTGAAGAATGTCCAAACTGTCAACATGATAATTAATTGTGGAGTAAAATTCAAGAATGACATTCATGTATCAAAAATAATTTGGACAGAAAAGAAACTAATTTTGTCGTGAATAGTACCCCGGGTGAATAGTATCTGAGTGAATAGTATCCCGTGAATAGTACCCGAGTGAATAGTATCTCGTGAATAGTACCCCCGCATGAAAAGATAAAAATTTAATAAGAATAATCAGAAAAATATTTTAGTGAAACGATACTAGATGAAGCGCAAAATTCAAGGATATTCTACTAATTTTAGGGAGTATAGAAGCAATACTTATCAAAATAAGTGTAGATTTAAGAATATAAAATGAAATAATATTACTTAGATACTATAGAGTATGGAAGAAAATAATTTTTCTTACGAATATTGAACGAAAATAATACCCCTTACAAATATTGAACGAAAATAATATTCCTTACGAATATTGAACGAAAATAATATTCCATACGAATACGAAAGATAATATCTCTTACGAATATGAAATAAATAATACCCTTTATGAGTACAAAAGAAATGATATCTCATACAAGTATGAAAGAATATACGAAACTGCAAATAGATTTTTACCCGTCATGCGGTAATCTGCGTAAACATATCATTTTCACAATATAATATAGAATGAATACGAAGGGTTATTCACCATGTATGCGGTAATCCACGTAGACAGGTTACTCCCGTAGATTAATAAAGAATGAATACGAAAGGTTATTCACCATGCATGCGGTAATCCGCGTAGACAGATCATTTCCACAATTTAATAAAGAATAAATACGAAGGGTTATTCACCATGCATACGGTAATTCATGTAGACAGGTTACTCCCGCAGATTAATAAAGAATGAATACGAAGGGTTATTCCATGCATACGGTAATCCGCATAAACAGGTTACTCCTGCAGATTAATAAAGAATAAATTGACAACCCTTATGAGTAAGAAGAAAATAACATCCTTTACGAATACTAAAGAAATAATACACCCTTACAAAAAAAAATATCCTTTACCTTAGTAGGAGAGTAATTTCGACTGGTATATCGGAGATATTCTTGAAGAAAATTTGCACTATTTGCTACACTTAAAGTATCCTTATACTAAAAAGAAATACGCACAATATTATAGAAGAAAAATTCTTTGATTCTAGTGTGATTTTTATTTATTAACTAAGCATCCTATTTATAGGAGAATGGCAGTGCACTATTTAAGTATAATCACGGATGCAACGTAAAGGAATTCACCGGCGGACGAATTCGTCAAAAATTTGATTTTACTATTCATTACTGTGTAATAAAATATTCTAATAAAATAAAAATTTTAAATAAAATATAATATATTCTATTTATAATCTAATAAAACGAATAACTTTATATATAATATAAAAAGTATTCTATTTTATATAAAAAGTTTTCTATTTTATTACTGTTATAATAATAATAATAAAACAAAACTAAGACAACTTTCTACCAGCGATTTTGAAAAATGAGTAAGTGGGGGTCCATGTATTAAGTCAAACTTACAACAAATACTTCATGATAAAGCCCTTTATTTATATCAAAAGTTAAATAAATATTTATCACAAATTACTTATCTTCAATAAACACATTTTTAATCTTTCAACAATTATTCATCATTAATACATACAAGTCAATCATGTTTGATGATAAAGCATATACTTTATAACAATCTTATTCATTTATTAATAAAAAGTATTAATTTATTAAAAGCTTTTAATTATATACATGATGTTGCATTATAATATGTGATAAACCCATAGTTTTAAGCAATGTTTTTATAGAATAATGATGATGATCATTTTAATGAGATCTAAATTCTTAGAAAGCTTAAAATTAAAATAGTTCCCAATCGTTGGATTACTAAGTTGGGGATTAGTGAATCTGGATAGATTGATACATACGTTGCTTACTCATTGGATGATGATGATTGATCTCATGATCATTTGTGTGGAGACACTAAAGCAAGTATGTAAGTGCTTATTGGAGAATAAGTATACTGAACGTGGCTCTCTAAGGAATACCTAATGGAGTTTTATTTGTTTGTCAATAGGAATTCCTGTAGTGATAGTAGTACAAGTGATCTTTAGACTTGAGATCGTCATAGTATCTTGTGTATGATGAGTTATACTTTGACTTATTCCTTAAGACCCTTAGGGTATATCAAAGGGTATGCTTATGTATAATAATTATACATGGAGATAATGTATGATCAATAAAGAATTCATAGCTTCTAGTAAATGAAGAGAAATGTCCTATGTGATTCGATAAATGACAACCCAGTAGTCCTTGGCCAAGACAGAATGAAATTAGAAAAGGGTTTCTAATTTGCATTATTTGGAGTTGTGCATTTAAGAGTCAAAATACATATAATTAAATAAAATAAGATTTGACAGTAATTTCATGTCTTATATTTAATTGGGACATTGTATGGTGGAAGGATTGAATTGTACGGTAACTATATACTCAAAGGTTCTTTTATGATTAATGTTGAAATCTATATTATCTGAAAAGTCGTTAATCGCTAGGGAGACTTATCCCTATTGTAGAATAAATATTATTTATTTCAATAAATTAATAGTTTAATTAATTTATTTAAATAAGATTAGAATTGTTCTAATTGATTTATTCACAACTGGTTTAATATGGAGAACCTAAATGGTCACACCATAAAAGGAAGAATAAGTATTTAAGAAGTTAATGGAATAATCGTAATAATAAGTTAAGTATATTTAAATTAATCTATGGTGATAGAATAAATTAAATAGCTTAATATTTATTATTTAATATTTTGAAAATATTAAATATAAATTAATAAGAGAAGTCTTATTATTATTATTACTATTATTATTATTATTATTATTTAATTCCTAAAAGAGTTTGGAAATTAATTAATATAAGTACTCTCATTTATTCCTAATAAGATTAGGAGGCTAATTAATTAAAAGATTTTAATTAATTATTCCTAATAAGATTGTGAACATAATTAATTAAATGAGTTTAATTAATTAAAATAAAACCCAATTATTTAATTATTAAGGAGGGTAGCCCACATCTATAAATAAGAGGAGTCTTATTATAAGTGAAGGGTGTCGATTTTTTCATAACAGACGTAATTTCAATAGTTGGTGTTAGGTTTGTAATATTCATGAGCGCAATCAAATTGCATAAATAAGTGAAAACGTGGAAAATAAGAGTTTTAAAATTTTACAAACCTTATGCCCGGATCATCCTTTATGCGCAATTATTAATTTAACAAAAAGATAAAGAATTAAGAATCATACCCTTGAAGATCCGAGCTTCCTCAGGTACAAGTTCACCACCAATCCTTTCGCGTTCAATTTGAATCCACCGGGTTTGGTTCTTTCCTTTGATCAACGTTAGCCACCCAAGTGTTTGGCCTCTAGAGGTGATCCACCAAGGAAGAAGAAAGATTCAAGAAGATGGGTATTCGGAAAAATCCTAGTTTTTCTATCTCTCATAGAAAAGGAGTGTACTCTCCAACAAATGGAATCACATATGTTGTGAAAAAGTCAACAACAACACTACACCCATAATAAGACTCCTCTTATTTATAGATGTGGGCAACTCTCCTTAACAATTAAGGAATTAAGTTTTATTTTAATTAATTATGCTTCCAATCTTATTAGGAATAATTAATTAAAATCTTTTAATTAATTTGCTCCTAAACTTATTAGGAATATATGAGAGTACTTTTATTAATTAATTCCCAAACTCCTTTAGGAATTAAATAATAATAATAGTAATAATAATAATACGACTCCTCTTATTAATTTAAATTTAATATTTCCAAAATATTAACTAATAAATATTAAGCTATTTAATTTATTCTATTACCATAGATTAAATTAAATATACTTAACTTATTATTACGATTATGCCATTAACTTCTTAAATAATTATTCTTCCTTTTATGGTGTAACCCTTTAGGTTCTCCATATTAAACCGGTTGTGAATAAATCAATTAGAACAATTCTAATCTTATTTAAATAAATAATATTTATTCTACAATAGGGATAAGCCTCTCTAGCGATCAACGATTTTTCAGATAATATAGATTTCAACATTAATCATAAAAGAACCTTTGAATAAATAGTTACCGTACAATTCAATCCTTCTACCATACAATGTCCCAATTAAATATAAGACATAGAAATACTGTCAAGTCTTATTTTATTTAATTATATGTATTTCGACTCTTTAACGCACAATACCAAATAATACAAATTAAAAACTCCTTTCTAATTTCATTCAGCCTTGGCCAAGGACTACTGGGTTGTCATTTATCGAATCACATAGGACATTTCTCTTCTTTTACTGGAAGCGGTAGATTCTTTATTGATCATACATTATCTCTATGCACAACTTATTATACCCAAGCATACCCTTTGATATACCCTAAGGGTTTTAAGGAATAGGTCAAAGTATAATTCATCATACATAAGATATTATGATGATCTCAAGTCCAAGGATCACTTATACTACTATCACTACAGGAATTCCTATTGACAGGCAAGTAAAACTCTATTAGGTATTCCTTAGCGAGCCACATTCAGTGAACTTATTCTCTAATAAGCACCTACTTACTTGCTTTAGTGTCTCCGCACAAATGATCATGAGATCAATCATCATCCAATGAGCAAGCAACGTATGTACCAATCTATCCGGATTCACTAATCCCCAATTTAGTAATCCAAAGATAGGGAACTATTTTAGTTTTAAGTTTTCTAAGAATTTAGATCTCATTAGAATGATCATCATCATTATTCTAAAAGCATTGCTTAAAACTGTGGGTATATCACATATTATAAAACAACATCATATAGATAATTATAAGCCTTTAATAAATTAATACTTTTTATTAATAAATGAATAAGATTGTTACAAAATATATGCTTTATCATCAATCATGATTGGCTTGTGTGCATACTACTTTCAATCTCCCACTTGCACTAAAGCCAATCGCTATGGTATCTAATACCCTTCTTCTCTAAGTGATGATTATCCTGCTATTGGATAAACTTTAGTTAATGGATATGTAATATTGGTCTTAAGAGTCCACTATCTTTATAGTGATTTCCCATCTTTTAATGATTCCTATAATCAAATAAAAGTGCCACAACACATGTTTAGATCCAAGATGAGACTTAGGAACTATTCCTAGTTCTGTAATGAACTTTTCATCCAAACAATCAACTTGCAGCTTCATTTATAGGTATATACTTTGTCTTTACCACTAAACCAGCAACTCTTTGCTGTTTAGAACCTTTCCAATTCACTGCACCACTGTTCAAGGTAACCCTTTACCTTAAAGTGGATTTTCTGTCGTTTTGGTCTGTCTGAAAAACTTGAGTCTGTTAAGCCCTCTAGTTTTAATTTAGACCCACCATAACATGATCACATCCTTAGTGTCGGTTAATTACTTTAAGATATTTTTCACTGTCTTACAGTGATCTTCTCTGGAATATGACTGATCAACACCAGGTCTCGTACATTTCATTGCATACATGATAGTTACTCATGTGATCTCTCTTTTATGAGTCGATGGGGACTATTAAGAGAGATACACTCCAGGGCTCATCAACATGAGACATCCCATGGAGTTTGCCATGCTAAACGACTTTAGCATCAAATGAATATACGTTTCTTGGGGTAAGTCGAGCATCCTATTAAATCTATCTATATAGATTTGTATCCCCAATTAAGATACTCTTCCCAAATCATTCATGGAGGAATGTTTTGACAACTTTATCTTTACCGATTATAACATTGGTATGTCATTCCTTATCCGTACTATATCAACATATAATACTAGGAATGTCACGACACTCCCACTGACCCTTTTGTACACACTAGGTTCATTCTTGTTTTTTTGATAATATCAAACTCTTTTGATTGTTTCATCAAAACGAATGTTTTATTTTTGAGAAGCTTGCTTCAATCCATTTCTCTGAGTGTCTACAACTCTTACCTTATCGTATGTAACTGGATCATCATCTTCTATGATGTGTACCTCATCATCATCATCTATGATGAATCCATACCTCCTAGGTATCTTCGGTACTATTCCAGATTTACGATTCGATTGTGGTACAATAGGTCTATCTATAGGTTTCTCTTATTTGACTTATAGTATTTTGTGATTCTTGAACTCTTCAAGATCTATTATCCTCCCACTAGCCCCTTCAATGATAAACACCTTTATCTTAGAAGGCATCGTGTTTTACGACACCTTTTGCTATGTAGGATTATATAACATATACCCTAAACTTACTTTAGGATGTCCCACAAATCTGTACTTGTCAAACCTTGTCCCAAGCTTATCTTTTGAAACCTTTTCACATAAGTTGGACAACCCCTTATCTTAATATACTTAAGATTAGGAATCCTCCCTGTCCATAACTTTTATGGAGTCTTAGGGCCGAATTTTGAGGTTACCTTTTGTAGATATGCAGCCATTTCTAGGACATTATCCCAGAAGGATACTAGAATGTCGGTAAAATCATTACAGACCGCACCATGTCCAACAAGGTATGATTTTTCCTTTTAGATACATCAATCAATTATTACGTATCAGGAGGCGTCCGTTGTGAGAAAACTATTTGAGATGATTTAGAAACTTATGGCACAAGTATTCCTTCCTTGATCCGATCAAAGAATCCTAATACTTTGCCAATTTGTTTCACTTCTGAATTCTTTGAACCTTTCAAATAATTCATACTTGTATTTCATCAAATACAAATATTTAACTCTTTGAATGATCATTTCCTTTCCTTATACTAGTTTGTTCAATTTGCAAAATAATTTTTCACGTAAGCCAAGTATACAAAATCCATTAAGTAATATTCCAGTTCTATACAAAACAATACTATTATAAATAGAACAACAATTGTTCTTAAATATAATACTAAAGATTTCATTATCCAACAATAAAATAGAAATAATGTTTCTAACGAGAACTGGAATACAACAACAACTTATTGACTTAATAGACTTGCCCGTAGGCAATGCTAAATAATAAGTTCATATGGCTAATGTAGCAACCTTTGCTTCATTTCTGACATAAGACTACTTATCTTTATTTAGTTTTCTACTTCTGCTTGGTCCCTTCATAAATCTATATTTATGATAACCAAAGTCGGTATCCAATACCCAAGTAGAACCTTGACTTAAAAAAAATTTATTTTAAATCATGAACAAAATTGTATTTGTAATCGAAACTTCACTAAGCTTCTTCTGGTTAGCCTCTGCAAGATGCTTCTCATAGTTTCTTTTCTAGTGTCCTGGCTTATTGCGGTGGAAGCAAACTCCTTTGCTATCCGTATCAGTTTTGTTTTTATTATCTTTTGTTTTTGCCTTTTCTATTTACCTTCTTAGAATCGTTCTTCTTTTCAGAAGATCCTTTGGCCCCTACCAGTAAGACATGGTCTTTCTTGGTTGGAAAGTGACTTTCAACATTTTTCAATATGTTAAGCAAATCAGCGAGGCTGATATCTAGCTTGTTCATATGAAAAATTCCCAATAATTGTGAAAGGAGTCCGAGAGTGAGTGCAAGATCAAATCTTGGCTTAACTTTCCATCCATGACAAAACCCGTTGTCCTAATTGATCATTCAAATTGATTATGTTAAGGACTTTTATCTGTACTATAGTGTCATCGGTCATTCTAGATCGGAAGAGCTCCTTAGATATCTGATATCTATCAGTCCTACTTTCCTCACCATTAACTACTTGATGTGCAGGAGTATAGTAGGAGCATCCATAGTTTCATGCAGACGCTGAAGCACGTTACTCATGGATGTGAGAATGATGCATTGAGCCAACTGTGTATCATCTTGTCACTTTTTAAAAGTAGCAATATCTTTCTCAGAGGCATTGTCTGCAACCATTGTAGGGATAGGCGTATTAAGGACATAAGATAACTTTTCAGCCATGAGAACTATTCTCAATTTCCTTAACCAAGCCGTTTAATTCGGTCCGATTAATTTAGCATCTAATATGCTACGCAGTGATAGTAATTTAGACATTGTAAAATTCTGTAAATAAATTTGTTCTTAACAATATTTTAACATACATTCTTTTATTAATTACCAAAATAAATTAGGTCTTATTTTAAATTGGTATCTCCCACTATTTTCTTCAAACTATATTACCCTCAATATATATAGTTCGGTAATATCTAATTAAAGATATGCTAGTGAGAATAAGGATCCCATTTTAAATGTATATAGCCTTGTGTGTGCACAACAAACTATATATAAATAAATAGGTAGACAACTCTTGTCAATTATATCAACTATGTAACTCCTTGTATTTTACCCCTTAAATCATAATGGTCAAGTGTGTGCACATCCAAACTAAAATAATTTAAGTTAAGTCAGACCCATCATTTCCATATAAGTGAAGAGAAGACTACAACCCTTGTGTGTTCACAACAAAGAAGTAATGTTCAATTCCTTATAAACATCATATGTAATAAAAACAACATCTTAAATATTTAATACTTGCCTTGTGTGTGCACAACAAACTCATATTAAATATTCAATACTCTATTATTTCTATCATGCTAGAAGGCGACGCTCGATATTCCAAATATCTTTGAACATTACAACTTAATATAAAATATTTGAGGAGTTTGTAATTAATTGGTCTCATCTTGTTTAGCGTGCATGCACATATATATTATAATATCCCGGAAAAAAATTAATAATAATAATATTAAATTTATATTCTTAAAACATATTGTTTGAACTTTGTCTTTATTTGGGTTAAACTAGTTATTTAATTTATATGAGCTAATAAATAATAATAAGTGATGGGTAAATTAATTTAGTACAATTTGGACTTTTAAAATGTATTGGGTTTAAATTATATTTGTGGGTAATAATAAATCCTATTTAAATTAGGAGAGTTAATATTTAATAAATTAAATAACTAAACCTAATCTTACTTTCATTATACGAATTAAGGGAAAGAGAGGAAGAGAGAAGTGGAGGCTGAAGACGGAAGATAAATTAACAATCAACAGTGGAAATTAACTCAGGTTAGCATATTATGATTTGAGAATCACTTTTATTGTATTTATCACATGAGTATTGGTATGATGATGAATGAATTAAGGAATTTATTGATAATTCTTAAGGAAAAGGAATCATGTATGAATTCTGCAAGTGGTGTATATATGAGGGTATAAATTTTGGCAACACCTTGTTTGGAATGAAAGGCACTGTAGTTATTATATATATATATATATATATATATATATATATATATATATATATATATATATATATATAAGGATTATGCATGGCTTGAAATCAGGAGTTTAAAAGAAAAAAAAACTATGCTGGAGCTTCTCTTTTTTTTGGGCAATTATATATGTATGTTATGTATGATTGATGACCACTGGTGCAGATATTTAAAGTTAAAAAAAAACGTATACTAACATGTTGGCCAAATAATTTAGTTAACAAAATTTAATTTGAATGGATTCTCTTGTCCCATAATAAGTGGTCACATGAATATTATAAAAATAATAAAGTATATTAATAGGACAATATAATTGGTTAATTGAAACATGACAGTAGTAACTATAAGATGTGAAAATATTGATGATTAATAGAATTATAAAAGTTAATGATCAATTTTGTGGCTATTTTCTAGTAAGATATTGGAGTTATGTCCTATGAAGTTTCTTTGTGATAGTATGGAAAAACATTGAAATTTATTGGTTTAAGGTTTGCACTAAGAGAAGGATTGATTTATTAAATGACTAGATAATAAGTAATGATTTAAGAGATTTTGAATAGTTATAGTTTACTTATTCAGACAGTAGGATATATGATTTAGAGTTTGGTATGGTGATAAATAAATTTTAGTCGTATATTCTTTGGTGTAATAATATTTGAGAACTAATTTGATTTAAGTTTATGATGTTTTGAAGCTCTTGAGGACTTAGTGAGAGTTGGTAATATAATTTATACAATTGTTTTGTTTATCCGATGCCATTGAAGTTTTGCATGAATTTATAAATAAATAAAATGAAAATAATTTGATAAATCTTTGTCAAGTGTGGAACATAAGCGTTTTACGAATTAAAAATAATTTTAAACATTTTGGGTATTCGAATCATATTTAGATGAAGATAATTTTTTTTTTTTGTGATTTCGAATTATGTTCCAAAGAGTACATTTGCAAGAATGAAACTTAAAGAAATTGACGAGGGCCGCACCAACTGTGGAGCATGTGGTTTAATTCAATGTAAAAAGAACAATCTTAACGGGGCTTGAGACGATAGCTGACGAATCTTTTACGAGTAGATGGATAATTGTGTGGACCGATGGACTTACCAACGTTGATTGTTACAAAAGGTGTTGCTACGTGTTAACTAATTTTTATTTTTTTTAGCTTATTTGAATTTCGAGGACAGAATTATTTTTAAGGGGTAAAAAATATAATAACCCATTTTTTTAATAATTAAATATTAATTGATTTTATTTTATACAATTGTATTTAAATTGGAAAAGGTAAACGATTTTTTCCCTCTTTTCTTCCTTGTTTTGTTTGGAAAATTAAATTCTTTTAGTAGATAATTAAATAACTGATTAAATTAAAATTGAGGAAGATAATTCCTTTTGTAAAAGTCTTGTGGTAAAATTAATCGGAGCGGGAAGCTACTTGGGAGATAGAGGAGTCTATTCAAGCGGAGGATCCACATCTTTTGATAATTAGGTACGTTCATTCTTTTGATTCCGAGGACGGAATCCTTTTTAAGGGGGAGGTAATGTAATATCCCGGGAAAAAATTATAATAATAATATTAAATTTATATTCTTAAAACATATTGTTTGGACTTTGTCTTTATTTGGGTCAAACTAGCTATTTAATTTATATGGGCTAATAAATAATAATAAGTGATGGGTAAATTAATTTAGTACAATTTGGGCTTTTAAAATGTATTGGGTTTAAATTATATTTGTGGGTAATAATAAATCCTATTTAAAGTAGGAGAGTTAATATTTAATAAATTAAATAACTAAACCTAATCTTACTTTCATTATACGAATTGAGGGAAAGAGAGGAAGAGAGAAGTGGCGGCTGAAGACGGAAGATAAATTAACAATCAACAGGGGAAATTAACTCAGGTTAGCATATTATGATTTGAGAATCACTTTTATTGTATTTATCACATGAGTATTGGTATGATGATGAATGAATTAAGGAATTTATTGATAATTCTTATGGAAAAGGAATCATGTATGAATTCTGCAAGTGGTGTATATATGAGGGTAAAATTTTTGGCAACATCTTGTTTGGAACGAAAGGCACTGTAGTTATTATATATATATATATATATATATATATATATATATATATATATATATATATATATATATATAAGGATTATGCATGGCTTGAAATTAGGAGTTTGAAAGAAAAAAAAAACTATGCTGGAGCTTCTTTTTTTTTTTGGGCAATTATATATGTATGTTATGTATGATTGATGACCACTGGTGCAGATATTTAAAGTTAAAAAAAAACGTATACTAACATGTTGGCCAAATAATTTAGTTAACAAAATTTAATTTGAATGGATTCTCTTGTCCCATAATAAGTGGTCACATGAATATTATAAAAATAATAAAGTATATTAATAGGACAATATAATTGGTTAATTGAAACATGACAGTAGTAACTATAAGATGTGAAAATATTGATGATTAATAGAATTATAAAAGTTAATGTCTATTAAAAGTAAAGTATAATTTTATTAGACTTATAATTCATTAATTTATTCTTTTAATTAGTTCGAACGGAGGGAGTCTAAACGGATCATAATTGGATTATAATCTGGGTTTTACTTTGCTTAATTCAGGTACGGATTTCGTACTCTTTCAGCGATACTTTTGTTAAATTTGATGTGTTCGTTTTGTTTCTCGTTTCGAATTCTGTTATTATTTCACATAATTGTTCTTGTGAAATTCATATATTTGTTTCATTTTGGAGTTGACACATTGGACTCGTACTTGTACTCTTTGATATCATGTCTAGTATTTATTTTGATGTTTGTAGAGCGATATATGTTGTTACCTTCTTTTGGAGACATTATAATTTGATCCAGTTCAACATATATTTTAGAACCCCATTTTGTGGATATTGTATCGCATGTGTTGTGACACAGTATCTATTTTTATTGGTATTCTGTCGCATGTGTTGTGACACGATACCTATTTTGATGGTATTATGTCGCATGTGTTGTGACATGATATTTTTGTTAGAATATACCGTAGGTATACCTGAGCTATAACCACCTGTGGGGGTACCACAGGCATGTTGTCTTGGCACGAGAGGCATGACAATTTTCGTGGCGGTGTGATTAGTCCACGGCATCTCCGTTTTGGGCTCCGGAGGAAGTGGGCCATTTGGTGTTTTGTTGTGGGAGGCGTATGTGTTAACCCTAGTTTTCTGTTCTGCGGATTTGTGATGTTGTGCCAAACAAACTTATCCGATTTGCATACATTTGGATTCGCGGTCCAATGTGTGATTTGCCTGTGTGGCATTATTTTGATTTGCCTGTGTGGCATTGTTTTGATGTGCCTATGTGACGTTATTTTGGTTGCCTATGTGGCATCATTTGATTTGCTTGTGTGGCATTAGTTTGACTTGCCTGTGTGGTAATGTGTATTTCTGAGCTCATTCGGTATAAAATAACTCCAGCCATTTGCTTCAGTCTATTATTTTATTGGATTAGTTTTGTTGGTTTCTGTTTAGTTCAAGTCATTGAGTTAGTTACTTCAGTTCGTTATTTTTTTATTCTTTTATTGGTTTCGTCAATTACGTTGATTCGAATATATTCATTACGTTGATTCAGATATATTCCATTCAGATCTTTGGATTTGCACTTGAGTCTTTGTTCAGTATTATGTCTCAGTTATTTTCGTATATCAGTTGTATATCTTTTGTATATCTGTATCCATACTGGGCAATTGGCTCATGCTGTTTTTTTCTTCCGGCAGGTTTGCAGGGGTGATTCAGGGCTAGTGTGATGAGATTTTTGCCTTTGACCATTTAGGTTGATTCGAATTTTAAGTTTTGATCATTTTGACTCAGTTTGGAGAATTGTACTTATTACTTTATTAATGGATTATCACTATTAATATTTTGAGGTTGTTAGTGCTCTGTTTATTTATTTTGAGGTTTGTTGTGCTTTGCACGTGACCTCCCTTTCCTTTTCGGGAAGGAGGTGTTATAGAGATGGTATCAGAGCTTAGGTTCTTTCTTGTAGAAAACCTATTTAGGTTTGACCTGTGAGTTGTGAGTAAATCACTCGGTAGACGTAGGAGTTCGACTCGATTTTGTTCTCTGTTTGGTTGGTCTTGATTTTTACCAAATGTTTTTAGCTCTTTGAGTTGTAGTTGATTTGAGAAAGGCGAGATAATTTTTTAGATTATTATTGTTATGCGTTGGAGCAATAATATTAGTTAAGGATTGTGATTGGATCATTAAGGAGAATAATGTCATATTTTTTTTAGTTAAGAAATGATTATATGATTATGATGTGAGTATTTGTATCGACGAGTATTTGATTTTGGAAAATTATTTTTTAGAGCTCTTTTTTTGTGACAATTATTATGTTAAGCTTGTGGATAATTTGAGGTTTGTGTATTGATGACATATTATGATAAAAAGGAAATTATTAAGTATAGAGGATTTCTTGTAATTTGAGTTGATGTTCGAGGTAATTAGATTAATCATTTGGAGTTAATGATCAATTTTGTGGCTATTTTCTAGTAAGATATTGGAGTTATGTCCTATGAAGTTTCTTTGTGATAGTATGGAAAAACATTGAAATTTATTGGTTTAAGGTTTGCACTAAGAGAAGGATTGATTTATTAAATGACTAGATAATAAGTAATGATTTAAGAGATTTTGAATAGTTATAGTTTACTTATTCAGACAGTAGGATATATGATTTAGAGTTTGGTATGGTGATAAATAAATTTTAGTCGTATATTCTTTGGTGTAATAATATTTGAGAACTAATTTGATTTAAGTTTATGATGTTTTGAAGCTCTTGAGGACTTAGTGAGAGTTGGTAATATAATTTATACAATTGTTTTGTTTATCCGATGCCATTGAAGTTTTGCATGAATTTATAAATAAATAAAATGAAAATAATTTGATAAATCTTTGTCAAGTGTGGAACATAAGCGTTTTACGAATTAAAAATAATTTTAAACATTTTGGGTATTCGAATCATATTTAGATGAAGATAATTTTTTTTTTTGTGATTTCGAATTATGTTCCAAAGAGTACATTTGCAAGAATGAAACTTAAAGAAATTGACGAGGGCCGCACCAACTGTGGAGCATGTGGTTTAATTCAATGTAAAAAGAACAATCTTAACGGGGCTTGAGACGATAGCTGACGAATCTTTTACGAGTAGATGGATAATTGTGTGGACCGATGGACTTACCAACGTTGATTGTTACAAAAGGTGTTGCTACGTGTTAACTAATTTTTATTTTTTTTAGCTTATTTGAATTTCGAGGACAGAATTATTTTTAAGGGGTAAAAAATATAATAACCCATTTTTTTAATAATTAAATATTAATTGATTTTATTTTATACAATTGTATTTAAATTGGAAAAGGTAAACGATTTTTTCCCTCTTTTCTTCCTTGTTTTGTTTGGAAAATTAAATTCTTTTAGTAGATAATTAAATAACTGATTAAATTAAAATTGAGGAAGATAATTCCTTTTGTAAAAGTCTTGTGGTAAAATTAATCGGAGCGGGAAGCTACTTGGGAGATAGAGGAGTCTATTCAAGCGGAGGATCCACATCTTTTGATAATTAGGTACGTTCATTCTTTTGATTCCGAGGACGGAATCCTTTTTAAGGGGGAGGTAATGTAATATCCCGGGAAAAAATTATAATAATAATATTAAATTTATATTCTTAAAACATATTGTTTGGACTTTGTCTTTATTTGGGTCAAACTAGCTATTTAATTTATATGGGCTAATAAATAATAATAAGTGATGGGTAAATTAATTTAGTACAATTTGGGCTTTTAAAATGTATTGGGTTTAAATTATATTTGTGGGTAATAATAAATCCTATTTAAAGTAGGAGAGTTAATATTTAATAAATTAAATAACTAAACCTAATCTTACTTTCATTATACGAATTGAGGGAAAGAGAGGAAGAGAGAAGTGGCGGCTGAAGACGGAAGATAAATTAACAATCAACAGGGGAAATTAACTCAGGTTAGCATATTATGATTTGAGAATCACTTTTATTGTATTTATCACATGAGTATTGGTATGATGATGAATGAATTAAGGAATTTATTGATAATTCTTATGGAAAAGGAATCATGTATGAATTCTGCAAGTGGTGTATATATGAGGGTAAAATTTTTGGCAACATCTTGTTTGGAACGAAAGGCACTGTAGTTATTATATATATATATATATATATATATATATATATATATATATATATATATATAAGGATTATGCATGGCTTGAAATTAGGAGTTTGAAAGAAAAAAAAAACTATGCTGGAGCTTCTTTTTTTTTTTGGGCAATTATATATGTATGTTATGTATGATTGATGACCACTGGTGCAGATATTTAAAGTTAAAAAAAAACGTATACTAACATGTTGGCCAAATAATTTAGTTAACAAAATTTAATTTGAATGGATTCTCTTGTCCCATAATAAGTGGTCACATGAATATTATAAAAATAATAAAGTATATTAATAGGACAATATAATTGGTTAATTGAAACATGACAGTAGTAACTATAAGATGTGAAAATATTGATGATTAATAGAATTATAAAAGTTAATGTCTATTAAAAGTAAAGTATAATTTTATTAGACTTATAATTCATTAATTTATTCTTTTAATTAGTTCGAACGGAGGGAGTCTAAACGGATCATAATTGGATTATAATCTGGGTTTTACTTTGCTTAATTCAGGTACGGATTTCGTACTCTTTCAGCGATACTTTTGTTAAATTTGATGTGTTCGTTTTGTTTCTCGTTTCGAATTCTGTTATTATTTCACATAATTGTTCTTGTGAAATTCATATATTTGTTTTATTTTAGAGTTGACACATTGGACTCGTACTTGTACTCTTTGATATCATGTCTAGTATTTATTTTGATGTTTGTAGAGCGATATATGTTGTTACCTTCTTTTGGAGATATTATAATTTGATCCGGTTCAACATATATATTAGAACCCCATTTTGTGAATATTGTGTCGCATGTGTTGTGACATGGTATCTATTTTTATTGGTATTCTGTCGCATGTGTTGTGACACGATACCTATTTTGATGGTATTATGTCGCATGTGTTGTGACATGTTATTTTTGTTAGAATATACCGTAGGTATACCTGAGCTATAACCACCTGTGGGGGTACCACAGGCATGTCGTCTTGGCACGAGAGGCATGGCACTTTCCGTGGCGGTGTGATTAGTCCACGACATCTCCGTTTTGGGCTCCGGAGGAAGTGGGCCATTTGGTGTTTTGTTGTGGGAGGCGTATGGGTTAACCCTAGTTTTCTGTTCTGCGGATTTGTTATGTTGTGCCAAACACACTTATCCGATTTGCATACATTTGGATTCGCGATCCAATGTGTGATTTTCCTGTGTGGCATTATTTTGATTTGCCTGTGTGGCATTGTTTTGATGTGCCTGTGTGGCATTATTTTGGTTGCCTATGTGGCATCATTTGATTTGCCTGTGTGGCATTAGTTTGACTTGCCTGTGTGGTAATGTGTATTTCTGAGCTCATTCGGTATAAAATAACTCCAGCCATTTGCTTCAGCCAATTATTTTATTGGATTAGTTTTGTTGGTTTCTGTTCAGTTCAAGTCATTGAGTTAGTTACTTCAGTTCGTTATTTCTTTATTCTTTTATTGGTTTCGTCAATTACGTTGATTCGAATATATTCATTACGTTGATTCAGATATATTCTAATCAGATCTTTGGATATTATATTTTCGTTCGTATTTGTACTTGAGGCTTTGTTCAGTATTTTGTCTCAGTTGTTTTCGTATATCAGTTGTATATCTTTTGTATATCTGTATCCATACTGGGCAATTGGCTCATGCTGTGTTTTTCTTCCGGCAGGTTTGCAGGGGTGATTCAGGGCTAGTGTGATGAGATTTTTGCCTTTGACCATTTAGGTTGATTCGAATTTTAAGTTTTGATTATTTTGACTCAGTTTGGAGAATTGTACTTATTACTTTATTAATGGATCACCACTATTAATATTTTGAGGTTGTTAGTGCTCTGTTTATTTATTTTGAGGTTTGTTGTGCTTTGCACGTGACCTCCCTTTCCTTTTCGGGAAGGTGGTGTTATTGAGATGGTGTAAGACCCCAACTTTTATAAATAAAGTTGAATTTTCTATAAATATCATTTTTGAATATTATGGAGTTAATTTGATATAATGTTATAGTTGTGGGTAATATTTATAAATTTTGCAACGTACGCAAGTTGTTATATAATATTCGATTGGTTGGGGAATATTCGTTTTAACAGGGAATATTCGTACAACGGCACAATCATTGGTGGACCCCACAAAGAAATTATTGTCGGATTGAGAAAACGACAAAAATATTTTATTAAATATAACGGCGGAAGTTTTACCATTGTTATTGTTGAACTACTCGGTAGTAAAAGTACAGTAATACGTGTGGTTGCATAGTAGCACACGATATTGATTATTAATGCTTATTTGAGAAGTCACTCAGTTTGATTCAATTATTGTCAGTTAATAATATGAATTATTTAGCGATAATGACGTTTTGTTTTATTCGTATTATTAACGTAATAAAACAGAAACATCTTTTTATATAAAATAGAATACTTTATTAAAGTTATTCTATAAATAGAATATATTATATTTTATTTAAAAGATTTTTCTTTAAATATGGACCGTCAGATTAAAGTAATCAATCTGGACCGTTTATGGATTAGTTACTATGCATTCTATTTTTCTATAAATAGCAGCTCATTCCTTCATTATTTCTTACGAATTCACTGAACTCTAGAGAGAGAAACTATAGAGAGAGAAGAAGAGTATTCTGCTACTTAACTACTTTCTTATTTCAGCTCTTCTTTAAAACGGTAAGGGTGTTATTCTTTCTTATTCATGAAGAGAACAGTTGTTATTTCATTTCTTATTATTCTGTTGGAATAACCTGTATACACGGTCTACCCTATACTTGGTGACATTTGTGACAACCCCAAAATAGGTCCATTCCACCCAACCCATTCTGAGTCGTCAAATACATGGTACAGAAAACAACTACAACTTTATTACAACAATTGTCGTGCAAAATACAACAACACATATGCTGTGAGTTTGGATACAAATATATACCAAATGTGACTCATGTATAGTAACCCCGACACAAAAGATAGAAATTCTACAATAAAATTCATACCAATATTTCGGTATAATGATATTGAAAGAATAACATTACTTAAATTTATAAACAATTTATTTTAATTGTTTACACTTTACTAATTAATGCATTTAATCATCATAAAATGCCAACTCTTACAATTTCATCATCAATAATCAAAACCCTCATCAAAAATCTGCATATACCTCATATAGGATTCTCAAGCCATAAAATCCTATTTTCCAATTTTCTTTCTTCACAAAACATATTTAATTCATTTACTCATAACTAGACCATTTTCATGAAAAATACCAAATCAGTTCTAAAAATATTTCTTTTCTGGGATTTAGCATAATATAGTCCCATAGTGAACATATATTTTTCTCAGAATTTTTAAAAGTCATTTACTATTTTTCATATGGCCAAAATAGCCGAATATTTAGACATTTATCAAAAATTGTACTTTTGTCCAAAAATTTCGAAATTGACAGAGTATACTTCTACCATATACATGTACTCCCAATAAAAATTTCATCAATTTTGGAGTTAACCACAAGGAATTATAAGCGGTTACTTTTAAAATAGTCTTTTCTCATAAAATTCATAACTCTCAATCTATACATCCAAAAATCACCATTTTTGGACACAATCAATAAAACTCATCAAAATATCATTTCAAATTTTTCCATAATTTTTGAAGATCAGAAAAATTACGAAACTGAAAATCATAACAACCCTTAAAATCCCTTAATATCCCTTACAATCCCTTACAATCCCTTACCTCAAAAGAGCAGTACTTCTGTCTGGATATCGGATATGATGCTGAAGGAAACTTGCACTAATGAATAGCAACTCACCAAGTATCTAAAAACTCACAAAATATGCTTCATAATATAGAGAGAGAAAGAGAGAAAGATTATGTTTCTGGTGTGATTTTCAATTCTAACTTAGCCCTCTATTTATAGGAAAATTTTGGTAGGTTTGACCTGCAACCTGATGGCTTTACCTGCTACTATTCCCACCCACCACATTTGAAATATAATTCAGTACATTTCTTCACCAAACACAAGTGGGGCCCACCAATTCTAGAATTTTCTACCAAAAATGATAAACTCCGAAAATTCAACAATTTCTGAACCAGTCATCTCGTAAAATTCATAACAAATCATACGTTCATTTTTAACGGTTCAAAATTTGTGGGCATATACTCAACTTATATATGTATAACATATCCAAAAATTACCACGATCCAACGGTCGGATTAAAAATTATAACCCCCGCAAAATATCTCAAAAACCCTGATTTTTAATACCTCCATTCCGACAAAAATACGGATAAAAATCTCAACATTAACTCCTTCATTTTTTAACCACAAAAATATATTCCTCATTTCTATCCACATAAAATAAATATTTTCTTATCATATGAATCAATAATTAATTATTCACAAATAATATTACAGAATCACATTTATGACAACCAGGCCGTTCCCAGGAAAGAGGGGGCTTTCCAATAAGGATTTCTCCTTACTAGCGCGCAATTAGATGACCAAACCTCTCCTTAGACAGAACTTTCTAGACATTGCCAATAATGCTATCTAATAATATTATTCAAATAATATGAATTATTGATCTGATAATAGAAAATACTGTGCAGCAACAATTATTAAAACAACAATAATATAACATATCGACGCAGCAATTATTGAATCAATAAAATAAAATATTGAACAGTAATTACTGTAACAATTATTGAGTAGTGCCTTCTTACGTAAGAATCAATAATTTCAAAAATACTATGCAATACCGTGTGCTACTATGCAATAACGCGTATTACTGTATTTTAACCACCGGATATTCCAACAGTGTTAACGGTAACAACTACGCCGTTATTTGTAAAAATTCAAATTTGTCGTTTTCTTCACCCGACAGTTATTCGTTATGGGGCCCACAAATAGCTGCGCCGTCGTACGAATATTCCCCGACAGAAAGAATATTCCACGACCAAACGAATATTCCCCGACAACAATGATTATTTTATAACCACTTGCTTATTTTGAAAAAAAATTCACATCTCACCCATAACTTTAACTTTTTATCAATTTAACCATTTACTGAATTGTAATTATAAGAAAAATTGAATACTTTTATTTCATAAAATTCGGGGTCTTACAATCTCCCCTCCTTATGAAATTTCGTCCTCGAAATTTACGTACCTGGTATTTCAAAGAGTTGAGAATACCTTCCTTTCATTTCAGATTCCATCTTTCTTGTCATCATAATTTCTCCATTGCTCATCTCCTGTATTTCAAATATCATTCTAGAATACAGCTTCAAAACAAGGGTTAATTTAACAAATTAACATATCACATAATATCCTGATAGTATGACTGACCAACAAATAAGCTTAGGTAGGACACACTAGCGAAGGATTTACTCATCTCTCCCCTCCTAGTTCTATTCCCCGATCTCCGCCAGAGATCATATCCCTAAGCTCTGATACCAACTGTGACAACCCCAAAATAGGTCCATTCCACCCAACCCATTCTGAGTCGTCAAATACATGGTACAGAAAACAACTACAACTTTATTACAACAATTGTCGTGCAAAATACAACAACACATATGCTGTGAGTTTGGATACAAATATATACCAAATGTGACTCATGTATAGTAACCCCGACACAAAAGATAGAAATTCTACAATAAAATTCATACCAATATTTCGGTATAATGATATTGAAAGAATAACATTACTTAAATTTATAAACAATTTATTTTAATTGTTTACACTTTACTAATTAATGCATTTAATCATCATAAAATGCCAACTCTTACAATTTCATCATCAATAATCAAAACCCTCATCAAAAATCTGCATATACCTCATATAGGATTCTCAAGCCATAAAATCCTATTTTCCAATTTTCTTTCTTCACAAAACATATTTAATTCATTTACTCATAACTAGACCATTTTCATGAAAAATACCAAATCAGTTCTAAAAATATTTCTTTTCTGGGATTTAGCATAATATAGTCCCATAGTGAACATATATTTTTCTCAGAATTTTTAAAAGTCATTTACTATTTTTCATATGGCCAAAATAGCCGAATATTTAGACATTTATCAAAAATTGTACTTTTGTCCAAAAATTTCGAAATTGACAGAGTATACTTCTACCATATACATGTACTCTCAATAAAAATTTCATCTATTTTGGAGTTAACCACAAGGAATTATAAGCGGTTACTTTTAAAATAGTCTTTTCTCATAAAATTCATAACTCTCAATCTATACATCCAAAAATCACCATTTTTGGACACAATCAATAAAACTCATCAAAATATCATTTCAAATTTTTCCATAATTTTTGAAGATCAGAAAAATTACGAAACTGAAAATCATAACAACCCTTAAAATCCCTTAATATCCCTTACAATCCCTTACAATCCCTTACCTCAAAAGAGCAGTACTTCTGTCTGGATATCGGATATGATGCTGAAGGAAACTTGCACTAATGAATAGCAACTCACCAAGTATCTAAAAACTCACAAACTATGCTTCATAATATAGAGAGAGAAAGAGAGAAAGATTATGTTTCTGGTGTGATTTTCAATTCTAACTTAGCCCTCTATTTATAGGAAAATTTTGGTAGGTTTGACCTGCAACCTGATGGCTTTACCTGCTACTATTCCCACCCACCACATTTGAAATATAATTCAGTACATTTCTTCACCAAACACAAGTGGGGCCCACCAATTCTAGAATTTTCTACCAAAAATGATAAACTCCGAAAATTCAACAATTTCTGAACCAGTCATCTCGTAAAATTCATAACAAATCATACGTTCATTTTTAACGGTTCAAAATTTGTGGGCATATACTCAACTTATATATGTATAACATATCCAAAAATTACCACGATCCAACGGTCGGATTAAAAATTATAACCCCCGCAAAATATCTCAAAAACCCTGATTTTTAATACCTCCATTCCGACAAAAATACGGATAAAAATCTCAACATTAACTCCTTCATTTTTTAACCACAAAAATATATTCCTCATTTCTATCCACATAAAATAAATATTTTCTTATCATATGAATCAATAATTAATTATTCACAAATAATATTACAGAATCACATTTATGACAACCAGGCCGTTCCCAGGAAAGAGGGGGCTTTCCAATAAGGATTTCTCCTTACTAGCGCGCAATTAGATGACCAAACCTCTCCTTAGACAGAACTTTCTAGACATTGCCAATAATGCTATCTAATAATATTATTCAAATAATATGAATTATTGATCTGATAATAGAAAATACTGTGCAGCAACAATTATTAAAACAACAATAATATAACATATCGACGCAGCAATTATTGAATCAATAAAATAAAATATTGAACAGTAATTACTGTAACAATTATTGAGTAGTGCCTTCTTACGTAAGAATCAATAATTTCAAAAATACTATGCAATACCGTGTGCTACTATGCAATAACGCGTATTACTGTATTTTAACCACCGGATATTCCAACAGTGTTAACGGTAACAACTACGCCGTTATTTGTAAAAATTCAAATTTGTCGTTTTCTTCACCCGACAGTTATTCGTTATGGGGCCCACAAATAGCTGCGCCGTCGTACGAATATTCCCCGACAGAAAGAATATTCCACGACCAAACGAATATTCCCCGACAACAATGATTATTTTATAACCACTTGCTTATTTTGAAAAAAAATTCACATCTCACCCATAACTTTAACTTTTTATCAATTTAACCATTTACTGAATTGTAATTATAAGAAAAATTGAATACTTTTATTTCATAAAATTCGGGGTCTTACAATCTCCCCTCCTTATGAAATTTCGTCCTCGAAATTTACGTACCTGGTATTTCAAAGAGTTGAGAATACCTTCCTTTCATTTCAGATTCCATCTTTCTTGTCATCATAATTTCTCCATTGCTCATCTCCTGTATTTCAAATATCATTCTAGAATACAGCTTCAAAACAAGGGTTAATTTAACAAATTAACATATCACATAATATCCTGATAGTATGACTGACCAACAAATAAGCTTAGGTAGGACACACTAGCGAAGGATTTACTCATCTCTCCCCTCCTAGTTCTATTCCCCGATCTCCGCCAGAGATCATATCCCTAAGCTCTGATACCAACTGTGACAACCCCAAAATAGGTCCATTCCACCCAACCCATTCTGAGTCGTCAAATACATGGTACAGAAAACAACTACAACTTTATTACAACAATTGTCGTGCAAAATACAACAACACATATGCTGTGAGTTTGGATACAAATATATACCAAATGTGACTCATGTATAGTAACCCCGACACAAAAGATAGAAATTCTACAATAAAATTCATACCAATATTTCGGTATAATGATATTGAAAGAATAACATTACTTAAATTTATAAACAATTTATTTTAATTGTTTACACTTTACTAATTAATGCATTTAATCATCATAAAATGCCAACTCTTACAATTTCATCATCAATAATCAAAACCCTCATCAAAAATCTGCATATACCTCATATAGGATTCTCAAGCCATAAAATCCTATTTTCCAATTTTCTTTCTTCACAAAACATATTTAATTCATTTACTCATAACTAGACCATTTTCATGAAAAATACCAAATCAGTTCTAAAAATATTTCTTTTCTGGGATTTAGCATAATATAGTCCCATAGTGAACATATATTTTTCTCAGAATTTTTAAAAGTCATTTACTATTTTTCATATGGCCAAAATAGCCGAATATTTAGACATTTATCAAAAATTGTACTTTTGTCCAAAAATTTCGAAATTGACAGAGTATACTTCTACCATATACATGTACTCTCAATAAAAATTTCATCTATTTTGGAGTTAACCACAAGGAATTATAAGCGGTTACTTTTAAAATAGTCTTTTCTCATAAAATTCATAACTCTCAATCTATACATCCAAAAATCACCATTTTTGGACACAATCAATAAAACTCATCAAAATATCATTTCAAATTTTTCCATAATTTTTGAAGATCAGAAAAATTACGAAACTGAAAATCATAACAACCCTTAAAATCCCTTAATATCCCTTACAATCCCTTACAATCCCTTACCTCAAAAGAGCAGTACTTCTGTCTGGATATCGGATATGATGCTGAAGGAAACTTGCACTAATGAATAGCAACTCACCAAGTATCTAAAAACTCACAAACTATGCTTCATAATATAGAGAGAGAAAGAGAGAAAGATTATGTTTCTGGTGTGATTTTCAATTCTAACTTAGCCCTCTATTTATAGGAAAATTTTGGTAGGTTTGACCTGCAACCTGATGGCTTTACCTGCTACTATTCCCACCCACCACATTTGAAATATAATTCAGTACATTTCTTCACCAAACACAAGTGGGGCCCACCAATTCTAGAATTTTCTACCAAAAATGATAAACTCCGAAAATTCAACAATTTCTGAACCAGTCATCTCGTAAAATTCATAACAAATCATACGTTCATTTTTAACGGTTCAAAATTTGTGGGCATATACTCAACTTATATATGTATAACATATCCAAAAATTACCACGATCCAACGGTCGGATTAAAAATTATAACCCCCGCAAAATATCTCAAAAACCCTGATTTTTAATACCTCCATTCCGACAAAAATACGGATAAAAATCTCAACATTAACTCCTTCATTTTTTAACCACAAAAATATATTCCTCATTTCTATCCACATAAAATAAATATTTTCTTATCATATGAATCAATAATTAATTATTCACAAATAATATTACAGAATCACATTTATGACAACCAGGCCGTTCCCAGGAAAGAGGGGGCTTTCCAATAAGGATTTCTCCTTACTAGCGCGCAATTAGATGACCAAACCTCTCCTTAGACAGAACTTTCTAGACATTGCCAATAATGCTATCTAATAATATTATTCAAATAATATGAATTATTGATCTGATAATAGAAAATACTGTGCAGCAACAATTATTAAAACAACAATAATATAACATATCGACGCAGCAATTATTGAATCAATAAAATAAAATATTGAACAGTAATTACTGTAACAATTATTGAGTAGTGCCTTCTTACGTAAGAATCAATAATTTCAAAAATACTATGCAATACCGTGTGCTACTATGCAATAACGCGTATTACTGTATTTTAACCACCGGATATTCCAACAGTGTTAACGGTAACAACTACGCCGTTATTTGTAAAAATTCAAATTTGTCGTTTTCTTCACCCGACAGTTATTCGTTATGGGGCCCACAAATAGCTGCGCCGTCGTACGAATATTCCCCGACAGAAAGAATATTCCACGACCAAACGAATATTCCCCGACAACAATGATTATTTTATAACCACTTGCTTATTTTGAAAAAAAATTCACATCTCACCCATAACTTTAACTTTTTATCAATTTAACCATTTACTGAATTGTAATTATAAGAAAAATTGAATACTTTTATTTCATAAAATTCGGGGTCTTACAACATTCTTCTATTATTCTGTTGGAACATCCTGTCTGTGTATTTTACACTGGACCTGGTTCCGTCTTTATTATTATTCTGTTGGAACATCCTGTCTGTGTGTTTTACAACGGACCTGGTTCCGTCTTTATTATTATTCTGTTGGAACATCCTGTCTGTGTGTTTTACACCGGACCTGGTTCCGTCTTTATTATTATTCTGTTGGAACATCTTGTCTGTGTGTTTTACACCGGACCTAGTTCCATTATTTATTATTCTGTCGAAATATCCTATCTGTGCGTTTACGCCGGACCTGGTTCCATTATTTATTATTCTGTTGGAATAACCTGTCTGTGCGGTCTATCGCATGCCGGGTGATTTCTTTTGTTATTCCATTCTTTATTATACTCAGTTGGTTAAGTTTTGACTTCTATACTCCATGAAATTAGTGGAATATCCTTGATAATTGCGGTTCATCCAGTATCTTTTCATGAAAATATTCTTCTAAGTATTCTTGAATTTTACTCCACAAAGCAGTATCATGTTGACAATTTGGACGTTGTTAATTCTTGGATAAATTAATTCTTGAACTTGTTTTATTGAATTCTTATATCATTGTCATCATCCTCATGTTTATAAAATGTTGAAAGTCATCTGTGGCCTGTAGTGCATAGATGGACTTGGTATGATTATGACCAGGGATTATTCGGTATAATCATGACCGTAATGTTACAAATGATGTGGTAAAAGTCCTCATTGGCCCGTAGTGCATTGATGGACAGTTGTTGGCATGATCATGACCATTAATGAATACACGAATATCCTTGGCCGTAGTGCATGGGTGATTCGATGATGTGGATTATTTTATTAAGCTGAGTCCCAGCGATAACAGTGTTGAAAAACCTTTTAAATCATAAAAGATAGTAGAGTTTATTTTCTACTTGACTCTTTTAATGGATTGCTTGTTCCGCTACAGTTAAACTTGATGTCTATTATATTTTATCAGTTTAACATTGTTGAAGGCTAATGATAATTTATTCTGCATTATCTTAGTCATAATATTTCTTACTGGGCTAGTTGAGCTCACCCTTTCTTTCACTGTTCTCTTCAGGAAATGAGAACGTAGCTGGGGCAAGTCGGGGAACGGAGTGATGGTCCGAATGATAGTATTAGTTAGTAGTCCTCACTATTCTATGTAATAGTGTGTTAATAAATGTAATGAGGACTCCTTTTGAGTATGAATACTCTCTAGAAGATAATATTTGTATTCAAACTCACAGTTTATGTTTTGTCGTATTGTACACGACAGTTGTATTAGTAAGTTGTATTTGTATTCTATACTATGTATCTAACGACCCAAGATGGGTGATGTATACCTAATTTTGGGGGCATCACAGTTGGTATCAGAGCTTAGGGATATGATCCCTGGCTAAGATGTGAGAATAGAACTAGGAGGGGAGACACGGGAAATTCCTTCGCTAGTATGACCTACCTAAGTTTATTTGCATGGTATTTAATTGGTCGGTCATATATATCAATTAACTTTTATTTTGTGGCAGTATCTGAAAATAGCATCTGAGAATGTTGAGAATAGCAATGGGGCACAGACGACTGTTGATTCACCACATATCAATAATCAGGATAATGTGCATCAGGAAGGTGACAATCCTCATGCAAACAACAACACTTACCAGATGATGAATGATGGAATGTTCAGAAACTTTATGCAGTTCATGCAACAGCAGGCGAGAGCGGCTCCTATCCAAAATATAGGTGGAAACACTGAAAATTCTCGGACGGTCACCGCTAAACAGTTCAAGGTGCTGGGACCACCAGAGTTTAAGGGAGAGCCAAAACCACTTATAGCGGAAACATGGATAAAGCAGATTACCAAGATATTTGATGTCTTGGGATGCTCCGAGGAGCAAAAGGTTCCCTTTGCCGCCTTTATGTTGCGAGGAGAGGCAGATTACTGGTGGGAATCGATTAAGCGTACTCAACCTGCCGCACTGAAGATGTCTTGGGAGAAGTTCCAAGAGCTGTTCACTGACAAATACTTTCCCGAAAGTGTTCGTCACATGAAGGAGGTGGAGTTCATCAAATTGGAGCAGAATAATATGACCGTGTCGCAGTATGAGGCTAAATTTGCTGAGTTGTCCCGGTTTGCGTCCCACTTGGTGGATAATGAAGAGCGAATGACGCGAATGTTTTTGCGAGGTTTGAAACCTGAGATACGTCAACATCTTATTTCTCATAAACTGTGTTTGTATTCAGATGTTGTGAATAGGGCTCAGTTAGTGGAGCGCGATAACGAGTCAACGCAACCAAAAGAGAGCAGTCGGCAAAATGATAATACCAGTGAGAGCAGTCATCGAAGCGGTGACAACAAGCGTGGAGGGAATCAACAGGCCAGAAATGGTAACCACTTCGGTGGTAATCAGGGCCAAAACAATAAGAATGGTCATTTCAAGAAGAGGAGATTCAACAATGATGGAAAGACGTCAGCACCAGCACCCGTTGTTAAGGAAGGAGAACGACCACCTATCATATGTTTCAAATGCGGAGGGGAGGGGCACATCAGTCCAAACTGCGCGATGCCGTCTAAAGCATGTTATAATTGTGGAAGAGAAGGTCATTTAGCTCGATTTTGTCGTTTACCAAAAACAAGTTCAGCCAAGATGGAGACACCAAAGGTCGTCCCAGAAAAGTCAAAATCGGTAGTGCAAGGGAGAGCGTTTGTTGTGACCTCCCAGAAAGCAAGGAACCCGAATGAGGTCATCACGGGTAAGCTTATCATAAACTCTAACGAAGTCTATACTTTATTTGATACCGGTTCTACCCATTCTTTTATTTCTCCTACTTGCGCTCATCGATTAAATTTGACTCCGGAGAAATTAGACTTTGATTTATCTGTTGAAACTCCATTGGGAGAAACCTTCATTACATCCACGATTTATAAGTCTTGTTTGGTTCAAGTTGGTACCCACACATTACCTGTCGATCTGATTTCATTAAAAATACTTGCATTTGACGTGATTCTAGGGATTGATTGGTTAACTACTCATCATGCAAAAATTGATTGTTTTCGTAAGGTTGTTAGCTTTCATATTCCTAATCGACCTATTATGCGAATTCAAGCAACCAAACCATTAAAATCAATCGCTGTCATCTCAAGCCATAAAGCTATTCGTTTATTAAAAAACGGATGTCAAGCTTTCTTAGCTCATGTCACGGATCTAAACAAAAATACGTCAGTTTTGAATGATATTTCTATTGTTAATAAATTCCCTGACGTATTCCCTGAAGAACTTCCTGGCCTACCCCCAGAGCGTGAAATTGAATTTTGTATCGACCTTGAACCCGGTACAAAACCCATTTCCAAAGCCCCATATCGAATGGCTCCTATTGAACTTCAGGAGTTAAAGATCCAACTGCAGGAATTGTTAGACATTGGCTTTATTCGTCATAGTACTTCTCCTTGGGGTGCTCCTGTGCTATTCGTGAAGAAGAAAGATGGAAGTATGCGACTTTGTATTGATTATCGGGAGTTGAATCATGTCACCATCAAAAATAGGTACCCATTGCCACGTATTGATGACCTGTTTGACCAGTTTCAAGGAGCACAATTCTTTTCAAAGATCGATCTTCGTTCTGGATATCATCAGCTGAAGGTTAGAACTGAGGATATTCCAAAGACGGCTTTCAGAACTCGGTACGGGCATTATGAATTCCTAGTCATGTCCTTTGGATTGACTAATGCTCCTGCTGCCTTCATGGATATGATGAACCGGGTATTCAAGGAATATTTGGATCACTTTGTGGTCGTCTTTATTGATGACATCCTTATTTATTCCAAAAGCCGTGAAGATCATGAGCAACACTTGAGGTTGGTACTCCAAAAGCTTCGTGAATACAAGCTTTATGCCAAGTTGAAGAAATGCGAGTTCTGGCTGGAGGAGGTAGCATTCCTTGGGCACGTAGTATCAAGTCGTGGAATATCGGTTGACCCGACAAAGATTGAAGCTATTCAAAGCTGGGAGCAACCTAAATCAGTGACCGAAGTACGTAGCTTTCTTGGTTTAGCTGGTTATTATCGGAGATTCGTGGAAGGATTTTCTCGAATCGCTACTCCATTAACTCAGCTGACTCGGAAAGATACAAAGTTCGGTTGGAGCGAAGAATGTGAGCAGAGTTTTCAAGAACTCAAGAGGAGACTCATTTCAGCACCTGTTCTAACAATACCATCTGGCTCGGAGGGATTTGTCATCTACAGTGATGCTTCGAGCAAAGGGTTGGGATGCGTTCTCATGCAACATGGAAAAGTCATAGCCTATGCATCAAGACAACTCAAGGAATATGAGAGGAATTATCCTACTCATGATCTAGAGTTGGCAGCTGTTGTCTTTGCACTTAAAATTTGGAGGCATTACTTGTATGGGGAGAAGGTGGAGATCTTTACGGATCATAAAAGCCTCAAATATTTCTTCACTCAAAAGGAACTCAACATGCGACAACGACGTTGGCTTGAACTGTTGAAAGATTATGATCATACCATTCAATACCATCCTGGAAAAGCGAACGTGGTAGCTGACGCATTGAGTAGAAGATCATATGCAAGTACGAGTGCAATATTGTCAACACAAAGGCCCATTTTGTGTGACTTGCAAAGGATGGAGATAGAGTTAAAGACTCCAGGGACCCATGTGATGATGGCGAATATACGAGTAGAACCAACTTTAATCGATAAAGTTAAAGCTGCTCAAGCTACAGACCTGGAGCTGATGCGTATGAGGAAGAAAGTGCAAGAAGGTGCTATGCCGGAAGCAAGAATCGATGAAGAAGGAATACTTCGAGTCAACTCCAGACTTTGTGTTCCTAACAACCCTGATTTAAAGTATGAAATCATGATGGAGGCGCACAACACACCGTTTGCAATCCATCCTGGAAGTACCAAAATGTATCATGATCTTCGTCATACATTTTGGTGGAGCAATATGAAGAGAGAGATAGCGTTGTTTATCTCAAGGTGTCTAACTTGTCAACGAGTCAAAGCGGAGCATCAAGTACCAAAAGGTCCATTGCAACCACTTGAAATTCCAGAATGGAAGTGGGAGCACATTACCATGGATTTCGTTACCGGTCTTCCTAAGGTTTCTCAAGGTATAGATGCGATTTGGGTCATTGTTGATAGATTGACCAAGTCTGCTCATTTCTTACCGATACGAGAAAATTATACACTTGAACGTCTTGCTCGTATGTACATAAACGAGATTGTAAGACTGCATGGTATGCCAGTATCCATAGTTTCTGACCGAGACCCAAGATTCACTTCACGATTTTGGGTTAGTTTACAAAAAGCTATGGGCACGGATTTACGATTTAGTTCAGCATATCATCTTCAGACGGACGGACAATCAGAGAGGACTATTCAAACTCTTGAAGATCTATTAAGACTCTGTGTCTTTGACTTCAAGGGAAGTTGGGACAAGTTCTTACCATTGGTGGAGTTTTCCTACAACAACAGTTATCAAGCAAGTATTGGCATGGCTCCATTCGAAGCATTGTATGGAAGAAAATGTCGTTCTCCAGTATGCTGGGATGAGGTGGGTGAAGCAACGTTGTTGGGACCGGAGTTGGTACGTATGACTACAGAAAAGATTCAAACGATCCGACAACGTATAAAAATCTCACAAGATCGACAAAAGAGTTATGTTGATCTTCATCGAAAGGACGTGGAATTTGATATAGGAGATCATGTGTTCTTACGTGTTGCTCCATGGAAAGGAGTTACGAGATTTGGAAAGAGAGGAAAGCTCAATCCTCGATTCATCGGTCCATTTTTAATTCTCGATCGAGTAGGAACTGTGGCTTATAGACTCGCTTTACCGCCAAGTATGTCTCGTGTTCATAACGTTTTTCACATATCCATGTTACGCAAATATGTGGAAGACCCGAACCACATTATTGAGTTAGAACCGGACGAAATAGCGGAGGATTTGACGTATGAAGAAGTTCCTGTTCAAATCTTGGATAAGAAGGAACATATTCTACGCTCCAAGGTTATACCTCAAGTTAAAGTTTTGTGGAGAAACCACGATGTTGAGGAAATGACTTGGGAGTTAGAATCTGAAATGAAATCAAGGTATCCTTACCTCTTCGACATACCAGGTACGTACCCTAATTTCGAGTGCGAAATTTCATAAGAAAGGGAGGTTGTAAGACCCCAACTTTTATAAATAAAGATGAATTTTCTATAAATATCATTTTTGAATATTATGGAGTTAATTTGATATAATGTTATAGTTGTGGGTAATATTTATAAATTTTGCAAAGTACGCAAGTTGTTATATAATATTCGATTGGTCGGGGAATATTCGTTTTAACAGGGAATATTCGTACAACGGCACAATCATTGGTGGATCCCACAACGGAATTATTGTCGGATTGAGAAAATGACAAAAATATTTTATTAAAAATAACGGCAGAAGTTTTACCATTGTTACTGTTGAACTACTCGGTAGTAAAAGTACAGTAATACGTGTGGTTGCATAGTAGCACACGGTATTGATTATTAATGCTTATGTGAGAAGTCACTCAGTTTGATTCAATTATTGTCAGTTAATAATATGAATTATTTAGCGATAATGACGTTTTGTTTTATTCGTATTATTAACGTAATAAAACAGAAATATCTTTTTATATAAAACAGAATACTTTATTAAAGTTATTCTATAAATAGAATATATTATATTTTTTTTAAAAGATTTTTCTTTAAATATGGACCGTCAGATTAAAGTAATCAATCTGGACCGTTCATGGATTAGTTACTATGCATTCTATTTTTCTATAAATAGCAGCTCATTCCTTCATTATTTCTTACGAATTCACTGAACTCTAGAGAGAGAAACTATAGAGAGAGAGAAGAAGAGTATTCTGTACTTAACTACTTCCTTATTTCAGCTCTTCTTTAAAACGGTAAGGGTGTTATTCTTTCTTATTCATGAAGAGAACTGTTGTTATTCCATTTTTTATTATTCTGTTGGAATAACCTGTATACACGGTCTACCCTATACTTGGTGACATTCTTCTATTATTCTGTTGGAACATCCTGTCTGTGTGTTTTACACCGGACCTGGTTCCGTCTTTATTATTATTCTGTTGGAACATCCTGTCTGTGTGTTTTACACAGGACCTGGTTCCTTCTTTATTATTATTCTGTTGGAACATCCTGTCTGTGTGTTTTACACCGGACCTGATTCCATTATTTATTATTCTGTCAGAATATCCTGTCTGTGCGTTTACGCCGGACCTGGTTCCATTATTTATTATTCTGTTAGAATAACCTGTCTGTGCGGTCTATCGCATGTCGGGTGATTTCTTTTGTTATTCCATTCTTTATTATACTCAGTTGGTTAAGTTTTGACTTCTATACTCCATAAAATTAGTGGAATATCCTTGATAATTGCGGTTCATCCAGTATCTTTTCATGAAAATATTCTTCTAAGTATTCTTGAATTTTACTCCACAAAGCAGTATCATGTTGACAATTTGGACGTTGTTAATTCTTGGATAAATTAATTCTTGAACTTGTTTTTATTGAATTCTTATATCATTGTCATCATCCTCATGTTTATAAAATGTTGAAAGTCATCTGTGGCCTGTAGTGCATAGATGGACTTGGTATGATTATGACCAGGGATTATTCGGTATAATCATGACCGTAATGTTACAAATGATGTGGTAAAAGTCCTCATTGGCCCGTAGTGCATTGATGGACAGTTGTTGGCATGATCATGACCATTAATGAATACACGAATATCCTTGGCCGTAGTGCATGGGTGATTCGATGATGTGGATTATTTTATTAAGCTGAGTCCCAGCGATAACAGTGTTGAAAAACCTTTTAAATCATAAAAGATAGTAGAGTTTATTTTCTACTTGTCTCTTTTAATGGATTGCTTGTTCCGCTGCAATTAAACTTGATGTCTATTATATTTTATCAGTTTAACATTGTTGAAGGCTAATGATAATTTATTCTGCATTATCTTAGTCATAATATTTCTTATTGGGCTAGTTGAGCTCACCCTTTCTTTCACTGTTCTCTTCAGGAAATGAGAACGTAGCTGGGACAAGTCGGGAAACGGAGTGATGGTCCGAATGATAGTATTAGTTAGTAGTCCTCACTATTCTATGTAATAGTGTGTTAATAAATGTAATGAGGACTCCTTTTGAGTATGAATACTCTCTAGAAGATAATATTTGTATTCAAACTCATAGTTTATGTTTTGTCGTATTGTACACGACCGTTGTATTAATAAGTTGTATTTGTATTCTATACAATGTATCTGACGACCGAAGATGGGTGATGTATACCTAATTTTGGAGGCGTCACAGATGGTATCAGAGCTTAGGTTCTTTCTTGTAGAAAACCTATTTAGGTTTGACCTGTGAGTTGTGAGTAAATCACTGGGTAGACGTAGGAGTTCGACTCGATTTTGCTATCTGTTTGGTTGGTCTTGATTTTTACCAAATATTTTTAGCTCTTTGAGTTGTAATTGATTTGAGAAAGGCGAGATAATTTTTTAGATTATTATTGTTATGTGTTGGAGCAATAATATTAGTTAAGGATTGTGATTGGATCATTAAGGAGAATAATGTCATATTTTATTTAGTTAAGAAATGATTATATGATTATGATGTGAGTATTTGTATCGATGAGTATTTGATTTTGGAAAATTATTTTTTAGAGCTCTTTTTTTGTGACAATTATTATGATCGTTGAATTGAGGATTTGATTTGAGTTAGGTTTTGATTTATGTTAAGCTTGTGGATAATTTGAGGTTTGTGTATTGATGACATATTATGATAAAAAGGAAATTATTAAGTATAGAGGATTTCTTGTAATTTGAGTTGATGTTCGAGGTAATTAGATTAATCATTTGGAGTTAATGATCAATTTTGTGGCTATTTTCTAGTAAGATATTGGAGTTATGTCCTATGAAGTTTCTTTGTGATAGTATGGAAAAACATTGAAATTTATTGGATTAAGGTTTGCACTAAGAGAAGGATTGATTTATTAAATGACTAGATAATAAGTAATGATTTAAGAGATTTTGAATAGTTATAGTTTACTTATTCAGACAGTAGGATATATGATTTAGAGTTTGGTATGGTGATAAATAAATTTTAGTCGTATATTCTTTGGTGTAATAATATTTGAGAACTAATTTGATTTAAGTTTATGATGTTTTGAAGCTCTTGAGGACTTAGTGAGAGTTGGTAATATAATTTATACAATTGTTTTGTTTATCCGATGCCATTGAAGTTTTGCATGAATTTATAAATAAATAAAATGAAAATAATTTGATAAATCTTTGTCAAGTGTGGAACATAAGCATTTTACGAATTAAAAATAATTTTAAACATTTTGGGTATTCGAATCATATTTAGATGAAGATAATTTTTTTTTTTTGTGATTTCGAATTATGTTCCGAAGAGTACATTTGCAAGAATGAAACTTAAAGAAATTGACGAGGGCCGCACCAGCTGTGGAGCATGTGGTTTAATTCAATGTAAAACGAAGAATCTTAACGGGGCTTGACACTATAGGTGACGAATCTTTTACGAGTAGATGGATAATTGTGTGGACCGATGGACTTACCAACGTTGATTGTTACAAAAGGTGATGCTACGTGTTAACTAATTTTTATTTTTTTTAGCTTATTTGAATTCCGAGGACAGAATTATTTTTAAGGGGTAAAAAATATAATAACCCATTTTTTTTAATAATTAAATATTAATTGATTTTATTTTATACAATTGTATTTAAATTGGAAAAGGTAAACGATTTTTCCCTCTTTTCTTCCTTGTTTTGTTTGGAAAAGTAAATTCTTTTAGTAGATAATTAAATAACTGATTAAATTAAAATTGAGGAAGACAATTCCTTTTGTTAAAGTCTTGTGGTAAAATTATTCGGAGTGGGAAGCTACTTGGGAGATAGAGGAGTCTATTCGAGCGGAGGATCCACATCTTTTGATAATTAGGTACGTTCATTCTTTTGATTCCGAGGACGGAATCCTTTTTAAGGGGGAGGTAATGTAATATCCCGGGAAAAAAATTATAATAATAATATTAAATTTATATTCTTAAAACATATTGTTTGGACTTTGTCTTTATTTGGGTCAAACTAGCTATTTAATTTATATGGGCTAATAAATAATAATAAGTGATGGGTAAATTAATTTAGTACAATTTGGGCTTTTAAAATGTATTGGGTTTAAATTATATTTGTGGGTAATAATAAATCCTATTTAAAGTAGGAGAGTTAATATTTAATAAATTAAATAACTAAACCTAATCTTACTTTCATTATACGAATTGAGGGAAAGAGAGGAAGAGAGAAGTGGCGGCTGAAGACGGAAGATAAATTAACAATCAACAGGGGAAATTAACTCATGTTAGCATATTATGATTTGAGAATCACTTTTATTGTATTTATCACATGAGTATTGGTATGATGATGAATGAATTAAGGAATTTATTGATAATTCTTAAGGAAAAGGAATCATGTATGAATTCTGCAAGTGGTGTATATATGAGGGTATAAATTTTGGCAACACCTTGTTTGGAACGAAAGGCACTGTAGTTATTATATATATATATATATATAAGGATTATGCATGGCTTGAAATCAGGAGTTTGAAAGAAAAAAAAAACTATGCTGGAGCTTCTTTTTTTTTGGGCAATTATATATGTATGTTCTGTATGATTGATGACCACTGGTGCAGATATTTAAAGTTAAAAAAAAACGTATACTAACATGTTGGCCAAATAATTTAGTTAACAAAATTTAATTTGAATGGATTCTCTTGTCCCATAATAAGTGGTCACATGAATATTATAAAAATAATAAAGTATATTAATAGGACAATATAATTGGTTAATTGAAACATGACAGTAGTAACTATAAGATGTGAAAATATTGATGATTAATAGAATTATAAAAGTTAATGTCTATTAAAAGTAAAGTATAATTTTATTAGACTTATAATTCATTAATTTATTCTTTTAATTAGTTCGAACGGAGGGAGTCTAAACAGATCATAATTGGATTATAATCTGGGTTTTACTTTGCTTAATTCAGGTACGAATTTCGTACTCTTTCAGCGATACTTTTGTTAAATTTGATGTGTTCGTTTTGTTTCTCGTTTCGAATTCTGTTATTATTTCACATAATTGTTCTTGTGAAATTCATATATTTGTTTCATTTTAGAGTTGACACATTGGACTCGTACTTGTACTCTTTGATATCATGTCTAGTATTTATTTTGATGTTTGTAGAGCGATATATGTTGTTACCTCCTGTTGGAGACATTATAATTTGATCCGGTTCAATATATATATTAGAACCCCATTTTGTGGATATTGTGTCGCATGTGTTGTGACACGGTATCTATTTTTATTGGTATTCTGTCGCATGTGTTGTGACACGATACCTATTTTGATGGTATTATGTCGCATGTGTTGTGACATGATATTTTTGTTAGAATATACCGTAGGGTATACATGAGCTATAACCACCTGTGGGGGTACCACAGGCATGTCGTCTTGGCACGAGAGGCATGACACTTTCCGTGGCAGTGTGATTAGTCCACGGCATCTCCGTTTTGGGCTCCGGAGGAAGTGGGCCATTTGGTGTTTTGTTGTGGGAGGCGTATGGGTTAACCCTAGTTTTCTGTTCTGCGAATTTGCGATGTTGTGCCAAACACACTTATCCGATTTGCATACATTTGGATTCGCGGTCCAATGTGTGATTTGCCTGAGTGGCATTATTTTGATTTTCCTGTGTGGCATTGTTTTGATGTGCCTGTGTGGCATTATTTTGGTTGCCTATGTGGCATCATTTGATTTGCCTGTGTGGCATTAGTTTGACTTGCCTGTGTGGTAATGTGTATTTCTGAGCTCATTCGGTATAAAATAACTCCAGCCATTTGCTTCAGCCTATTATTTTATTGGATTAGTTTTGTTGGTTTCTGTTCAGTTCAAGTCATTGAGTTAGTTACTTCAGTTCGTTATTTCTTTATTCTTTTATTGGTTTCGTCAATTACGTTGATTCGGATATATTCATTACGTTGATTCAGATATATTCCATTCAGATCTTTGGATATTATATTTTCTTTCGTATTTGCACTTGAGGCTTTGTTCAGTATTTTGTCTCAGTTGTTTTCGTATATCAGTTGTATATCTTTTGTATATCTGTATCCGTACTGGGCAATTGGCTCGTGCTGTGTTTTTCTTCCGGCAGGTTTGCAGGGGTGATTCAGGGCTAGTGTGATGAGATTTTTGCCTTTGACCATTTAGGTTGATTCAAATTTTAAGTTTTGATTATTTTGACTCAGTTTGGAGAATTGTACTTATTACTTTATTAATGGATCACCACTATTAATATTTTGAGGTTGTTGGTGCTCTGTTTATTTATTTTGAGTTTTGTTGTGCTTTGCACGTGACCTCCCTTTCCTTTTCGGGAAGGGGGTGTTACACACACACACACACACACACATATATATATATATATATATATATATATATATATATATATATATATATATATATTTAAAATACGCGTCATATTAATTAACATGCGAAGCATGTTTGCATAATATATAATATATATAGTATAATCAAGCACATATAGAATACTATATTATACCTGGATTGATTATGGACTTTATTCTAGTTTGGTTCACTAGAGCCACCAAGTGTACCAAAAGGTCAAACCTAGGGGAGCAATAATTAATATTTAAATATAACTATTACATTTAAACCTGGGCTCCATTACAAACGGGTCTTCATGTGTTCCTTGCTCCTTGATCTCCAATTCTTCAAAATTAATTCTAACTATTCCTATTACAAAACTATTTAAAATAAATAGAAACCTTGATCAACAGTCAAGGGGAAGTACGTAGGAGGGAGTTAGAATTTACATTAAGAAAGAAAAAAAATTTAGAGAAGACGAGGTACGCAGACCCCATTTAATAAAACTCATACATCCATTCATCCAACTAAAATAAAATTCAATCACATTGGTCAATAGTCCATAATCAATCTCATTTATTATCATACACATCACCATATGCATTAATAACTTACATTCATCTCATGAATAATAAACATTCAATATATATTTTGATATCATTTAATAGGTAAAATTTAGTTGGCATAAAATCTAATTTTGAATCAAAATAAACTCCTTTATTTTAATCCAAATTTAAATCAAAATAAACCTCTTTTATTTTAATTTATCATATTTTGAATAAAATAACTATTTTATTTTAATCAAAATCTTTAATCAAAATAAACTCATTTATTTTAATTAATTTTGGAATCTAATTCCAAGAAAAAAACTCTTTTATTAAAGGAAACACGAATTCTCTTTCCTATTCACAAATAAACTCTTTTATTTTAAATAATATGAAATCTTATTTCATATCTAAATAAATTCCTTTATTTAAGGAAACATGGAATCCAAATCCAATTTCAACTCT
Organism: Panax notoginseng; assembly: GCA_016801055.1. NCBI lineage: Eukaryota > Viridiplantae > Streptophyta > Magnoliopsida > Apiales > Araliaceae > Panax > Panax notoginseng. The sequence goes on along the minus strand of CM029013.1, from coordinate 211,725,948 downwards.
AATTAGTTATCATGGAATCCAATTCCAACTTTAATTAGTTAGCATGAAATCTAATTTTAAAATAAAAATAAACTTTTTATTTTAATAATAAAATAATTAAGATTAATATATATATATATATATATATATATATATATATATATATATATATATATATATATATAACAAATATTAACTATATATCATGATCATGATCCTGCATAGTGAATCCCTTATTTTTTTTCATAATTCATTCCAGAACCCCTTCAACGTTTTTGAAAAAAAAACTTTTTTTTTAAACTGGTACAGGATTTGAACGTGGTTATCACAAGGGATAATATAAAATATATATGTGACGTGAATTACCGGGAGATACATGATATAATTTTTCAAATGATGATCCTGAACTTACATGTCCACTAACGTAAATTATAAATATATAATATATCACCACCACGCGAATCACAGCGAGAGAAGGGAAAAAAAAATTAGTTCGCAGTATAACAATTATCCGAAAATTGATATTTTTTTAAAATGAATTTTATACAACAATATTATGCCCAATTAAATTGTTCTAAACACATATCAACATACATATCAAATCAAACAATTAATAATTCGCATAAAGGTTTGACTCTGATGCCACTATTAGGTTTGTAATATTCATGAACGCAATCAAATTGCATAAATAAGCGGAATCGTGGAAAATCAGAGTTTTAAAATTTTACAAACCTTATACCCGGATCATCCTTTATGCGCAATTATTAATTTAACGAAAAGATAAGGAATTATGAATCATACCATTGAAGATCCGAGCTTCCTCAGGTACAAGTTCACCTCCAATCCTTTCGCGTTCAATTTGAATCCACCGGGTTTGGTTCCTTCCTGTGATCAACGTTAGCCACCCAAGTGATTTGCCTCTAGAGGTGATCCACCAAGGAAGAAGAAAGATTCAAGAAGATGGGTATTTGGCAAAACCCTAGTTTTTCTATTTCTCATAGAAAAGGAGCGTACTCTCCAACAAATGGAATCACATATGTTGTGAAAAAGTCAACAATAATACTACACCCATAATAAGACTCCTCTTATTTATAGATGTGGGGAACTCTCCTTAACAATTAAGGAATTGAGTTTTATTTTAATTAATTATGCTCCCAATCTTATTAGGAATAATTAATTAAAATCTTTTAATTAATTTGCTCCTAAACTTATTAGGAATATATGAGAGTACTTTTATTAATTAATTCCCAAACTCCTTTAGGAATTAAATAATAATAATAGTAATAATAATAATAAGACTCCTCTTATTAATTTAAATTTAATATTTCCAAAATATTAACTAATAAATATTAAGCTATTTAATTTATTCTATCGCTATAGATTAAATTAAATATACTTAACTTATTATTACGATTATGCCATTAACTTCTTAAATAATTATTCTTTCTTTTATGATGTAACCCTTTAGGTTCTCCATATTAAACCGGCTGTGAATAAATCAATTAGAACAATTCTAATCTTATTTAAATAAATAATATTTATTCTACAATAGGGATAAGCCCCCCCATCTTCTTGATGTTAGATTTTGTGAAAATCAAAGTAGTAATCAAATTGCAAAATTAGCGGAAGCATAATAAAATTAGATTTTAAAATTTTTCACAAACCAATTACCCAGATCATGCTTTATGCATATTATTAATTAAAACGAAGAACAAGAAATTATGAAATCATACCCTTGTAAAAACGAGCTTCCTCAGGTACGAGTTCACCTCCTACTTCTCCGCGATCTCCTTGAATCTCTGGGTAGATTCCTTCCTTTGATCAATGTAAGCCACCCAAGTGTATGGCCTCTAGAGGTGATCCACCAAGGAAGAAGAATTTTTCAAGAAGAAGGGTGTATTGGCTCAAACCCTAGTTTTTCCTATCTATATAGAAAAAGGGGCGTACTCTCCAATTCTTAGAATTACGTATATCTTGATATCTGATATAAGGCTTCCCTTATAAAGATATCATGTAACCCTATTTAATTAAAATAAGGTATTATTTATATAATTAAACTCTTTTAATTAAATGGGCTCCATAATCTTATTATAGATAATTAATTAAACTCCTTTAACTAATTTTCCCTCCTAATCCTATTAGGAATAAATGAGAGTACTTATATTAAATTAATTCCTAAACTCTTTTATAAATTAAAATAATAATAATTGTAATAATATTAATAAGACTCCTCTTATTAATTTATATTTAATATTTCTAAAATATTAAATAATAAATATTAAGCTATTTAATTTATTGTATCACCATAGATTAAATTAAATATACTTAACATATTATTACGATTATACCATTAACTTCTTAAATAATTATTCTTCCTTTTATGGTGTGACCCTTTAGGTTCTCCATATTAAACCGGTTGTGAATAAATCAATTAGAACAATTCTAATCTTATTTAAATAAATAAATTAAACGATTAATTTATTTAAATAAATAATATTTATTCTACAATAGGGATAAGCCTCCCTAGCGATCAACGACTTTCCAGATAATATAGCTTTCAACATTAATCATAAAAGAACCTTTGAGTTAATAGTTACCGTACAATTCAATCCTTCCACCATACAATGTCCCAATTAAATATAAGAAATGTGTAGACACTCGAAATTTTCTGTACACCTGTCACTAACATTGCAGGAGAGCATATTCGTCTTTTAAGAGAGAACCCTGAAAGACGATCCATATCCATGCTGGATACTACCGGAAGTTCAGCATCAACCCCGGATCACAATCTGGGAGTAATAATCTCGAAGATAATCCCGAGGTATCCAGTTTCAGTCCCAACCATGGGAATATCTACTAACCTTGGTGATAACCCCAAGGAAGGCAATTTCGGCGATAACCCCGGAAATGCTTGTTACAAATGCAACCAGCTTCAATCTCGGCGCTCACAACGAGATCCACTGTACCAGCCCGATTATAACATCGAAAAGGCAGACACACCTCAAAGATGACAATGAGGACCTTCAACAAATTACAGCAGTCCAATTTCAACAAAGCTGAGCAACGTCTGCTTTATCAGCCCAATCCGGTGATAACACCGGTGAGGGGAAACATCGTCATCTGACAAACACGATGTCACGCCACGTCGCCTCAATGTATCTACGCAACAATATCCCACAAGACTAATCAATCCCGAGTGACTATTGTGCGGGGTAATGGATGAAAGTTGAAGCTTGAAGATCGGAGGGCACCGTCCCATCTTCAATGACTTCGCACAAACTCTAATCCCATGCCATCGTACAACTCTAGACAATGGCGGTCCGAAATAGGTCCTGTATACCTCAAACGGATGCCCAGATTGCACTTCTAAAAGTTCGAGTGGACATTACAGTGCCCGAGTGCACGTACTTCGAGACGACCCGAGCTGAAAAACTCGGGCCCACCCGGGTTGCCTCTGGTACACCTGCGGCTCCACCCTCTATAAATAGAGGGCTTGGGGTGGCCATTTTGTAAGAGAAAATGGCGAGGAAGCCCTACCTAATTTGCTTTGCACTCATCCCAGGCAGTGTACTTTCCCCTTTTAGACACCTGTGAGCTCATATATAGCCCTTTTGTACCTACAAAAGTCTGTGTTTACTCACTCTAAAGATATAGAAGTCTTCTTTGGCAGCCCACTGTAAGCCTTCTCACACACTTTAGAGTCCTTTCTCTTCATCTTTGCACACACCCTTCTACACGTTGAGAGTCGTGTTGCTTGCTTTTCCCCAGATTTCGGTCCGTGGTTTCATTCCAGTCTGTATATATATATATATATATATATATATATATATATATATATATATATATATATATATATATATATATATATATATATATATATATATATATTGACTAACATTATCGAGTTATGCCTCGATTGAGCCTAGACTTCGGTCTGGAGCGTTTATTTGCTTTCCTATATATATACTTATATATATGAACTGCGTGTCGAACTCTGTTCGATGAGCCTAGACTTCGGTCTGGAGCGTTTACATGCTTTAATATATATATACTTATATATATTATCTGTGGTCGAACTCTGTTCGATGATCCTGGATTTTACATCCGGAACGTTTACATGCTTTAATATATATATTATCTGTGGTCGAACTCTGTTCGATGAGCCTGGATTTTACATCCGGAACGTTTACGTGTTTTAATATATATATATATATATATATATATATATATATATATATATATATATATATATATATATATATTAACTGTGGTCGAACTCTGTTCGATGAGCCTGAATTTTACATCCGGTGCGTTTATTCGTTTTATATATATATATATATATATATATATATATATATATATATATATATATATATATTTACATTTAGTCCTGCCTGGAGTTCACTTCGTGGCAGTTGATTGCTTTTTACAGCTTTCTGTACATTTCGTCCCGCCTGGAGTTTCTTCCGTGGTGGTTGATAGCTTTTACAGCTTTATTTATATTTCTGATCCCCCATGGAGGTGCTTCATGGTTGGTGATCATGTATGTATATATATATTTACAGCTTTTATATATATACCTGCTTACTGCGTTTATATCAATTGCGGCATCATGTGAGCCTAGGAATCATGTGATCACAGATTCAGTCCTCTGAATCTAGATTCGGTTCCCGTGATGGACCTTTTCAGCTGTAAGCAGCTTGTAAATATATCTGTGATGTTTGGATTTCCTCAGATGGTTTTCATACCCACGAGGAATTCAACACCTTTTTGTAAAGTATTTTCATACGGATGCTTCGCATCTGTCAAATAAAATCAATCCAGCCGAATACGGAATAAAATGGGAGTGTAAAAGGTCTCAATTACTATTGAACATCAAGGTTTGAAAAACCTCTTTTATAAAAAATCACTGCCATATCTTGCTTAAAATTGAATTTTTACATAAAATTCTAACCTTGTGTATATAGGTGCGAACGAGGCCTCGCACTACTTCCAAATAACAGCACATTGACCCACACACACACACACACATTCAGATAACAGTTTCTTGAAAAGAGGCGGTCACCGTGGTAACACGGATCTCGGGGGGGGGGTGCCTAACACCTTCCCTCCGCATAACCAAGTCCCCGGACCCTAATGAATCTCGGTTTCACCGACTCGTTTAGCAGTGTCACACCACTGGGTCAATGTGTAAACCTTTTCTTGGTTGTGTTGGTACAACCATTTAAAAAACCAACTGGCAACTCTTATAGTCCAATCGTCGACATTATACATGTCAGACCTTTTTCACTTGTTTTTTCAAACAAATCTCACCTAAAATGAGAACACCAAAGAACAAGTAACGGAAAGGGATAATTAAAAAATCCTGACGTCGACGGGTGGCGACTCTGCTGGGGACTCCAGTAAGAGGACTTAAGCCGCTATTACAATTTTTTCAAAATTGTCATCTGCTTGTGTGTGGATGTTGCATTTACATTTTGTGATGAATGTGTATGAATGCATTTCCTTAGTTAGTGCTTCGCACTTTAAACTGCTTGTGATATTAGTGCTTCGCACTATAAACTGCCTGTGATATTAGTGCTTCGCTCTATAAAACTGCCTGTGATATTAGTGCTTCGCACTATAAACTGCTTGTGATATTAGTGCTTCGCACATGTCATCATTTTCATGCGGTAAGACGCGATGTATGTGAATGTATGTTGTGTGGTCCCTCCACCAGGAGGCTATCCCGTCGGTGTTTGATTACTGGACTCATGAGAAGCCTGATTCTCCGAGGCTCAGGAAAGGCACCACCCAAATTCGCTCCAGTTGAAAGACCGAATTAACTTCCCGTCAAGTAGATTGCAATGATTTGGGAACTTTCATACCAAAAAGCCGCGAGAGTAACCTAAGATAGGTCAGCCTCTGATAAACCCAAAACGGAGGAAAGTCTCTTCATGCTCTCATTTCAATTGCTTGTAATTATCTTCCATATCTGTCTCCATGTAATGAGAAATATGAAGAAATGTGTACACATACATATTTTTAACATGCTACAAACAGCTGACATCCGTTTTGCAGGATAAAATTCCTAAATTGGACACATCGCATAGCATGTTATTATCCACCCTAAAAACTAAACTATGCAAGTCTTTTGCAGGGAATCAATCGGACCTACCACCCGTTCAAAGTCCAAAAAGGCAATAGGCCTACAGTTAATCATGACGTCATCCGACCAGACTGAACTTAATCCAGTTTCTCGCAAAGAATTCGACGGATTAAGCAAACAGATTACAAATTTGGCTGTTCTACTAAAAGAATTACACCAGTCTACACAGGGTTAGAAAATACCCGTACATGCTGAATCCTCCACACAAGGAGGAATCCAGGTCGTTACAATACCTGAACTGCAGTTGGATCCGACCAACAAAACTCATAATGCTGCCCATCCCACTGGAGATCCAAACACTGGTGACATCAAAAAGAAAGTCCTCCAAATGGAAGAGACTCTTCGCACTATCAAAGGAATTGGAACACACAGGAGTGTTTCCTATGTTGATTTGTGTATTTTCCCTGGTATTCATTATCCAAAAAAGTTTAAGACTCCTAACTTTGAAAAATATGACGGGTTAGGAGATCCTTACACACATCTAAAGGTGTTTATTGGAGAACTGGGATCTTATGCAGAGGATGAAAAACTCAGAATGCAACTATTCCAAAAAAGTCTAACTGGAGAAGCCCGTTCGTGGTACACAAGATTAGACAATTCAAAGATCTATAGTTGGGAAGAGCTCGCACACGCTTTCCTCACCCAATACAACTTTCAATCTCAAATGGCTCCTGATCGGTATCAAATTACCAAGATCAAGAAACAGTCTAATGAGTCTTTCAGAGAGTATGCTCAGAGGTGGAGGCCCCTGGCTGCCCAAGTTAGTCCTTCCATGACAGAATCAGAGATGGTCATGACTTTCATAGACATACAAGAAGCACCTTTCTATGAAAGAGTTTTAGCTGGCATCGGCAAACCATTTTCTGAAATGGTCAAACATGGGGAGATGGCTGAAATGGGATTGAAATCTGGAAAGATTCAAGACCTAGCTGCACTCAAAGCGGTTGCTGATCACATCCAATTTGGAAATTATGAGAAAACCCCCAGAGGGTCCATAAAAAGAAAGAAGAGGATGTTTCCCTGATACTAAAGGGTCAAAAAGGCAGTCAAAACATGCCTATTCAATGGAGAAATTACACTTCTTTTCAAGCACAGTCTTCAAACCCTCCAGTACCAAAAGGTGGAGAAGTCAAACGATCTCGAGTATTCACACCCTTAGGGGACACCCTCGAGAACATTCTCAATCTTCTAACAACATACAAGAAAATCACGCATCTTCTTCCACCAGCCAGCCCTAATGGTCGGGGTTTTAATGCTGCTCAAAAATGTGCTTATCATGCCGGGACACCTGGACATGATACTCAGGATTGTTGGGCCTTGAAACACAAAATTCAAGACCTGATAAACAACGGTGAAATCATGGTCACCAAACCCGATCAACCTCACGTTCAAGACAACCCTCTTCCTCAACACAAGGAAGAAGATGTCAACATGATCAATTGGAGCAGTGGATAGAGTTCCAATTTTAGCTGTGAATCCTCCCAGACCCCCAAAGATGGTGATGACAGATGGGATTATGCCAAGTTCCAATTCACAATGGAACGAAAGATGAAAGCTCTCTGTAAACAAATTGAGCAATTAGCGGAACTGGTGACTTATCAGCATTAAGTGACTCGTCAGCTAATTAGCCAGGAGCATGCCAGTCTCCTACCTATTGTCATGAATATTCCCTCTTTGCTTTCAGAAAATGAAATATTGGAAGACAAAGTGATGAAGAGAGCGAATGCTAAGGTCCGTCGGGATTTTGCCAACAAAAGGGAATTCACATATTTGGGCCAACCTATGGAGGAAATCCTTCATATGTTAATCAATGAAGGAAGGATTAGTTCCCTTCTACCTCTAATCAATCCCCGTTTAGGACGATACAACTCTGAGGGAGTATGTCAATATCATTCTCAATCTCGCGGTCACAGCACAGAAGAATGCTGGGCACTCCGCCACCTTATTCAAAATTTAATCGACAGTGGCGTACTGTGTCTGGCAGATAACGACACTGTGTTACGGGCAAGTGAGGATTCGTGTCCTACTAAGTGGAAGAGTGTAGTAGCAGTCATATCCACTGAAAGTGATGGGGTTAACAAATCACTTGTCATGCCAGTAATTCAACTCAAGGGAATCAATAATTCTTTGAAAGTGGCCGCTCCCGAGCCAATCAACTTGCCGTGCAGAGCACAATATCCTATTGTTAGCTTATGCGCAGTTCTGTGGAATTATAGAGAAGGTGAAGGATCCACCTCGTATACAACTGCTGCAGTGTCGAAGGAAAACCCACTATATCTTCCCCAACGGGTAATAAAGCCTGTCATCAAGTCTAAGGGAAAAGTACCCATTGAGAAGATTGAAAATTTCCTCCGCACTATGGGTCATAACGAAGCCAAGGTGGGTTTAAGCTTGAAAGAAGCTCCACAACAGATATCAATCTTGGACTTGGTCCTGACTTTCGAGAATCACCGGAAGGTCCTATTAAAATTTTTAGAAGAAGCCTATTTACCGACATCAGTTGATACGGAAAAGTTTCAACATCTGGTTGATCATATTTTCAACAACAATGGGATATCCTTCACTGATGATGCATACCGCCCGAAGGGACCGGTCATTGCAAACCGTTGCACATTGCAGTCTTGTCCTCCGGATATATGGTGGCGGGAGTTTTAATAGATGGAGGTTCCTCTCTGAATATCTGCCCATATACTACCTTGGTGAAGATGAATATCAATCCCAATCGAATTCAGAGTAGCCATACCATCATCAAAGCTTTTGATGGAGCCCGCCGTAACTCGATCGGAGTAGTTGAGCTGCCAATTGAGATTGGTCCTCATACATTCTGCGTATCCTTCCATGTGCTCAAGATAGATTCGGGATACAACCTGCTCTTGGGACGACCATGGATTCAAATGGCAGGGGCAGTCCCCTCCACTCTTCACCAACAGTTAAAATACATCATCAACAATAGCCTGGTCACAGTCAACGCTGAACTGGAGATTCCTCAGCATGGGGACATGCCACTCATCAATGCCGATAAGGATGTTGAGCCAATTAGTTTTCATACTTTGGAAATAAGCAATAACCAATACCATGCTATTGGAATGCCATTGCTCGAACCCCAGATTTCTACCGAGGTAATGTCGGCCACACAAGAAATGATGTCGTTGGGGGTCATAAACAGGGACAAGGGTTGGATAAAGATTTCCAGGGTGTCAAGTACCCTATTCGCTTAACCCAGTAAATTGGGACAGCTGGACTAGGCTATTCTGCCAGCTCTAGTCACAGGAATCCTCATAAGCATCAGCAGATTCCTTCAGCTTCGACCATGCGGCGTTTAGCCTCGTCTTCAAGCTCTGAGTCCGCACAACCTCCCATAAAGGTGCCCGCCAATATAATGGCAATGTTATTTCCCAAGCCGGTACCGGTGAAGGAGAAAGAAATCTTTGTTCTATATCCCACAGTGGAGGAAGAGGAACGAAGAATCAAGCAAGATGTCATTAGGATGATGTCCGGCATACGCATCATTGTTCATGATGAGCATACTAACAAATACACCCTAGACGATGATTGGCCAGACGTAATGGCTATCATTCAGGACAGGGAAGATGATGATAATCCCTCTATCACTCCGGTTCACCCGAAATTTGCTCTTGCCAATTGGAACAACATTCCTTGCATTGGTCGTCAAGGGTAAAGCGGGCAGAAACTCTTTCTGCCCTGTAGATATAATAATTGCTTACTTTTCTGTACAATATTAGCGGTTTATTTTGCCAGTATATGCTAACACTGTGTATGATCAACACATTTCATATATACTAAGTGAAAGCATATTTTGTTTCAGGACTCTGAATTTAGATGTGCCTGTACTTGCTGATACGGTGCCTCTTCTCCACAAGGATTGTACCTTTGATATAGAGATGAATTCAGCCTTGGTGGATATACCCGATGACATTGAGGTGCCACCAGAAATTCAAGAATGGGTCAAAGACAAACCCAAGCCCAACCTTGATCAAACCACTCCTTTCAATCTCGGAACCTTAGAAAACCCTAAGTTAATCCAGATTGGTTCAGACCTTACCCCAAACCAATGGAATGACATGGTTATACTACTAACCCAGTTCCAGGATGTATTTGCATGGTCTCATAAAGATATGGTGGGTTTGTCCACTGACATTATCCTTCATCGCATTCCCATCAAAGAGGGATTCAAACCAGTTAAGCAAAAGCTCCGGCGATTGAAACCTGAATGGAGTTTAAAGGTGAAAGAAGAAATTGTGAAACAATTTCAAGCTGGCATCGTAATGGTGTCTACCTATCCTGAGTGGATATCGAACATCGTGCCCGTACCTAAACCTGGAGGAAAGGTGCGAGTGTGCGTGGATTACCGGGACTTGAACAAAGCTTGCTTAAAAGATTGATTTCCCGTGCCATTTATCCACATTCTTATTGACAATACTGCGTAATACGACATGTACTCCTTTGCAGATTGCTTTGCGGGGTATCATCAGATCCTGGTTGACGAGGAAGATCGTGAAAAAGCTTCTTTCATCACTCCTTGGGGAACTTTTTGCTATAGACGGTTGTCATTCGGCCTCATCAATGCTAGAGCTACCTATCAACGAGCTATGATGGCTCTTTTCCACGACTTAATGCATAAAGAGATTGAGATCTACGTGGATGACATTATTGTCAAGTCCCGGAAGGAGGATGACCATATAGACCATCTCAGGAAGTTGTTCAACAGGTTGCGTAAGTATAACTTGAAGTTGAATCTAGCTAAGTGCGCCTTTGGCGTTAAATCAGGCAAGTTGCTAGGATTTCTAGTCAGCCACAAAGGGATAGAGCTGGATCCTGCCAAAATCCAAGCCATCACTGAAATGCCCATTCCTCAGACAGAAAAGAAAATACGGGGATTTTTGGAATGAATCAACTTCATTAGCAGATTTATTTCCCAACTCACAGCAACCTGTGAGCCAATCTTCAAGCTATTAAGGAAGAACTCCTCCATGAAATGGAATGAGGAGTGCCAGAATGCCTTCCTTACAATCAAGAAATAGCTAATTAAAGCTCCCATCTTGGTACCACCCAGGGATGATGTTCCCCTAGTTATGTATCTGTCCGTAAGTGACAATGTCATGGGCTGCATGTTGGGACAGAAGGACGATAGAGGCCTAGAACGAGCTATCTATTACCTCAGCAAAAGATTAAGCAGCAATGAACACAAGAACACTCTGATCAAAAAGACGTGTTGTGCTTTAGCATGGGCTGCCATGAGGTTACAACATTATCTCCATCGTCACACAACCCATCTCATATCCCGCGTGGATCCTCTCAAGTATGTGTTCAGTAAACCCATACTGAATTGTCGGCTGTCCAGATGGCAGTTGATCCTACAACAATTTGACATCGTATATGTGACTCAAAAGTCCATCAAAGGTCAAGGAATTGCGTATCAACTGGCTGCCGCACCATCCGTGGATTTCAAACCCTTGGAGACAAACTTCCCTAATGAAGGAGTAATGATAATTCAGCAACACCATCAGTACGATACACGCCAAACGTGGAAGATGTATTTTGATGGAGCTGTTAATATGGAAGGTTCTGGAGATGGAGTAGTTCTAGTATCTGATACGGGGGAGCAGTATCCCATCGCCGTCAAATTATAGTTTGTTAGCACCAACAATACGGCTGAGTATGAAGGCTGTCTTATGGGGCTAAAACTTGCCCATTCAATGGGCATCAGGCGGTTAACTGTCCTTGGAGATTCGGAGTTGGTAATCAGACAATCCACCGGAATCTATCAAACCAAGGAACTACATTTGCTGCCTTACCATCGACAAGTTTTAAAGATGGCTTTGGGATTCGAAGAAATATCCTTTCTACACATTCCTCGTAATAGGAATGATTTCGCAGACGCGTTAGCAACTTTGGCCTCCTTGATTAGCATATCAGACAAGGAATAATTGCCAATCGTCACAATTTCCCTGCACAAGGCCCCAGCCTACGGGAATTACGTTGGAGAAGTATTGGATGAGCTACCTCCCATCCAACATCCTTGGTTTCAGCATATCAAGAAATATCTGCGAGATGGATCTACACCCGCTGAGGCGAGCCCGACTGAGAAAAGGCGGATCCATCGATTTGCTATAAAATTCTACCTGAGTGGAGATGCGCTCTACAAAAGAGATGCAGGATTAGGTCTCCTCAGATGTTTAGACAAAGATCAAGACCAAAGGCTTATGGATGAAATCCATGGCGGAGTCTGTGGCCCCCACATGAGTGGCCCCCTCCTTGTCAAGAAAGTCCTCAGGACGGGACATTATTGGCTATCTCTCAAAACTGTTTGCAATGACCATGTCAGGAGATGCTATCAGTGCCAGATTTATGGGAATGCTATACACGCCCCTCCACGGGAACTTCACAATATGAGTTCACCTTGGCCCTTCTCAATGTGGGGAATGGACGTTATCGGGCCCATCGAGCCTAAAGCCAGTAATGGTCATCGATTTATCTTTACCATGATCGACTACTTCACCAAGTGGGTAGAAGCAGCCTCGTTCCCCAGGGTTACTAAAGAAGTCAAAATTGCTTTCATCAGAAACAATGTTATTTGTCGATATGGACAACCAGAGGTGATTGTGTCCGACAATGCCAAGAACCTCAACAACAAAATGATGGAGGAATTATGCAGTAAATTCCACATCAAACATCTCAACTCAGTCATCTATCGTCCGAAGATGAATGGTGCTGTTGAAGTGGCTAACAAAAACATCAAGAAGATTATGCAAAAGATGTCCGCCAATCACAAAAATTGGCCTGACCTATTGCCTCTGACTCTGTTAGCCTACAGAACCTCAATGCGCACTTCCACTGGGGCAACCCTATACGCATTAACCTATAGGATTGAAGCAGTGCTCCCTATAGAAGTTGAGATGGAATCCCTCAGAGTATTGATAGATGCTCAGTTGGATGAAGACCAATGGGTACAAGATAGGTATCACCAATTGTCTCTAATAGACGAAAGGCGAACCACGACTATCTTCCATGGTCAGTTATATCAGCAAAGGATCGCCCGATCCTATAACAAAAAAATTCGGCTACGACAATTCAGACAACATGACTTGGTTTTGAAGAAAATACTGGACAACCAAGATTAGTTCAAGGGAAAATTTGCTCCTAACTGGGAAGGCCCGTTTATTGTCAAGGAAGTATTGACAGGAGGCGCTTTCAGATTGCAAGAAATGGACGACGATGAATTTCCGCAACTCATCAACTCAGACGCCGTGAAATGGTACTATGTTTGAAGTTACCATTAAGTAAACATCCTGGTGGTAGACCATCAGATCACCAGTCATTCCGGTTCTTTAAACCTTTACCATAAATAACTTTGCTACACTTTGCCCCTTAGGGAAACATACCTTTCAAGCCAGCAGCCTGGCTTTTTCCTTTGCGTTCCTACCACTTAGGTTATCCCACCGTGGATTAAACCTCTTGCGTTTGCAGTTTGGCTACCCATACATGGGATCAAACTTTTTACCTGCAGTTTATCCTTAACCTAGGATTAAACTCTCTCCTCCCCGCACTTTGACCTGCACATGGGATTACGCTTTTCATCTCACCCTGAAGGGCGAACTACGTCGACCTGATCTCCTCTTCAATAGGAGTACGTAGGCAACCATTTCATATGGCCCGGTTGCAATAAAACAAAAACAACAAAACATTCCCACACCATTCTTGCCATATACAGCGTTAAACCTCTTACATCAGGTTCGAACTACGCAGACTTGATCTCCTCTTTAATAGGAGTACGTAGGCAGCCATTCATGGTGCGGTCTCACCCCCTACCAAATCAAAAACCCTTGTCAGTTGGTACTGGGATCATCCTTCAATCCACTACATTTCATTTGGCTTCATACCAAAGGGATGGAATTACCTGAACTCCTCCTAAATAGGAGATTCGGCGACCATCTAAACGGCAGTTGTACCTCGAAGAGCAACACCAATCCATAAGAGATGAAATTAACTAGGCTTCTCCTAAATAGAAGTGCTGGCGACCATCTGTGGTGCGGTCAATCTCAGAGAGGAAAGCCACACTCCTCTCCTCATTTCCATACATAAACCAGTCCCAAGACACCAAGAGATGGTAGGGATACATACAGATCGATGATCCATTCTGAACTATCTAGAGACAACTCAATGTCTATCCACCAAGAAGGAATTCAGAATACATCACGATCTCAAGCCCTAAAGCAGCAGGCAAAATATCAAGCAAGTAGCAAGGCATATCTAAAAGGGAAGTGATCAAAAATATATTTCCCTGTCATATATATAATGCTGTTTGATATACACAATGTAAACTGTACATGACAAAATGGCTAAGCTAGTCTGTGCAGGAAGATACAAGATCATCTACAAGTCAGGATATATGCGAACTAACATGCCCAACATGGCGTCCCTCTCAGAAGATGGAGGTAAAGCTGTGGTCTCCTGTATAAGAATATCCATACGACCCAACAAATCTGTAGCCATCTGCATGGTGACCATATGATCATCAATATATGTGCTCATCTCTGCGATCATGCCAGTGGTAAGGGACCTCACTGCAGTACTATCTGTGACGGCTACATCCCAGGCAGATATGGCGATATCCCGCTCAACTATCACTACATCTCTGGCTGATATAGCCTCTTCCCGCTTAACGACGGTGGCATCTCTACGAGCCAAGGCCTCGTCTCTCTCGAATAGAGCGGCCTCCCTCCCATCAAGAGCAGTCAACATCATTGATCGAATCTGATCTCTCTCAAAGGTCATCAGATGAAGACTCTGCTCTAAGTATTGTGACGAGTGCTGAATCACAACAGTAATGGTACTAGGAGAATCTAGAAGAAATGTTGGCAACCCAACAGTAGGCTCCTCCTCGATGTAGGTATCAATGTCCTCCATGGGCTCTACATCATCTAACTCGCTCTCCGGCACAGCAAATACTGCTGTAGCCGATAAAATCTCTGTCTCCATCCACGCAGAATACTATGTGGAATAACCAGGATGACTGACAGAAAAAGCCGCTATCTCATGCCGATCCCAGCAGGCATATACCCAAGATCGGTCCTCTGCTGAAAGGTACCGAGAAGCTAAACGCTGACCTGTCGCCCCTCAAAAGGATGAAAATCCTGGAACTGGTCGAACTGTGACATCACGGCTAATGGGTGATAAGTGGTCACTCCCCTCAAACTAGCCAGAGGGAGATAGTCCATGCCCGGAGCATGAGTAATAAAGCTGTATGGTGAGGTAAGCCCCGAACACAGCAATATGCTGAATGGAACTCTGATATCTGCCAAGAATGTGGACCAGGACAGAGCATCTATACACTCTGATGGCTGAAAAGAGTATGACATAGCTACATCATGGGTGAAGCAGTACCCATGCCGTCTAAAAGTGCCAATCAGTCTCAAGTGTGACATGAACCACACATATAGTATGATTGAGCTACCTGTGAACACTCCTGTAGGATACATGCAACAATATGATGCCGACCGCAGGGTCTCTGCTACAATCATAGGTACAATGGTGCGACCCTCCCTGAGAGCTCTCACGGCCATGATAACGCCTATATCTATCTCATCCATATACCGCGGCATATATATATATATATATATATATATATATATATATATATATATATATATATATATATATATATATATATTTATAGCATCAATACGTCAACTCTGGCCAAGCGCCAATGAGCCTCCGGTGTGGTGAAATCCCCAGAATGTCGTGAATAGCTATCCTCCGAGCCAAATCTGTAGTATAAAAAACGTTGGGATATCACGTGGCCATATGTTAACTCATCCTGTACCACTCTGCGCCTCAATCCTGTGAGAGTCATGAATCGTCTGCTCATGTCTCCCGAAGCCAGATGTACGCAAGGTCTGTCTAGAGGCAGCATCGTCAAACGTGCATACTCCTCCAGAGTAAGAGTCAACTCATGGGTGCCGAATCGGAATACCTGCCTATCCGGTAGCCAATGCTCTATTATCCCGTCTACAAATCCTGCGAGAACCTGAAAAGTTAAAAAGGTCATGGTATGCTGCAATAAATGATCTACAGTCACCCTGTCTGGTGGTGACATGCTATCATACCACGATCTCATACCCGATGCCACCACTGACGGTGGGGTATGATCTATGCGGCTAATTATCAAAGAAGACATCTGTGCAGGCCGTGTCATAAGACCATCCAGGGGTCAATACCAATTATCTCTGGACATACATACATATGCATAACATGGTACATGCATAACAGATAATATATGGCAATATGATATAGGGAATGAAAAAAATAGTGCATACATTCCTAAGTATATCATCATCTAATACATCATCTCTGTAAAGCTACAAATACAGGGAAATAGGGCACATCCACCCAATATCTAACAAATGCCTATCAAAAGATATAGCGAGAATGGGGCACAGCCACCCAATATTTAATAGAGGCCTATCAAAAGATATAACGAAAATATACATCAGAAGAAGACAATGATGTCAATGTCCACATCATCAATCCTATCCACCTGATGTAATTCCTCCTGAGTCACTGGATCCCTATCAACAGGGATGTCAGGCCTATATAAAGGAGGATCTGCGTCGACAAAACTGAATGGGTCACCTGAGGGGCCAGTGCCGGAGCTGGAAGGATCAAATGAAGCCGCCTCTGTAGGGTCTCTGCCCAAATGCCGGATAAATATATGTGCCTGGTCCAACTGCCGGGTCAAACTATCAATCTGGGTCATATGAGTCGGATCTCGGACACAAGCTATCCAATCCGTCATTATCAAAGATCCTGGAACTATATCTCCCATAAACTGTGTGGCGTGGGACTGAGCTCCAATAGTGCGAGGGAACCACCACCGATGGAACGTCTCCTAAGTACATGGACCCTCTGACAATGCAAAGCCGTCAACCCCCAACAGTGGGATATCAATGACTGGTGATTGCGATACAGGCCAATAACACCTAGCAGGAGGCAAGATCGGTATACGAATCTCCCCTGTGGTGCTTCTAATAGCACGCTCTCCTAAATAGAGCTCCCAGCTTCCATCTGTGAAGAGAGGAACTCTCCTGGTGGAAATCACATACTCGACTCTAGTCAGGTATCCATCCTCAAAACCCACGGTTAGGTGTGCCCCGAAATAGGGAAGCCATGTGATGGTGTCGGCCGTTAGCAACTCTAGCTGCATACGACAATGAGTGAATCGCTCAGCTACAGGGACCTCTGGTAGAATCGAATGATGCCATCGTCGTCCTCGTGGATAGGTGTCTAAACCTAACACACTCACAGTACAGAAGCATAGAAGCCTGTAAGACCCCGAATTTTATGAAATAAAAGTATTCAATTTTTCTTATAATTACTATTCAGTAAATGGTTAAATTGATAAAAGTTTAAAGTTATGAGTGAAATATGATTTTTTTTCAAAATAAGCAAGTGGTTATAAAATAATCATTATTGTCGGGGAATATTCGTTTGGTCGTGGAATATTCTTTCTGTCGGGGAATATTCGTACGACGGCACAGCCATTTGTGGGCCCCATAACAGAATAACTGTCGGGTGAAGAAAATGACAAATTTGAGTTTTTACAAATAACGGCGTAGTTGTTACCGTTAACACTGTTGGAATACCCGGTGGTTAAAATACAGTAATACGCGTTATTGCACAGTAGCACACGGTATTGCATAGTATTTTTGAAATTATTGATTCTTACGTAAGAAGGCACTACTCAATAATTGTTACAGTAATTACTGTTCAATATTTTATTTTATTGATTCAATAATTGCTACGTTGAAATTTTATATTATTGTTGTTCAATAATTGTCACTGCACAGTATTTCCCATTATCAGATCAATAATTTATATTATTTGAATAATATTATTAGATAACATTATTGGCAATGACTAGAAAGTTCTGTCTAAGGAGAGGTTTGGTCACCTAATTGCGCGCCAGTAAGGAGAAATTCTTATTGGAAAGCCCCCTCTTTCCTGGGAACGGCCTGGTTGTCATAAATGTGATTCTGTAATATTATTTGTGAATAATTAATTATTGATTCATATGATAAGGAAATATTTATTTTATGTGGATATAAATGAGGAATATATTTTTGTGGTTAAAAATAAAGGAGTTAATGTTGAGGTTTTTATCAGTATTTTTGTCGGAATGGAGGTATTAAAAATCAGGGTTTTTGAGATATTTTGCGGGGGTTATAATTTTTAATCCGACTGTTGGATCGTGGTAGTTTTTGGATATGTTATACATATATAAGTTGAGTATATGTCCATAAATTTTGAACCGTTAAAAATGAACGTATGATTTGTTATGAATTTTAAGAGATGGCTGATTCGGAAATCAGGTTATAAATTATTTTTGGTGGAAAATTCTAGAATTGGTGGGCCCCACTTGTGGTTGGTGAAGAAATGTGCTGAATTATATTTCAAATGTGGTGGGTGGAAATAGTAGCAGGTAAAGCCATCAGGTTGCAGGTCAAACCTACCAAAATTTTCCTATAAATAGAGGGCTAAGTTAGAATTGAAAATCACACCAGAAACATAAGTTTTCTCTCTTTCTCTCTCTAGATTATTGAGTGTATTTTGTGAGTATTTAGATACTCTGTGAGTTTCTATTCATCAGTGCAAGTTTCCTTCAGCCTTATACCGATCAGAAGTACTGCTCTTTTGAGGTAAGGGATAGTAAGGGATAGTAAGGGATATTAAGGGATTTTAAGGGTTGTTATGATTTTCAGTTTTGTAATTTTTCTGATCTTCAAAAATTCTGGAAAAATTTGAAATGATATTTTGATGAGTTTTCTTGATTGTGTCCAAAAATGGTGATTTTTGGATGTATAGATTGAGAGTTATGAATTTTATGAGAAAATACTATTTTAAAAGTAACCGTTTATAATTCCTTGTGGTTAACTCCAAAATTGATGAAATTTTTATTGGGAGTACATGTATATGATAGAAGTATACTCTGTAAATTTCAGAATTTTTAGACAAAAGTACAATTTTTGATAAATGTCTAAATATTTAGCTATTTTGGCCATATGAAAAATAGTAAATGACTTTTAAAAATTCTGAGAAAAATATATGTTCAATATTGGACTATATTATGCTAAATCCCAGAAAAGAAATATTTTTGGAACTGATTTGGTATTTTTCATAAAAATGGTCTAGTTATGAGTAAATGAATTAAATATGTTTTGTGAAGAAAGAAAATTAGAAAATAGGATTTTATGGCTTGAGAATCCTATATGAGGTATATGCAGATTTTTGATGAGGGTTTTGGTTATTGATGATGAAATTGTAAGAGTTGGCATTTTATGATGATTAAATGCATTAATTAGTAAAGTGTAAACAATTAAAATAAATTGTTTATAAATTTAAGTAATGTTATTCTTTCAATATCATTATACCGAAATATTGGTATGGATTTTATTGTGGAATTTCTATCTTTTGTGTCGGGGTTACTATTCACGAGTTACTATTCACGATTTACTATTCATGAGTTACGAATATTACTCTTGAGATTAAAACTATATGTTGATCAAATTATTTTTATCATCTTATATAACATTTTTATAACCCTGATGTTGAAATTCTCTTTCACTGGAGTGTAAAGATGGGTAGATTATTGGTATGATCATGACTAGGGTTCTCTTTGGCCTGTAGTGCAAAGTTGAATTGTGACTGGTATGCTCATGACCATTGAATTTATAATTGAATATCTTAAACTTAAGTGCAAAGGTGAATTGATCAACATGGTTATAATTATTGTTTATATAAATTCTTAAATGATTATATATTCTTTGAGGTATTAATATATTTGGCATGTAGTGCAAATATGAATTGTTGAGGAATATCTTTGGCCTGTAGTGCAAAGATGAATTGTAGATGAATATCTTTGGCCTGTAGTGCAAAGATGGTCTGTTGATGAATATCTTTGGCCCATAGTGCAAAGATGACCTGTTGTTGAATATCTTTGGCCAGTAATGCAAAGATGAACTGTTGACGAATATCTTTGGCCTGTAGTGCAAAGATGACTTGTTGATGAATATCTTTGCCCCGTAGTGCAAAGATGAAGTTATTAGTATGATTATGAACAGGAACTGTGATTTGGTATAACCATGATGTTTGATGTTTCAGGTGATGAAAATTATCTTCGTCCTAGATGAGAAGAGGAATTTAGAACTACAGTTATGATTATGAGTTATTCATATGATTGTGGACCAGAATTGTTGATTGATGTTACAGGGATAAAACATTGTTGGTGGATTTTTAACATGGAGAAAATAATAGACTTTATAGTCTATTTGACTCTTCTAATGGATTGCTCGTTCCGCTGCAACTATGGTTGAAATTTTTATCATTTACCATATGTTCTAAATCTCTGATTTATTGTTGATGAAGGCTATTGATAATTGAATTATCTTTAGTCATGATATTCTTTACTGAGCTAGTTGTGCTCACCCTTTTGCTTCACAATTCCTTTCAGGTAATAAGAGTGTAGCTGGGTCGAGCGGGGGTAACAAGGGAATAGAACGGTGGTCATCATTTAGTAGTTATATTTGGTGAAGAAAATAGGGTGAGGCGAACCCAATGTTGGAAGGGTGTTTTGTCACTATCATACAAGATGTCTAATGACATACAACCTCGTGTCATCATAAGACATGGTTGTGCTCATCCACTTGCTGAGTATATTTACGAGCACTACCTATATAATCTTGGTGTTTGTTTGAAGTATAATTCTCAATTAGAGACAGTGGAGATAATGATAAGTCAAGAGAAGACTCACCATTGGGAAGAATATGATAGTAATCTTCTCGTTTTTCTTTGGGGTCTATTGGGTCAACCAAGGATAATTCTGTGGCCATATGATATCTATCATAACCTAGACGCGTGGCCTCCCATGTACGAAGGTTTCCTTGAGCACTTCCCAAAGATTCTAATTTCTACAACAGTTTTTGACTGTACCTTTATGTAAGGTGTTATTGTGAGGTGATGTCCACGGTTGGAACATGAGTCACATTTGGTATATATTTGTATCCAAACTCACAGCATATGTGTTGTTGTATTTTGCACGACAATTGTTGTAATAAAGTTGTAGTTGTTTTCTGTACCATGCATTTGACGACTCAGAATGGGTTGGGTGGAACGAACCTATTTTGGGGTCGTTACAAGCCTCTCATAGGCCCAAAATTGCTAGCACAAAGGCAAACATCTGCTGTCAGTTAACACTCTTAACCTATACATGATAAATGACAGGAGAAATACTCACCAGCAGAAATGGGTAAAATCCTAGCCAAGCCTCGGTCAAACCCTGTGAGCGCATACGCATGCCCCGGAGGAAATAGGCAAAGGTGTAGGAGCCCCAATCATACTCTCCAATACGATCCACATCACGTGTAGCGCTGATCAAAGCGAAAGATACCGTAGAAGAGTTATCTGCTATGAAGCAGCCTAGAATGATCATCAGGAACAATCGTCGCAGAACGCGATCCCTGATTCTGACATCATTAGGCATAGGCTCACTCAATAGCCCGCTCATAGCATTTACGCTCAAAGGACCTGAACGGATAGTCCTGCCTTTGAGCGCCACTGCCGAAACTCCTAATAAGGATCTAACAGCAGTAGGGGTAATATTTGCCATGCAAGGCACTGGCTCCCCTCCAAAATCCATACCTGTGATAAATCACCAATCTATAGGTGTCATCATCACCTCGCAATCCAGCAGATGGAGCGACTGAGTCTGATGAAACCATCGCTCAGACAATGCCCTGAGATAACCCCAGGGACAACGACGGGGAAGGATGGAGAAAAATGCCCCAAATCCCCACTCATGCACTACCGCTCTATAATCAGGATGAAGCGCCTGATACATGGAGTGAATGCTGAACCAGTTTCCTCGAGGCTGTGTAAAACTAGGAACCTACATGAAATGCAGATCAACATCAAAACCCTTTAATCCTCATCAATAGGAAAGAAGGAAGATCAAAGTCTAACACCATACCTCGTTAGCATGCAAATACATCGATGGATGTCTGCCCAAATCACCCAGCAATTCTGGGTTCACCACCTGAATGCTCGGAAGCTCCCTGCGAGGGACATGTGCAGCAGGAGCGGGATCCTCTATCGGAATATTCGCCTCCTCGTCCTCAACGTCTGGAACATCTACCTGGACATGACGTATCACGGCCTCCACCAACTGTCGAGGCTGTCTGACAGAATGGGGACGAGGTACTTCAGAAGCCCTCCGCCGTACACCAGAAGTGGTCCTATAGGAACTGCTCGGCTGATCCGGATCCATAGTATCTGGACAACAAGTCTCCAAATCACCTCAGAAAGGGTGTGGTATTTCCTTACCTGGAGCTTTTTAGAATGCATTTTATGACTATATGCATGCATTTACTTTAACATATATAGCAGAGTTAAAATGCATAACTACCCAATGCCCATAATTTGAAATTTTTTTGCCATAGTCCTCTCTGAAAATAGGACTATCCACATGCATCCAGGCATGTCTAGGTGGCCATTCAGTAGCACACCTGTCCCAAAGTCATATACATAATATATGCATTAAAAATTAAAATCATCATGCATCAGGCCAACCTCAATATCAGGAGTATTTTGCCTTGCTACCTTATGCTCATTGGACCTCAAATAGGACAAAAAAATAGCAGAAAAGGTGCCAATTTGACTGTCTCAAATGTGACGACCCCAAAACAGGTCCATTCCATCCAACCTATTCTGAGTCGTCAAATATATGATACAGAAAACAACTACAACTTTATTACAACAATTGTCGTGCAAAATACAACAACACATATGCTGTGAGTTTGGATACAAATATATACCAAATGTGACTCATGTCCTAACAGTGGACAGCACCTCACAATGACACCTTACATAAAGGTATAGTCAAAAACTGTTTTAGAAATTAGAATATTTAGAAAGTGCTCAAGAAAACCTTTGTACATGGGAGGCAATGCTTCTAGGTTGTGATAGATATCATATGGCCACAGAATTATCCTTGGTTGACCCAATATACCCCAAAGAAAAACGAGAAGATTACTATCATATTCTTCCCAATGGTGAGTCTTCTCTTGACTTATCATTATCTCCACAGTCTCTAATTGAGAATTATACTTCAAACAAACACCAAGATTATATAGGTAGTGCTCGTAAATATACTCAGCAAGTGGATGAGTTCAATCCTGTCTTATGATGACACGAGGTTGTATGTCATTAGACATCTTGTATGGTAGTGGCAAACACCCTTCCAACGTTGGGTTCGCTTCACCCTAGATGATTCACCAAATATAACTACTAAATGATGACCACCGTTCTATTCCCCTGTTACCCCCGCTCGACCCAGCTACACTCTTATTACCTGAAAGGAATTGTAAAACAGAAGGGTGAGCACAACTAGCCCAGTAAAGAATATCATGACTAAAGATAAATAAGTTATCAATAGCCTTCAACAGAATTAAATCAGAGATTTAGAACATATGGTAGATGATAAAAATTTCAACCATAGTTGCAGCGGAACGAGTAATCCATTAGAAGAGTCAAATAGACTACAAAGTCTATTATCTTCTCTATGTTAAAAATCCACCAACAATATTTTATCCCTGTAACATCAATCAACAATTCTGGTCCACAATCATATGAATATAATCATAATTGTAGTTCTAAATTCCTCTTCTCATCAAGGATGAAGATAATTTTCATCACCTATCTTTACCTGAAACATCAAAGATCATGGTTACACCAAATCACATTTCCTGTTCATAATCATACTAAAAACTTCATCTTTGCACAACGACCAAAGATATTCATTTGTATCATCGGTTGGTCATGTTCATCTCAACACCTATTCATCTTTGCACTACTGGCCAAAGATATTCAATAACATGTCATCTTTGCACTACGGGCCAAAGATATTCATCAACAATTCATCTTTGCACTACTGGCCAAAGATATTCAACCACATGTCATCTTTGCACTATGGGCCAAAGATATTCATCACTAGTTCATCTTTGCACTACATGTCAAAGATATTCGACAACAGTTCATATTTGCACTACAGGCCAAATATATTCATCAACAGTTCATATTTTCACTATAGGCCAAATATATTAATATATCAAAGAAATATATAATCATTTCAGAATTTATATAAACAATAATTATAACCATGTTGATCAATTCACCTTTGCACTTAAGCTAAAGATATTCAATTATAAATTCAATGGTCATGATCATACCAGTCAACAATTCAACTTTGCACTACTGGCCAAAGGGAACCCATAGTCATGACCATACCAAAAATTTACCCATCTTTGCACTCAAGTCAAAGAGAAATATCATCATTAGGGTTATAAAAATGTTATATATGATAATAAAATCAATATAATCAACATATAGATTTAATCTCAAGAGTAATATTCATAAATTAACTATAATTTGGTCAGAAAAAGAAACTAATTTTGTCGTGAATAGTAACTCGTGAATAGTAACTCATGAATAGTAACTCGTGAATAGTAATTCATGAATAGTAACTTGACATGAAAAAGATAAAAATTCCACAATAAAATTCATACCAATATTTCGGTATAATGATATTGAAAGAATAATATTTCTTAAGCTTATAAACAATTTATTTTAATTATTTACACTTTACTAAATAATGCATTTAATCATCCTAAAATACCAAACTCATAAGATTTCATTACCAATAACCAAAACCCTCATAAAAAATCTGCATATACCTCATATAGGATAATCAAGCCATAAAATCCTATTTTCCAATTTTCTTACTTCACATAACATATTTAATTCATTTACTCATAACTAGTCTATTTTTATGAAAAATACCAAATCAGTTCCAAAAATATTTCTTTTCTGGAATTTAGCATAATATAGTTCCATATTTAACATATATTTTTCTCAGAATTTTTAAAACTCATTTACTATTTTTCATATGGCCAAAACAGCCGAATATTCAGACATTTATCATAAATTGTAATTTTATCCAAAAATTCCTAAATTCACAGAGTACACTGATATTATATAGATATACTTCCAATAAAAATTTCATAAATTTTGGAGTTAACCACAAGGAGTTATAAGCGGTTACTTTTAAAATAGTCTTTTCTCATAAAATTCATAACTCTTAATCTATACATCCAAAAATCACCATTTTTGGACACAATCAATAAAACTCATCAAAATATCATTTCAATTTTTTCCAGAATTTTTTGAAGGTCAGAAGAATTACGAACTGAAAAATATAATAACCCTTAAAATCCCTTACCTCAAAAGAGCAGTACTTCTGACTTGAATATCGGATATAACGCTGAGCAACACTCAAGATATCTAAATACTCACAAAATACACTCAATAATCTAGAGAGAGAAAGAGAGAAAACTTATGAATTCTGGTGTGATTTTTAATTCTAACTTAGCCCTCTATTTATAGGAAAATGTTAGCACGCCGAAGCAGACTTAACCTACAACCTGATGGCTTTACCTGCTAATATTCTCACCCACCACATTTGAATAAAAATTTCAGCACATTTCTTCACCAACCAAGAGTGGGGCCCACCAATTCTAGAATTTTTCACCAAAATGCTAAATTCAGATACTTCAACAATTTCTGAACCAGTCATCTCGTAAAATTCTTAACAAATCATACGTTCATTTTTAACGGTTCAAAATTTGTGGACATATACTCAACTTATATATGTATAACATATCCAAATATTACCACGATCCAACGGTCGGATTAAAAATTATAACCCTCAGAAAATATCTCAAAAACCCTAATTTGATTTTCAATACCTCCGTTCCGACAAAAATACAGATAAAACACCTCAACATTAACTCCTTCATTTTTAACCACAAAAATATATCCCTCATTTATATCCACATAAAATAAATATTTTCTTATCATATGAATCAATAATTAATTATTCACAAATAATATTACAGAATCACATTTATGACAACCAGGCCGTTCCCAGGAAAGAGGGGGCTTTCCAATAAGGATTTTTCTTTATTGGCGCGTAATTAGATGACCAAACCTCTCCTTAGACAAAACTTTCTAGATATTGCCAATAATGCTATCTAATAATATTATTCAAATAATATGAATTATTGATATGATAATGGAGATGATGTGCATCAACAATTATTGAAACAATAATAATATAAAATATCAACGCAGCAATTATTGAATCAATAAAATAAAATATTGAACAGTAATTACTGTGACAATTATTCAGTAGTGCCTTATTACGTAAGAATCAATAATTTCAAAAATACTGTGCAATACCGTGTGCTGCTGTGCAATAATGCGTATTACTGTATTTTAACCACCGGGTATTCCAACAGTGTTAACGGTAACAACTACGCCGTTAATTATAAAAACTCAATTTTTGTCATTATCTTCATCTGACCGTTTTTCGTTATGGGGCCCACAAATGACTGCGCCGTCGTATGGATATTCCCGATAAAAAGAATATTCCACGACTAAACGAATATTCCCCGACAACAATGAATATTTTATAGCCACTTGCGTATTTTGAAATTTTTTTTTTATATATCACCCTTAACTTTAACTTTTATCAATTTAACCATTTACTGAACAGTAATTATAAGAAAAATTGAATACTTTTATTTCATAAAATTCGGGGTCTTACATCAAAAGTTAAAATTTTTCACATCATTATGTTCAGCATAGTTTAATACTAACATTTACTATGTTGAATATTTTTTATCTAGTCGTTTGTGCATACATAATCACTACTATGTGTTTAGATGCATTTCATGCGATAACTCAAAATCCAACGGACAGAAATGAGAGAAAATAAAAGCATATATTACCAGGATAGTGTAGAACACTCGTACAGTGACAGAATTTGCAGAAAGTAGCCCAAACCAGGAGATCTGAAAGAGGCTCATGTATTTTCCTTCGTGCAACAAGTTGAAAGTGACTTGTGAGACCAACCTGCTAGAATTTATCATCCATGGTTGGCCGTAGGCCCATCTGCGACTGCAGCAGGTGCACCTGCGGCACTCCTATGCGGGTCCCATCCCTCCGGCTCGGTCCAGTTCGAGTTGCAAAGGAGTTCTTACAAGCTGAAAAGGCCAAACCCGGGATAAAAACGCTACGCGATTGAGCAGAATAGCCTGAAACCTTGGTTTCTCTAGATCCAACTGTGGCTTTCTTTTCATCCATTGGTGTTCGCCCGAACACAAGGTTTACTATACCGATGATTCAAGTCTTTGCATACCACATTCGACAATGCCGTACAGAGGTCCGATGCCGCCAACGTAAGGTTGTCACCCCAATCTTTTCACACAAGCTAATCCCCGACGGGGGTTATAACGTGAAATCCCCGGCGGGGGTTACAACACATGCTCATCCGTTGACACACAAATAAACGAAGGTCAAGCAGCCTTGACATTGTTTTAGCCGATGGAAAGTAAACCCATCAAAGCATGGAAAGTTGTTCAATCATTGCGTACGTTTTTATTCAGCACTCCCTAGTGGATCCCCGACGGGGGTTACAATATGAAGTTATGGCAAGGGGTTACAACGCATGGTCATCCGTTGACACACAAATAAATGAAGGTCAAGCAGCCTTGACATTATTACAGCCGATAGCAATTTAAACCTATTAGAGCTCTGGAGCTATTCGAGGTTTTCACACCCGATCGCTCAGATCCCCGGCGGGGGTCACAACGCAATGTTTCGTTAATTCACACGACAACGGAGGTCAAGCAGCCTTGATAGTATATCCTACAGGATTTTTCAGTCGTTGATTCACATGTTGGTGAAGTACACGTCAACGAAGGTCAGGCATCCCTGACAACATTTGCTATTGGCAGTAAACCAAACAGAATATTGGCATATTCTGGCGATACTAACTAGGAGGGGTCAATGTCATCAAAGTGGATAGATGATGTAATATGTTATACACATCCTCAAACAGATCAAGCTTTATCCCCAGAGATCTCTTACACAAAAGAGGTACATCTGCAGGATCAAGTCATTATCCAGGAATGTGGTGATAACTCAAACATCAACATCCTAACAGATTCGGATTACACATCAAATCTGGTCATCGTTGCCAATCCCCATTTGAAGTAACAGGGAGCCAGCAATCATCCCCAACATGTTGGGCTACAACCCCGTACACATGCATCATACATTTGCATCATATTGCTATCCATAGTATCATGTTTATCTTGTTGCATTTCAAGTGCCTAAGATTCTTTATCCTACCCATGCATCGCCATGCATGAGTATGATAAAGAGGGGCATCTGTAGACACTCAAAATTTTCTGTACACCTGTCACTAACATTGCAGGAGAGCAAATTCGTCTTTTAAGAGGGAACCCTGAAAGACGATCCATATCCATGCCGAATACTACCGGAAGTTCAGCATCAACCCCGGATCGCAATCTGGGAGTAATAATCTCAGAAATAACCCCGAGGCATGCATATACAATATCGGAACACACCCCGGAGAAGATCGATTAATCTTGAAGATAACCCCGAGGTATCCAGTCTCAGTCCCAACCATGGGAATATCCACTAACCTTGGTGATAACCCCAAGGAAGGCAATTTCGGCGATAACCCCGGAAATGCTTGTTACAAATGCAACCAGCTTCAATCTCGGCGCTCACAATGAGATCCACTGTACCAGCCCGATGATAACATCGGAAAGACAGACACACCTCAAAGATGACAATGAGGACCTTCAACAAATTACAGCAGTCCAATTTCAGCGAAGCTGAGCAACGTCTGCTTTATCAGCCCAATCCGGTGATAACACTGGTGAAGGGCAACATCGTCATCTGACCAACACGATGTCACGCCACGTCGCCTCAACGTATTTACGCAATAATGTCCCATAAGACTAATCAATCCCGAGTGACTATTGTGCGGGGTAAAGGATGAAAGTTGAAGCTTGAAGACCGGAAGGCACCGTCCCATCTTCAATGACTTCACACAAACTCTAATCCCATGCCATTGTACAACTCTCGAAAACGGCAGTCCGAAATAGGTCCTGTATACCTTAAACGGATGCCCGGATTGCACTTCTAAAAGTTCAAGTGGACATTACAGTGCCCGAGTGCACGTACTTCGAGATGACCCGAGCTGAAAAACCCGGGCCCACCTGGGTTGCCTCTGGTACACCTGCGGCTCCACCCTCTATAAATAGGGGGCCTGGGGTGGCCATTTTGTAAGAGAAAATGGCGAGAAAGCCCTGCCCAATTTGCTCTGCACTCATCCCAGGCAGTGTAGTTTTCCCTTTTAAACACCTGTGAGCTCATATATAGCCCTTTTGTACCTACAAAAGTCTGTGTTTACTCACTCTAAAGATATAGAAGTCTTCTTTGGCAGTCCACTGTAAGCCTTCTCACACACTTTAGAGTCCTTTCTCTTCATCTTTACACACACCCTTCTACACGTTGAGAGTCGTGTTGCATGCTTTTGCCCAGACTTCGGTCCGTGGTTTCATTACAGTCTGTATATATATATATATATATATATATATATATATATATATATATTTACATATATATTGACTAACATTATCGAGTTATGCCTCGATTGAGTCCAGACTTCGGTCAGGAGCGTTTATTTGCTTTCCTATATATATATATATATATATATATATATATATATATATATATATATATATATATATATATATATATATATATATATGAACTGCGTGTCGAACTCTGTTCGATGAGCCTAGACTTCGGTCTGGAGCGTTTACCTGCTTTAATAAATATATACTTATATATATTATCTGTGGTCGAACTTTGTTCGATGAGCCTGGATTTTACATCCGGAGCGTTTACATGCATATATATATATATATATATATATATATATATATATATATATATACTTATATATATTATTTGTGGTCGAACTCTGTTCGATGAGCCTGGATTTTACATCCGGTGCGTTTATTCGCTTTTATATATATATATATATATATATATATATATATATATATATATATATATATATATATATATATATATATATATATATATATATATACATTTAGTCCTGCCTGGAGTTCACTTCGTGGTAGTTGATTGCTTTTTACAACTTTCTGTACATTTCGTCCCACCTGGAGTTTACTTCGTGGTGGTTGATCGTTTTTACAGCTTTCTGTACATTTCATCCTGCCTGGAGTTTTCTCCGTGGCGGTTGATAACTTTTACAGGTTTATTTATATTTCTGATCCCCCATAGAGGTGCTTCGTGGTTGGTGATCATGTATGTATATAAATATTTACAGCTTTTATATATATACCTGCTTACTGCGTTTATATCAATTGCGGCATCATGTGAGCCTAGGAATCATGTGATCACAGATTCAGTCCTCTGAATCTAGATTCGGTTCTCGTGATGGACCTTTTCAAATGTAAGCAGCTTGTAAATATATCTGTGATGTTTGGATTTCCTCAGATGGTTATCATACCCACGAGGAATTCAACACCTTTTTGTAAAGTATTTTCATACGGATGCTTTGCATCTGTCAAATAAAATCGATCCAGCCGAATACGGAATAAAATGGGAGTGTAAATGGTCTCAATTACTATTGAGCATCAGGGTTTGAAAAACCTCTTTTATAAAAAATCACTGCCATATCTTGCTTACAATTGAATTTTTTCATAAAATTCAAACCTTGTGTATATAGGTGCGAACGAGGCCTCGTACTACTTCCAAATAACAGCACATTGACCACACACACACACACACATTCAGATAACAGTTTCTTGAAAAGAGTCGGTCACCGTGGTAACACGGATGTCGGGGGTTGCCTAACACCTTCCCTCCGCATAACCAAGTCCCCGGACCCTAATGAATCTCGGTTTCACCGACCCGTTTAGCAGTGTCACATCACTGGGTCAATGTGCAAACTTTTTCTCGTTTGTGTTGGTACAACCATTTAAAAAACCAACTGACAACTCTTATAGTCCAATCGTCGACATTATACATGTCGGACCTTTTTCACTTGTTTTTTTAAACAAATCTCACCTAAAATGAGAACACCAAAGAACAAGTAACGAAAAGGGACAATTAAAAAATCCCGACGTCGACAACATGGAACTATTGTCAAGTCTTATTTTATTTAATTATATGTATTTCGATTCCTAAATGCACAACTCCTAATGAATGCAAATTAGAAACTACTTTCTAATTTCATTCCGCATTGGCCAAGGATTTCTGGGCTGTCATTTATCGAATCACATAGGACATTTCTCTTCTTTTACTAGAAGTGGTATATTCTTTATTGATCATTCACTATCTTCATTTATAACTTATTACACCCAAGCATACCCTTTGATATACTCTAAGAGTCTTAAGGAATAAGTCAAAGTGTAATTTATTATATATAAGATACTATGATGATCTCAAGTCTAAGGATCATTTGTACTACTATCACTATAAGAATTCCTATTGACAGGAAAGTATGTAACAACCCGATATTTTCTATATAAATAAATAAGAAATTTTGTGTATAAATTTTTTTTTTATTTTAAGGATGAGGATTTGTACAAGATAATGTGTATATATGTATTTATGTGGTAAATAAAAATATATTTATTACATGAATATTTAAAAATAATTTTATTTTAGAATTATTGATTATTAAAAAGTATATTCTCATAATAATTACTTTTATTGTAGGAATGTTTTATTAATTATTTTCCATGAAAATATAGTTACATATTATTTAAATAATATATGGAATGATTTTCTTCGAATAATTATAATAATTATTTTACAATATGAATTTTAGTACAGATTATTAAGTTAATTATTTTACCTTAATTAATAAGGTTAAATATGGAAGAATAATCAGATATGAAATCCAAACCCTAATTTTGGACTTTTAACAAGGAATTAGAATAATAATATAATAATATTATATTTTGATTTTTCAGTGCTGTAGATATGTACTATATACGTGGACCGATAATGGTTGGTCAATTATGGTGTTATATGACAAATCCTAGTTTTACTATGAAAACCTAATTTAAAACTCGAATACGAGTTCAAAGCTATTTGGTAGCTGTGAATTGTGAGTTTAAGACTATTATATAACGGTGTTATATGATGTACGTGGTGTGTTATATAATGTTATGATAATTAAGAAACCCTAATTGTAAATTTAAAACCCTAGTTGATATTTGAATTTCTAATAATTAGAAACCTTAATTGGAAACCTAAACTAGAGATTTTGATTAGTCAGAAATTGTGTTACTGTGAATAATAGCGCGTATGATAGATTTTATTGCTAATTAAGGTAAACCTAATTAGTAAATTAAAATTATAATGATTAGAACCCTAATTATGTTTTGGAAACCCTAAATATTTAAAAATTCTAAATTTTATTTAGTAAGTTCTAATTAAGATTTTATTGAACTTTAAACTTAAATTTTTAAACCCTAAAAATTATTTGGGAAACCTTAAGGTTTAATATCCATTGATTAAAACCTAGATTCAAGCATCATGGACAAAAATACCCTTAAAATGTTTTGTTAGTTTACTAAAATACCCTTTTGAATTTATTTTTAATATAGATTTCTTGCAAATCTTTCCATATCTTGCAAGTCATCACTCTAGATTTATAGCACATGCCTAAAAATCATCCAAACTTATCCACTTTGACACCTTGCATGTTATATTCATTACATCTATGTAGTATAAATAGATTTCGAGAGAGAGAAATTCATTTTGCTAGCTTATTTTGCTCACACACTCAACCTTGAGCCTCTCTCTCTAAAACCCACAAAAATATCAAGAAAAATCAATCAAGAAC
Organism: Panax notoginseng; assembly: GCA_016801055.1. Lineage (NCBI taxonomy): Eukaryota > Viridiplantae > Streptophyta > Magnoliopsida > Apiales > Araliaceae > Panax > Panax notoginseng. The sequence goes on along the minus strand of CM029013.1, from coordinate 211,692,922 downwards.
CAAGCCCCACGAAATCCCATAACCAAATTAGAAGCCAGAAATCAGAAATTAATCATAGAAGGTATAAACCCTACTAAAAAATCTGTCCAATTTTGTGTTGTTAGATGTTATGTTTGAGTGTTAGAATATGTTGTTAGTAGTGTCTATTGGTGATCTGGGTTGCTAGATGTTAGATCCATAATATCAAGAGGCTCGGATTTAGCATTTTACAAAATCTGGAAAAATTTTATTTTGTGGTCTAACATCAAATGTCAAAGGCTGTAAATCTCAGCCTGTTTATGATTTTTGTGTTTTGAAGGTTTATACTTGTAGTATGTTATGTGGTCTAGGATCTAGAACTTGAATCAGGGTCGTATCGATCATATATTGCAAGATATTTAAGGTCAAAATGCGTTGACCGGCCATGACTGGATGTTTCTGGGTAACCCAGAAACAGCCCAGAACCGGCCTAACAAGGTTTTAAATCGGCTAGATCTTTTAGTGTATTTATGTTTTGAGTTTGTTGTTGAATCCCTGTTATAGTATGTTAGTTTAACTATCGATCCATGCTTTTAGTGACTTCAGATATCCAGTATACAAGATTTTGTGGCTGGTCAAAGGAGGGCAGAAGTTCATGACAACGGTTTTCTGGGTAACCCAGAAAACTGATGAACATGACGACTGACAGCCTTTGACCGGCATGTATCTTTATGACTGTGTTGTTGTTATGATAATGTTTGGTGATAGATCTGTGGTACTACATGTGTTCTACAACCTAGACCTCTTAAATCGCTAAAACATCACCTAGAGCACAAGTTGTGGAAGCCCAAATATGAGCAGTCGAACTGTTCTTCATTTCTGGATAACCCAGAAAATGAAGAACAACTCTGATAGCCACTTTGGACGATTAGATCTCCTTTGTTAGTTGCTTTGTGATCATGTTGATGGTTGGATCTTGTAGTATGTTACTAGTACTACAAGGTATGACGATCAGAAATCCCAGAAACGTTACGAGCTAAGATTTACGTTTGGTCAAACCAAGCCCCTCGAAACTGTCTATGGTGTTCTGGGTTTTGGCCAAGTACATGAAGAACACCTATAGCGACGGTTCTGTCACTATAGCTGGTCTTTAGCGACATATAATATATTATTTTTCTAAAATTAATAAATAAATAGAAAAAAAATAGTTTTTAATTATTAAAAATACCAAATAAATTATTAAAAATTATTTTAAATTCTGAAAATTAGTTTTTAATTATTTTAAATATATTTCATAAATATTTAATATTTTTAGAATATTAAAAGTATTTAGTTTATTTAATTATAATATTAAATAAATTAGTTAAAAATGATTTTAATACTTGAAAAAAAAATTATTTAAAATTATATTATGATATAAGAAAATATTTTGAGTTATTTTTAATGACTTTTAATATTTTGTGATAAATTTCATTAATAAATTAATATTAATGATAATTAAGTTATTTACTAAATGAATTAAATAAATTGATTAAAAATAATTTTATTATATTAAAAATCATTTTAAATTATAATAAGGTATTTAAAAATATTCTAAGTTATAAAATATAACTTTTTATATTTAAAGATAATTTTATTAATTAATTATTGTTAATGATATTAAAGTTCTTTAATAATTATATTAAATAATTTAGTTTAAAAATGGTTTTAATATTATAATAATCATTTTAAATAAAAATAAAGTGTTTAAAGATATTTTAAGTTATAAAACATAACTTTTAATATTTAAAGAATAATTTCATTAATAATTATTAATTTATTATTAATGATATTAGGTTTATTTAATAATTATATTAAATCAATAGTTTAAAAATGGTTTTATTAATTTAAAAATTATTTAAAAAGGATATAAATGAATTAAAAATATTTTAAGTTATAATTAATGACTTTTAATATTTTGATAAATGAAACATTAATACTTTAAAAATATTCTAAGTTATTATAAATAACTTTAATATTTTGGAAATGATTTCATTAATAGTTTAATATTAATTAAATATTAAAGATAATAGAATTGTTTAATATTTAAATCATTTAATAATGATTCCGATGTTTAAAAATTCATGATAAATTATAATAAATGTTTTAAAATTATCTTAAGTCATTTAAAAATAATATGACTGATACTTATAAATATTGAGTTACGGGATAGAGTCTTAGACTCGATAAATACCTGATAAGGCTGTCGGTACGCCGACATATTTCAGAAATTGATCTGGACTTAGATAATTTAAGTAGATATGTGTTTATTTGTGATTCAATGGTTGTTAAACATATGTGACAATGTGATTAGTTATGTGCTGACAGCAATAAGTAGTGCTATGTGTTATAGTATGTTATTCTAATCGATCAAACGATCTTATTAATGATAGGTCGTGAGATAAACGATAAAACTAAGTTGTGAACTGTACGCAGCGCATCAGGCAAATATCTTACCTTTGGATTTCCTTTATGCAATGGACATGAGTAAGAAGTTTCAGAATTATAATATTATTATGCTATATTATTAACCATATTGTAATATATTCTATATCCGATCATTGTTTATCAACATGTTAGTATATGATAATTCAGATATATATTATGTTCGTTAATTTTTAAACATGGTTACACAAGTGTCCCCACTTGGATAATCATTGTATTTCATCACATGTTGATATATATATATATATATATATATATATATATATATATATATATATATATATATATATATATATATATATATAAGGCCGTCTAAGCTATTTGACCCAGCTAGACACAAATTTAGAAATTTCGTTGAATAAGTTAAAACCTTTTTGTATCCAATCAAATTATTTTGGTTCGGATTCCAGTCTAAGTATGAACATCCCGATCACGGGAAAACTTTTATGCACCCAAGGCGGACAGAGTGAACGATAATATCGTTCTTGTAATGTAGTAATAATCAATACAGGGCACATTGGGCAGATCACCCTCGTGCCTTTAAGTTATGACGGTTTGTGGATGAAGTTCTGCTAAACCGTAGCGAAAACTAAAAATAATGTTCATAGTATGTCGACTACCCTATATATATAGTCAATACGTAGTTTCAAAAATTTAAGATAGAATTGTTCTGTTATTATTATCGGTTCAGTTTACTTCACAACTATAAATTCGTTATAGAAGTGATGTACAAAGAAAATATTTATTTCTTTTCGCTAATTATATTTATAATTGTTATTACTTGCTGGGCACTCAAATGCTCACCCTTGCTTTATTTAAATGTTTTCAGCTAAGCGTGATCAACCTGAAGGTTCAGACAAGAACTAGTGAAAAGAAAAGCAAACAGATTATGTTTAATGGTATCTTTTGTAACAGTTAAACTGTATTAAGACAATGATATGTATTATCTATCATGTGAGGAATTATAGTAAAGGTGGCATACTTGGGATTAGACTCTGATAAATGTAAATTAAGTTTAATTTTTATATTATTGTTATTATTATTAGTGTTATTCCGCTCATAGAAATGGTATCGTGAAGCACCGAGTTCGGGTTTCAAGTACCTGGATTTGGGGGCGTCACATTATGGTATCAGAGCTTAGAGTTAAAAACCTTAGGTGGGTTAGACCTTATGCTATAACCTTAAAATAGAGGGAAACGTTGAAAATACAAATAACTCATATAGAGTTTAAAAAGGAAGATGAATTGAATAAGTTCATCGTCAAATCAAATAAAAGATAACTTATATAAAACTATTAATTGTTGTGTGTATATATTAAGTGATAATCAAGATAGTTTGTGTGTAGATGTCAGATAGAAAAGGATTAGGATACCCTCAAATCGTAAAGAAGAAGTCAACCTCCATAACCGAGCCAATATCAAAACCAATAGCTGAAATAGAGGCTCACATTGAAAGCTACCTCCATGAGGTGGTTGTTTTGAAAAGTGTAGTACCGGACCCTGAAACGATAGTATGACTGATAGGTAAAGCATAGTTAAAGAATATGTGGTCAATGTCGAGTTCTTAAACTCATATGTTTATGGTGAGTTTTTAAACTCATAATATATGGTAAGTTGGACGAAGTAGGTGTAGTTAGGTGTGAATGGATTATTGAGGATAATGGGAATATATAGATTACTAAGCAATTGATCATTAGGGAAGGTGTGAGAAATAAGTAGTATTAGTATTACTTGAATATGTATGCTCTATGATGTGTAAGGTAATATTCTCAACTTTCGTATAAGTTGTGGCAGTGATTCCTGACTTTTATGTCATAAAGGGCTAGTGAATGTTTAAAGCAGTATGTGCTATGCTATAAAGTATTATGAATTAGTTAGATGAACATGATCTATTTAATCAGATAATGACGCCAAGACGAAAACGAAACCAAAGGACAGAAGAACTTGTCAATAAAGCTAGAGGACAACCAGACCCGATGTAGAATTTGACAAATATAGGCACTCAAGCTATGCAGAATGGATTACCAGTCGTAGGAAATCAACCAGACAATCGATCGGCAAACTTCAAAGACTTCAAGACAAATAGACCGCTAGGATTTAGAGGATCAACAGACCCTGTAGAAGTGGTTGTGATAGCTAGGGTAACGGAGGAGCAGAAGACAACTTTTGCCACCTATACAATGAAAGGAGGAGCGAATTTTTGGTGGGAGACAAATCAAGTTAAAGCCAGAGATGGGAGTAGTGGTAGTAGAACTGGAAAGAGGAAATGAGATAAGGTAGGGAATACGAAAAATAGGCCAGAAGGTGGAAAGAAACAAGTTGTGCATTGTAGGAATTGTGGAAAGAATCACTCGGGAGAGTGTTTAAAAGGAAAGTTAGTGTGCTACAAGTGTGGGCAGGAGGGACATATCTCTCCTAACTGCCCCAATTTAAGAAAGTATAGTGGGTGTTTATTTGTGCATCAATGGAGCATAAGGCGAAAGACTGTCCAAGGAAGAGAAGGGAGGCGAGGAATGTGAATACGGGAAAAAGTAGTGGGACGCTGGCAATAACGGGACCAACTTCAACAAACCATTCAACAGAACCTACTGCAAGAGTCTTCAGCACGACTGTTCAGGATTCGGTAGCAACCAGGGATGCAACTCCAGGTATTATTCAAACCCATTTTATTTTCTTATATATTATTTTCTTATAATTATAGTAAGTTATTTTATAGGAGGAATTTGAGTTCTTTTAGAAATCAAATTTCTGTTTAATCAGAAAGACAAGCTTTATGTGAATAGTTAAAGATCAGTCGATCAATTTATGATCAAGATCTACTTGAAATTATTGTGCATGCTATGTACCCTTGTATATATAGGTTTTAAAACGGTGATTCTAGGGACAGAATCTTTATAAGGGAGGGTGAATGTAACAACCCGATATTTTCTATATAAATAAATAAGAAATTTTGTGTATAATTTTTTTTTTATTTTAAGGATGAGGATTTGTACAAGATAATGTGTATATGTATTTATGTGGTAAATAAAAATATATTTATTACATGAATATTTATAAATAATTTTATTTTAGAATTATTGATTATTAAAAAGTATATTCTCATAATAATTACTTTTATTGTAGGAATGTTTTATTAATTATTTTCCATGAAAATATAGTTACATATTATTTAAATAATATATGGAATGATTTTCTTTGAATAATTATAATAATAATTTTATTATATGAATTTTAGTACATATTATTAAGTTAATTATTTTACCTTAATTAATAAGGTTAAATATGGAAGAATAATCAGATATGGAATCTAAACCCTAATTTTGGACTTTTATCAAGGAATTAGAATAATAATATAATAATATTATATTTTAATTTTTCAGTGTTGTAGATATGTACTGTATACGTGGACCGATAATGGTTGGTCAATTATGGTGTTATATGACAAATCCTAGTTTTACTGTGAAACCCTAATTTAAAACTCGAATACGAGTTCGAAGCTATTTGGTAGCTGTGAATTGTGAGTTTAAGACTATTATATAACGATGTTATATGATGTACGTGGTGTGTAATATAATGTTATGATAATTAGGAAACCCTAATTGTAAATTTAAAACCCTAGTTGATATTTGAATTTTTAATAATTAGAAACCCTAATTGGAAACCTAAACTAGAGATTTTGATTAGTCAGAAATTGTGTTACTGTAAATAATAACGTGTATGATAGATTTTATTGCTAATTAAGGTAAACCTAATTAGTAAATTAAAATTATAATGATTAGAACCCTAATTATGTTTTGGAAACCCTAATTATTTAAAAACCCTAAATTTTATTTAGTAAGTTCTAATTAAAATTTTATTGAACTTTAAACTTAAATTTTTAAACCCTAGAAATTATTTGGGAAACCTTAAGGTTTAATATCCATTGATTAAAACCTAGATTCAAGCATCATGGACAAAAATACCCTTAAAATATTTTGTTAGTTTACTAAAATACCCTTTTGGATTTATTTTTAATATAGATTTCTTGCAAATCTTTCTATATCTTGCAAGTCATCACTCTAGATTTATAGCACATGTCTAAAAATCATACAAACTTATCCACTTTGACACCTTGCATGTTAGATTCATTGCATCTATGTAGTATAAATAGATTTGGAGAGAGAAATTCATTTTGCTAGCTTATTTTGCTCACACACTCAACCTTGAGCCTCTCTCTCTAAAACCCACGAAAATATCAAGACAAATCAATCAAGAACCAAGCCCCACGAAATCCCATAACCAAATCAGAAGCCAGAAATTAGAAATTAATCATAGAAGGTATAAACCATACTAAAAAATTTGTCCAATTTTCTGTTGTTAAATGTTATGTTTGAGTGTTAGAATATGTTGTTAGTAGTGTCTATTGGTGATCTAGGTTGCTAGATGTTAGATCCATAACATCTAGAGGCTCGAATTTATCATTTTACAAAATCTGGAAAAATTTTATTTTGTGGTCTGACATCAAATGTCAGAGGCTGTAAATCTCAGCCTGTTTATAATTTTTGTGTTTTGAAGGTTTGTACTTGTAGTATGTTATGTGGTCTAGGATCTAGAACTTGAATCAGGGTCGTATCGATCATATATTGCAAGATATTTAAGGTCAAAATGCGTTGACCGGCCATGACTGGATGTTTCTGGGTAACCCAGAAACAGCCCAGAAACGGCCTGACAAGGTTTTAAACCGGCTAGATCTTTCAATGTATTTATGTTTTGAGTTTGTTGTTGAATCCATGCTATAGTATGTTAGTTTAACTATCGATCCATGCTTTTAGTGACTTCAGATATCCAGTATACAGGATTTTGTTGCTGGTCAAAGGAGGGCAGAAGTTCTTGACAACGGTTTTCTGGGTAACCCAGAAAACTGATGAACATGACGACTGACAGCCTTTGACCGGCATGTATCTTTATGATTGTGTTGTTGTTATGATAATGTTTGGTGATAGATCTGTGGTACTACATGTGTTCTACAACCTAGACCTCTTAAATCGCTAAAACATCACCTAGAGCACAAGTTGTGGAAGCCCAAATATGAGCAGTCTAACTGTTCTTCATTTCTGGATAACCCATAAAATGAAGAACAGCTCTGACAGCCACTTTGGACGATTAGATCTCCTTTGTGAGTTGCTTTGTGATCATGTTGATGGTTGGATCTTGTAGTATGTTACTAGTACTACAAGGTATGACGAGCAGAAATCCCAGAAACGTTACGAGCTAAGATTTACGTTTGGTCAAACCAAACCCCTCGAAACTGTCTATGGTGTTCTGAGTTTTGGCCAAGAACATAAAGAACACCTATAGCGACAGATAATATATTATTTTCTGAAAATTAATAAATAAATAGAAAAAAATAGTTTTTAATTATTAAAAATACCAAATAAATTATTAAAAATTATTTTAAATTCTGAAAATTAGTTTTTAATTATTTTAAATATATTTCATAAATATTTAATATTTTTAGAATATTAAAAGTATTTAATTTATTTAATTATAATATTAAATAAATTAGTTAAAAATTATTTTAATACTTGAAAAAAAAAATCATTTAAAATTATATTATGATATAAGAAAATATTTTGAGTTATTTTTAATGACTTTTAATATTTTGTGATAAATTTCATTAATAAATTAATATTAATGATAATTAATTTATTTACTAAATGAATTAAATAAATTGATTAAAAATGATTTTATTATATTAAAATTCATTTTAAATTATAATAAGGTATTTAAAAATATTCTAAGTTATAAAATATAACTTTTTATATTTAAAGATAAATTTCATTAATTAATTATTGTTAATGATATTAAAGTTATTTAATAATTATATAAAATAATTTAGTTTAAAAATAATTTTAATATTATAATAATCATTTTAAATGAAAATAAAGTGCTTAAAGATGTTTTAAGTTATAAAACATAACTTTTAATATTTAAAGAATAATTTTATTAATAATTTAATATTAGTAATTTTTAATTTATTATTAATGATATTAGGTTTATTTAATAATTATATTAAATAAATAGTTTAAAAATAGTTTTATTAATTTAAAAATTATTTAAAAAGGATATAAATGAATTAAAAATATTTTAAGTTATAATTAATGACTTTTAATATTTTGATAAATGAAACATTAATACTTTAAAAATATTCTAAGTTATTATAAATAACTTTAATATTTTGGAAATGATTTCATTAATAGTTTAATATTAATTAAATATTAATGATAATAGAATTGTTTAATATTTAAATCATTTAATAATGATTCCGATGTTTGAAAATTCATGATAAATTATAATAAATGTTTTAAAATTATCTTAAGTCATTTAAAAATAATATGACTGATACTTATAAATATTGAGTTACGGGATAGAGTCTTAGACTCGATAAATACCCGATAAGGCTGTCGGTACGCCGATATATTTTAGAAATTAATCTGGACTTAGATAATTTAAGTAGATATGTGTTTATTTGTGATTCAATGGTTGTTAAACATATGTGATAATGTGATTAATTATGTGCTGACTGCAAAAAGCAGTGCTATGTGTTATAGTATGTTATTCTAATCGATCAAATGATCTTATTAATGATAGGTCGTGAGATAAACGATAAAACTAAGTTGTGAACTGTAAGCAGCGCATCAGGCAAGTATCTTACCTTTGTATTTCCTTTATGTAATGGACATGAGTAAGAAGTTTTATAATTATATTATTATTATGCTATATTATTAACCCTATTGTGATATATTCTATATCCGATCATTGTTTATCAACATGTTACACTACTAGAAAACAGTAAATAGACAACGCGGAAAAAACGTTGTGGTTTCAGTCTGGAAAACGTCGTGGTTAAGGGTGTCATCTATTTGACACCCTTACACAACGTTTTAAAAATGTTGTAGTTAAGCACAATACACAACGTTTTTTAGAAAAAAAAACGTTGTAGATTTGTTTTTCAAAAATTAGCAGATGCTTAAAAACATTGTAATAGGTATGATTCCACAACGTTTTCTGAATAAAAACGTTGTAGTTTAGTATATCAGACAACGTTTTTAACCAATTTATACAATATTTTTAAAATATTGTAGATAAAGAAAAAAAATATTGTGGTTCACCTATATTACCAATGCACCTGCAATGCCATGATATATAGCTAAAAGGTCTAAATTCTCATTTAAATTTACAACCAAAATGTATCAACCATTTAAAATACATCCCAATAATACCATTTGTTTACAGTTTCAAATGTCTCAAGCATTGATTATGAAATAACATGAATTAAAAAATACAAGTGAAACTAAATTAGTGATATGGCAACACTGAACCTCCTCTTCAATTAGTGATATGGCAACACTGAACCTCCTCTTCATACCTCCACTGTACTTTCCAGCCTGCTTGTCAGCAACTCCTCCATTGAAAAGATTAACACTCCTAAGAGATTCTTCCACTGCTTGTAATAACATAACAAAGAATTAAAATAGTTTTTTTTTGCTTTGTAGCCTAGTTTAGTAAAAAAAGGCAATCTGGGGTTGTATCAACATGGCAAGATTTTAGGCAGTCAAGCACAATACAATCTGAGAACTTGTATAGACCACAACAGAAATTGCAAATGTGTAATCTGGGGTTGTATAGTCTCCAGTTCATCAAATGTGTAATCAGTTCCATGTGAAACTAGTTTACAGCTTCAAAGAAAAGAACCTGAGGTTGCAAATGCCCTCTTTTGCACATGGTAATAACATCATCCCAACCACCAATTACCTAGACCAAAAAGAAATATGAATAGACTGTGACACTACGAAATGAAATACAAGATAATTAATCACCGAATTATAAGAATTTTACCTTAACAGTTTTGTCATCATACATAACCCACTGCTGATGATCATGACTATATGCAAAACAATGATAATGTTGCCTATAATAGCAAACCTAGTATTAACAAAAGATGAAAACAGTTCAATTATTAAAAAGATCTAAGTCACACAAAAATACACCAAATATGTATCATCTTTCGGATCGCAGAATATGCAGTAGTGGAAAAAGAGAACGGAAAGCTGTAGAATCAATTTGCACCACAAAAACGTGTAAATTCATAGTCCATGATAGGTTTACAAACTAAATTAAAAGGGAATGTGATTGTTTCATGAAGCAGACAGACAGTACGACTGAAACAAGGATAAGGACAATTTCTCAAAGCCCCAGGATCTGAATCTGCTATTGGTAAACTGGTTGGTGGAGCTTGTGGAAGTGCCTAGGGAGCTGTAGGAATGCTTATTAATTGCTCTTTGATAAACTCCTTCAACCTGTGGACAGATAGTCAGATGATGAACCAAGTTATGACAAAAGCTACACATATACATCTGGATTTAGTATACATATATACTCGTATGTTAGTGTAGGATCCCCAGAGCCAATCGTCATGCGGAGCTGCGTTCTGTCTGCTGGATCTGTTTCAATTCTTACCAAACAAAGCATGGCTCGGGTACTTTCTGAATAATTCCCCATAGAAACTGATGTCACACTTGATACAAGTGTTGGACTAAATAAATAATTAAACTGAAATACATCACTAGTAGATACCAACTTCTAAAACTTTGAAAATGTTCTTACAAATTCTTCCGGTCCCTCAGTCTCTTAACTTTTGCATTATAGTTTGACCCTAAAGAAGTGTTACTCATTGTAAAGTGATCTATTGAACTTCAAATGAGACCCAAATTCAATTAAGTCAAATAACAGAACTTATAGCACCAACAAGTTTCACTCCTACATCAACAGTATCCAACAAAATAGAATAAATAACAGAAACCTACAAAGAATTGTCAAACATACCTGCTCCCCTTCGAGTTTGACCAGTTCCGCTGCAGATAAAACATGTAAAAGGCAATTAAGATCAAGAGCAGCCAGTCAAGAATTTAATACAGTAATAATTATCAACAATCAATAGGTGACATCAAGAGCAGCCAGTCAAGAATTTAATACCGTAATAATTATCAACAATCAACATGTGACATGATCACAGGACTAAATGCCTAATATATTCTTTTGCATCAAATTAAAGTATACTGGGAATCGGCAGTAGAAGGCCAAGACTTACAGAGGTGACTGCAGTGACTGTGAACCAAACAGAGATGAAAGTGAAGCCATTGCTTGCTGAATAAATCGAAACAGAATACATTCATAAAACAGGTAAGACAAAACCACAAAAACAGTAAACATTCAAGTAAAGCCAGTACAACTCATTCCTAGTTTAATATATCATCCACAATAATGGGTTTTCTTACCCATGAGAATTAACTGCAAATAATTGGAATTCTGCTAGATTTTCCAAAAGAAAGACAAAACCACAAAAAAATGACAGATTGATTTTAGTAATCTCTGAACTCCAAACCTGGTTGACAAATTAATACCTTACCAAGATCCCCAAAAAAATGACAGATTGCTGATTCCCCACTCTGAATGCCAAATTTACCCAGACAAATATCCCTAAGTCAGAATTCACCCACATTCCTGATTCCCCACACTGAATGCCAAATTTAGCCAGACAAATCAAATGTAACCCATGTCCAATCAGTAAAATTGGAAAATTAGCAAATTTTAGGCAATAAAAGAACCTATATGAAAATATAGTGAGACAAGTCATACCAAGGTTCAAAGATAGAACACTTTCTACATGAAAATATAGTGAGACAAGTCATACCAAAATTCAAAGACATAAGTTGCTGAAATATGGGTGACTAGGTTGGACTCAAAAACTCAACCAACCTGTTAAGATGAGTGCAAGGAAAAGTGAGTTCAAAACAAAGCAGGAATCGAGAGTAAAGTTAACCGAATCAAAAATCTCGAGCCGCCGTCGAAGCCGAACATTAGCAATACTAGCCGCCTGAAGCAACTCTTGGAATGAGGTTGCTATTTTTAGGGCTTCAATTTCTGAAACGATCGGCGGCTCTTTCGTCTTGGTATTTCCCTTGATTAAAACATTGTGAGCTCGAAGGGGAACATTCTCTGTGGAGATTCGATGGAACAGGATCTCCATTTTGGCTCTTTCGAAAAGCAATCTTGATTCCACGGTGACTGTCTCCTCTTCTTCTTTGTCTTTGTAATCTTCGCCTGAAGCCTGAAGCCTGAAAGAAAGAATACATATACTGAATACACGAATCTAAACAAGCAGTGAGCGAAAGTGTGAGACCCTAAATCGACTGAAGCTCAATAGTTGAGAGGATTTTCAATTTTGAGAGGATATGTTGAGGGCAGAGTGTTAGGGCAAAAGAGGATATGTTGCTCCGTGTCTTTTTTTTGCTCCGTGTTTCATTTCTGTGTCTTTTTTTTGCTTCGCGTTTTTGTTCATAGACAACATTTTAAAAAAAAACGTTATCTAATTAAAACCTAAAAAATGCCCTTTTAAATAGATAACGTTTTTGCATATATATCTACAACGTTTTTTTAAAAAACCTTGTGGAAAAAAATACCACAACGTTTTTATAAAAAACGTTGTGGTTTAAGCGTTGTCTATTTACTATTTTGTAGTAGTGTTAGTATATGATAATTCAGATATATATATATATAAAACTGTCTAAGCTATTTGACCCAGCTAGACACAAATTCAGAAATATCGTTGAATAAGTTAAAACCTTTTTGTATCCAATCAAATTATTTTGGTTCGGATTCCAGTCTAAGTATGAACATCCCGATCACGGGAAAACTTTTATGCGCCCAAGGTGGACAGAGTGAACGATAATATTGTTCTTGTAATGTAGTATTGATCAATACAGAGCACATTGGGCAGATCACCCTCGTGCCTGTAAGTTATGACGGTTTGCGGATGAAGTTATGCTAAACCTTAGCGAAAACTAAAAACAATATTCATAGTATGTCGACTACCTTATATATATAGTCAATACGTAGTTTCAAAAATTTAAGATAGAATTGTTCTGTTATTATTATCGGTTTAGTTTACTTCACAACTATAAATTCGTTGTAGAAGTGATATACAAAGAAAACATTTATTTCTTTCTGCTAATTATATTTATAATTGTTATTACTTGCTGGGCACTCAAATGCTCACCCTTGCTTTATTTAAATATTTTCAGCTAAGCGTAATCAACGTGAAGGTTCAGACAGGAACTAGTGAAAAGAAAAGCAAACATATTATGTTTAATGGTATCTTTTGTAACAGTTAAACTGTATTAAGACAATGATATATATTATCTATCATGTAAGGAATTATAGTAAAGGTGGCGTACTTGGGATTAGACTCTGATAAATGTAAATTAAGTTTGATTTTTATATTATTGTTATTATTATTAGCGTTATTCCGCTCATAGAAATGGTATCGTGAAGCACCGAGTTCGGGTTTTAAGTACCAGGATTTGGGGGCGTCACAAAGTAAAACTCTATTAGGTATTCCTTAGCGAGTCACGTTCAGTAAACTTATTCTCTAATAAGCACCTACATACTTACTTTAGTGTCTCCACACAAATGATCATGAGATCAATCATCCTCATCCAATGAGCAAGCAACGTACGTACCAATCCATCCGGATTCACTAATCCCCTTTTTAGTAATCCATTGATTGGGAATATTTTAGTTTTAAGCTATCTAAGATTTAGATCTCATTAGCATGATCTCATCATGATTCTAAAAGCATTGCTTAGAACTATGGTTTATCACATATTATTAAAACAGCACCATGTAGATAATAAATGCCTTTAATAAATAATTCTTTTATTAATAAATAAATAAGATTGATTATAAAGTATATGCTTTATCATCATACATGATTGGCTTGTATGCATACTACTGTCAATCTCCCACTTGCACTAAAGCCAATCGCCGTGATATCTCATACCCATCTTCTCTAAGTGACGATAAAACTGCTGTTGTGTTAACGCTTTAGTAAATGGATCTACAATATTGTCTTGAGAGTCCACACGCTCCAGGGTGGCGTCTCCTCTTTCAATGACCTCTCTAATCAAATGAAATCGTCGCAACACGTGTTTGGATTTTTGATGAGACCTGGGTTCCTTAGCCTACGCAACAGCTCCAGTGTTGTCACAGAATAAAGGCATTGGTCCTGTAATGCTAGGAACCACACCAAGTTCGCTAATGAACTTCTTCATCCAAACAGCTTCCTTTGCAGCTTCACTTACAGCTATGTACTCTGCCTCTGTCACTGAATCAACAACTGTTTGGTGTTTGTAACTCTTCCAACTCACTGCGCCACCGTTTAAGGTAAACACATACCCCGAAACGGATTTACTGTCATCTTGGTCTGTTTGAAAATTTGAGTCTGTGAAGCCCTCTAGTTTCAATTCAGACCCACCGTAGACAAGATATACATCCTTAGTTCTTCTTAAGTACTTTAAGATATTTTTCACTGCCTTCCAATGTTCTTCTCCTGGATTCGACTGATATCTGCTTGTTACACTAAGTGCATGAGAAACATCTGGTCTAGTACATATCATACCGTACATGATAGATCCTATTGCTAAAGAATAAGGAATCTTACTCATACGGTCTCTCTCCTCTGGTGTCTTTGGGGTCTGTTTCTTGGAGAGATGTATTCCATGGCTCATCGGCATGAGACCTCTTTTGGAATCTTCCATGCTAAACCTCTTTAGCATTGAGTCAATGTACATTCCTTGGGACAAGCCAAGCATCTTTTTAGATCTATCTCTATAGATCTTTATCCCTAAAATATAGGATGCTTCTCCCAAGTCCTTCATGGAGAAGTGTTTAGATAACCAGATTTTAATTGATTATAGCATAGGAATATCATTCCCTATCAGTTATATATCATCAACATATAATACGAGGAATGAAACAGCGCTCCCACTAACCTTCTTGTACACACATGGTTCATCCTCATTTTTGATAAAATCAAACTCTTTGATTATCTCATCAAAACGGATGTTCCACCTACGAGAAGCTTGCTTTAATCCATAAATGGATCGTCGTAGCTTATAGACTTGATTTGTTCTAACCTTTGAAACAAATCCCTTTGGCTATGTCATAAACACATCCTCCTCAAGTTTCCCATTGACGAAGGTCATTTTCACGTCCATCTACCAGATTTCGTAGTCATGGTATGCTGCAATCGTAAGCAAAATTTGAATGGACTTGAGCATTGCTATTGGTGAGAAGGTTTCGTCATAGTCAACTCCTTGTATTTGTTTGAAACCTTTTGCGACCAGTCGAGCCTTATAGGTCTCTTCCTTGCCGTCTGCTCCAGTCTTTCTTTTAAAGACCCATTTACACATAATAGGCTTAATGCCTTCAGGTGGTGAAACCAAAGTCCATACTTGGTTCTCATACATGGAGTCCATCTCGGATTTCATGGCTTCTTGCCACTTCTTTGAGTCTTTACTACTCATAGCATGTTCGTAATTCAATGGATCATCATCATCTATGATGCGTACCTCATCGTCATCTTCTATAACAAGTCCATACCTATCAGGTATCTTTAGTACTCTTCCAGATTTACGAATAGGGTGTGGTACAGAAGGAATCTCTACTTGGACAGGTTCATCCATTTGATCTATAGTGGTTTGTGGTTCTTGAATTTCTTTAAGATCTATTTTCCTCCCACTGACCCCTTTAAAGATAAACTCCTTTTCCAAGAAGGCAACATGTTTGGCAACAAACACCTTTTGTTCAGTAGAATTGTAAAAATAATATCCTAAACTTTCTTTAGGATATCCCACAAAAGTACACTTATCAGATCTTGTCCCAAGCTTATAATTTTGAAACCTTTTCACATAAGCTGGACATTCCCAAATCTTAACATGCTTAAGACTAGGCTTCCTCCCTGTCCATATCTCATATGGAGTCTTAGGGACGGATTTTGAGGGAACCTTATTTAGTAGATATATAGCCGTTTCTAGGGCATATCCCCAGAATGACACCGAAAGATCGGTAAAACTCATCATGGAACGAACCATGTCCAACAGTGTTCGATTTCTCCTTTCAGATACACAATTCAGTTGTGGCGTACCTGGTGGAGTCCATTGTGAGATTATACCATTTTCTTTGAGACAATTGAGAAACTCACTGCTTAAGTATTCACCACTTCGATCTGATCGAAGGATCTTAATACTTTTTCCCGTTTGTTTCTCTACTTCACTTTTGAACTCTTTGAACTTTTTAAATGATTTAGATTTGTATTTCATTAAATACACATATCCAAATATTGAGTGATCGTCAGTGAATGTAATAAAATAAGAATACCCTCCTCGTGCATTCGTTGTCATAGGTCCACATACATCTGTGTGTACCAACGCTAACAACTATGTAACTCTTTCTCCTTTTTCACTAAAAGGAGATTTAGTCATTTTTCCCATGAGACAAGATTCACAAGTTGGATATAATTCGTAATCGGATAGCTCTAGGAGCCCATCTTTATACAACTTAGATAATCTTGTTTCATTAATATGACCAAGTCTATAGTGCCACATATAGGTATAATTAACATCATCTCTTTTCCTTTTCTTAGTTTGTTCAATTTGAAGTATATCTTCATGCAAGTCAAGAATGTAAAGTCCATTTCGTAAATTACCAACACCATATAAAACATTATTATTATAAATAGAACAACTTTTGTTCTTTATTATAATGTTAAAATCATCCATATCCAATACAGATATTGAAATAATGTTTCTAATAAGTGACGGAACAAAATAACAATTATTTAAACTAATGGATTTGGCCGTAGGCAGTGCTAACAATAAGTCCCTATAGCTAATGCAACAACCTTTGCTCCGTTTCCCACTCGTAGAACAACCTCATCCTTGCTCAGCTTTCTACTTCTGACCAGTCCCTACATATTATTACGTATGTGAGAACCACAGCCGGTATCCAATACCCAAGTAGAAGATTGACTTTCAGAAAGATTAATTTCAATCATAAACAAACCTTGATTAGGATTTGAAGCTTCTCCAAGCTTCTTCTGCTTTTGTTCCGCAAGATAATCCTTGTAGTTCCTTTTCCAGTGACCCGGCTTGTTGCAATGGAAGTAAATTCCTTTGCTAGCTGGATCAGGTTTTTTTTGATCCTTCACTTTCGCCTTTCCCTTAGCCTTCTTGGATTTCTTCTTTTCAGAAGATTCCTTGGGCCTCTTCCTTTTCTTAGAAGAATCATCCACTAGTAAGACATGGTTCTTTTTGGATGGGAAGTGACCTTCAGCAGTTTTCAACATGTTAAATAATTCAGGCAAGCTGACAACTAACTTATTCATGTGAAAATTCACAATAAATTGTGAGAAGGTGTCTGGGAGTGACTGCAAGACTAAATCTTGACTCAACTCCCCATCAATGACGAACCCAAGTTGTCCAAGACGTTCAATCAGATTGATCATCTTTAAGACATGAGTCTCAATAGTAGTGCCCTCGGTCATCCGAGATCGGAAGAGCTCCTTAGATATCTCATATCTAGCAGTCCTACTTTGCTCACCATACAACTCTTGAAGGTGCAGTAACATAGTAGGAGCATCTATATTTTCATGCTGACGCTGAAGCTCGTTACTCATGGATGCGAGCATGAAGCATTGAGCCGCTGATGCATCATTTTACCACTGTTTAAAATTAGTAATCTCTTTCTCGGAGGCTGTTTCTGCAACTTTTGCAGGTACAGGCGAATTTAGGACATAAGAAATCTTTTCAACAGTGAGAACAATTCTCAGATTCCTTAACCAGTCCGTGTAATTCGGTCCGGTCAGTTTGTTAGCATCAAGTATGCTACGCAGTGAAATTAGTGAATGTGACATTTTCAAAATTCTGCATGCAAAAAGACAATATTTTAGCAAACATTCATTTAATTAATTACCAAAATAAATTAGGTCTTATTTTATATTGGTATCTCCCACTATTTTTTTCAAACTATATTACCCTCATGAATATAGTTCGGCAATATCTAATTAAAGATTTGCTAGTGAGGATAAGGATCCCATTTCAAATGTATATAGCCTTGTGTGTACACAACAAACTATATATAAATAAATAGGTAGACAACTCTTGTCAATTACATCATCATGTAACTCCTTATATTTTGCCTCTTAAATCATAATGGTCAAGTGTGTGCACATCCGAACTAAAATGATTTAAGTGAAGTCATACCCAACATTTCTATATAAGTGAAGAGAAAACTACAGCCCTTGTGTGTGCACAACAAAGCGGTATTGTTCAATTCCTTATAAACATCAAATGTAATAAAAACAACATCTCAAATATTTAATACTCGCCTTGTGTGTGGACAACAAACTCATATTAAATATTCAATGCTCTATTATTTTTATCATGCTAGAAGGCGACGTTCGATATTCCAAATATCTTTGAACGTTACAACTTAATATAATTTCATTGAGGGGTTTGTTATTATTAGTCTCATCTTGTTTAGCGCGCATGCAAATATATATATAAAATACGCGTCATATTATTAAACATGCGAAGCATGTTTGCATAATATATAATATATATTATACTAGCATATACATATAGAATACTATATTCTACTCGGATTGATTATGGACTTATATTCTAGTTTGGTTCACTAGAGCCACCAAGTGAACCAAAAGGTCAAACCCTAGGGTGTAAGAATAAATATTTAAATATAACTATTACATTTAAACCCGGGCTCCATTACAAACGGGTCTTCGAGCACTCCTTTTTTCTTGATCTCCGATTCGTCAAAAAATTCTAATTAATTCTATTACATTAAACTATTTAATTTAAATAGAAACCTTGATCAGCAGTCAAGGGGAAGTACATAGGAGAGAGATAGAATTTACATCTGAAAAAACCCAGAAAAGACGAGGTACGCAGACCCCATTTATTCAAACATCCAACTAAAATAAATCCAATCACATTGGTCAATAGTCCATAATCAATCCCATTTATTATCATACATATCATCATATGTATCAATAAATAAAATCATTCCATATATATATGAATATCATTTAATGGGCAATTTTATGTTGCATGAAATTCAATTTCAAGATTAAAATAAACTCTTTATTTTAATTATAAAATTATTAAAATATTTATATATATAAATGACTTCTGCGTCCCTCTGTAATTAATCATGTAAATATGATAATATCATATATTAACATGAATGGTATTACCTGGTTAACGTGCCAGCTTGATTATCCTGCTAGCAAGAGGATATCCTAATTCACGTTTTTTTTTAAAAACAGGCCACACCTGATATATATATATATATATATATATATATATATATATATATATATATATATATATATATATATATATAACATGATCCATAATAGGAGTATGTACATGATTAATAAACTCAATCAGCCACGTTGGATAAAACCAGCCGCAAATCACGAAGGAAAAAAATAAATAAATAACACAGCGAAATAAACAGTTCGCTATTTATGAAAAAAAAAATTGGAAATTGATTTCGGCACTCTTTTTTTCTTCATAAAATAATAATTTTATACAACAAATTATGCCCAATAAATTATTCTAAATACATACTCATACATATATGGAATCAAAATAATTAATAATTCGCATAAAGTTTGGCTCATGATACCACTGTTAGATTTTGTGAAAATCAAAGTAGTAAAATTAAATTGCAAAATTAGCGGAAACATAATAAAATAAGATTTTAAAATTTTTCACAAACCAATTACTCGGATCATCCTTTATTCATATTATTAATTAAAACAAAGAACAAGAAATTATGAAATCATACCCTTATAGAAACGAGCTTCTTCAGGTACGAGTTCACCTCCTACTTCTCCGCGATCTCCTTGAATCTCCGGGTAGATTCCTTCCCTTGATCAATGTAAGCCACCCAAGTGTATGACCTCTAGAGGTGATCCACCAAGGAAGAAGAATTTTTCAAGAAGAAGGGTGTATTGGCTCAAACCCTAGTTTTTTCTATCTCTATAGAGAAAGGGGCGTACTCTCCAATTCTTGGAATTACGTATATCTTGATATCTGATATAAGACTCCCCTTATAAAGATATCAGGTAACCCTATTTAATTAAAATAAGGTATTATTTATTTAATTAAACTCTTTTAATTAAATGGGCTCCCTAATCTTATTAGGGATAATTAATTAAACTCTTTTAACTAATTTTCCCTCCTAATCCTATTAGGAATAAATGAGAGTACTTATATTAAATTAATTCCTAAACTCTTTTAAAAATTAAAATAATAATAATTGTAATAATATTAATAAGACTCCTCTTATTAATTTATATTTAATATTTCTAAAATATTAAATAATAAATACTAAGCTATTTAATTTATTCTATCACCACAGATTAAATTAAATATACTTAACATATTATTACGATTATGCCATTAACTTCTTAAATAATTATTCTTCCTTTTATGGTGTGACCCTTTAGGTTCTCCATATTAAACTGGTTGTGAATAAATCAATTAGAACAATTCTAATCTTATTTAAATAAATAAATTAAACGATTAATTTATTTAAATAAATAATATTTATTTTACAATAGGGATAAGCCTCCCTAGCGATCAACGACTTTTCAGATAATATAGATTTCAATATTAATCATAAAAGAACCTTTGAGTTAATAGTTACCGTACAATTCAATCCTTCCATAATATAATATCCTAATTAAATATAAGACATGGAACTACTGTCAAGTCTTATTTTATTTAATTATATGTATTTCGATTTCTAAATGCACAACTCTTAATGAATGCAAATTAGAAACTACTTTCTAATTTCATTCCACCTTGGCCAAGAATTTCTGGGCTGTCATTTGTCGAATCACATATGACATTTCTCTTCTTTTACTAGAAGTGATAGATTCTTTATTGATCATTCACTATCTTCATATATAACTTATTACACCCAAGCATACCCTTTGATATACTCTAAGAGTCTTAAGGAATAAGTCAAAGTGTAATTCATTATATATAAGATACTACGATGATCTCAAGTCTAAGGATCATTTGTACTACTATCACTACAAAAATTTCTATTGACAGGCAAGTAAAACTCCATTAGGTATTCCTTAGCGTGTCACGTTCAGTGAAGTTATTCTCTAATAAGCACCTACATACTTGCTTTAGTGTCTCCACACAAATGATTATGAGATTAATCATCCTCATCCAATGAGCAAGCAACGTACGTATCAATCTATTCGGATTCACTAATCCCCTTTTTAGTAATCCATTGATTGGGAACATTTTAGTTTTAAGCTATCTAAGAATTTAGATCTCATTAGCATGATCTCATCATGATTCTAAAATCATTGCTTAGAACTATGAGTTTATCGCATATTATTAAAACAACACCATGTAAATAATAAATGCCTTTAATAAATAATTCTTTTATTAATAAATAAATAAGATTGATTATAAAGTATATGCTTTATCATCATACATGATTGGCTTGTATGAATACTACTTTCAATCTCCCACTTGCATGTAAAATTTTAAAACATTATTTTATCACGTTTTCGTTTATTTTGTGTAATTTGATTGCGCTCATGAATTTTACAAGCCTAACAGTGGTATAAGAGCAAAACTTTTATGTGAATTATTAAATGTTCAGATTCGATATGTATGTTGATATGTATTTAGAACTTTTTAATTGGGCATAATTTGTTGTATAAAATTTATTTTAAAAAAAACAATTCGCGAAACTGTTTTTTGAAAATCGATTTTTCGCTGATTACAAATTCGTGGCTGATTTTATTTTTCAAAACGTTAATCCTGATTCTTCATGGTTTGATTCATATTATATATATTTATATATATAACTATCATATATATGAATCACCTGGTATGAATCACTTTAACTATTATGATTTGAATCACCTATTAACATGATTACGTTATATACACACACACACACACACACACACACACACACACACACACACACACACACACACACTAACCGTACGGCGGATTATTTTAATTTTAAAATTGGATTTCGTGCTAACTAATTAGAATTAGAATTGGATTCTATAATTAATTAATTGGATTTAAAATTGGATTCCATGTTTCCTTAAATAAAGGAGTTTATTTAGATATGAAATAAAATTTCATATTATTCAAAATAAAAGAGTTTATTTATGAATAGGAAAGTGAATCCGTATTTCTTTAAATAAAAGAGTTTATTTAGATATGGAATAAGATTTCATATTATTCAAAATAAAAGAGTTTATTTGTGAATATGAATTTCTTTCAATAAAGGAGTTTATTTAGATATGGAATACGATTTCATATTATTCAAACTAAAGGAGTTTACTTGTGAATAGAAAATAGAATCCGTGTTTCCTTTAATAAAAGAGTTTTCTTGGAATTGGATTCCATAATTAATTAAAATAAATGAGTTTATTTTGATTAAAGAATTTGATTAAAATAAAATAGTTTATTTTATTCAAAATTGGATAAATTAAAATAAAAGATGTTTATTTTGATTTAAATTTGGATTAAAATAAAGGAGTTTATTTTGATTCAAAATTAGATTTTATGCTAACTAAATTTGCCCATTAAATGATATCAATATATATATTGAATGTTTATTATTCATGAGATGAATTATTTATTGATGCATATATAGATGTATATGGTAATAAATGGAAATGATTATGGACTATTGACCAATATGATTGAATTATATTTTAGTTGGATGCATGAATGTATGAGTTTTATTAAATGGGGTCTTCGTACCTCATTGCCTCTAATTTTTTCTTAATATAAATTCTATCTCCGTTCTATATACTTATCCTTGACTGCTGATCAAGGTTTCTATTTATTTTAAATAGTTTTGTAATATGAATAGTTAGAATTAATTTTGAAGAGTTGGAGATCAAGGAGCAAGGAGCGCTTGAAGACCCGTTTGTAATGTAGCTCGAGATTTAAATGTAATAGTTATATTTAAATTTAATTCTTGCACCCTAGGTTTGACCTTTTGGTTCACTTGATGGCTCTAGTGAACCAAACTAGAGTAAAGTCCATAATAAATCCGGGTAGAATATAGTATTCTATAATAGGCATTCTAGTATATATATATATATATATATATATATATATATATATATATATATATATATATATATATATATATATATATTATGCAAACATGCTTCGCATGTTTAATAATATGACGCGTATTTTATATATTTATGACCATGATCGCTAAACAAGATGAGACAAATTAAAAACAAACCCCTCAAATATTTTATATTAAGTTGTAACGTTCAAAGATATTTGGAATATCGAACGTCGCCTTCTAGGATGATAGAAACAATAGAGTATTAAATATTTAATATGAGTTTGTTGTGCACACACAAGGTAAGTATTAAATATTTAAGATGTTATTTTTATTACATATGATGTTTGTAAGGAATTGAACATTACTGCTTTATTGTGCACACACAAGTGCTGTAGTTTTCTCTTCACTTATATGAAAATGCTGGGTCTGACATAACTTAAATCATTTTAGTTCGGATGTGCACACACTTGACCATTATGATTTAAGAGGTAAAATACAAGGAGTTGCATAGTTGATGTAATTGATAAGAGTTGTCTACCTATTTATTTATATATAGTTTGTTGGGCACACATAAGGCTATATACATTTGAAATGGGATCCTTATTCTCACTAGCATATCTGTAATTAGATATCGCCGAACTATATAAATTGAGGGTAATATAGTTTGAAGAAAATAGTGGGGCATACCAATTTAAAACAAGACCTAATTATTTTGGTAATTAATAAAAGAATGTATGCTAAAATGTTGTTAATTACAAATTCATTTACAGAATTTTACAATGTCTAAATTACTATCACTGGGAAGCATATTAGATGCTATTTAACCGAACCGTATTAAGCGGATTGGTTAAGAAATTTGAGAATAGTTCTCACGACTGAAAAGCTATCTTATGTCTTTAATACGCCTATCCCTGCAATGGTTACAGACAATGCCTCTGAAGAAGAGATTGCTACTTTTAGAAAGTGGCAAGATGATGCCCAGTTGGCTCAATGCATCATGATCTCATCCATGAGTAACGAGTTTTAGCATCAGCATGAAACTATGGATGTTCCTACTATATTCCTATACATCAAGTAGTTGATAGTGAAAAAAGTAGAACGGATAGATATTAGATATCTAAGAAGTTCTTTCGATCTAGAATGACCGATGACACTACAGTACAGATAAAAGTCCTTAACATAATCAATTTGATTGATCAATTAGGACAACATATTTTGTCATGGATGGAGAGTTGAACCAAGATTTGATCTTGCACTCACTCCCGGACTCCTTTCACAATTGTTGTGAATTTTTTATATGAATAAGCTAGGTATCAGCTTTGCTGATTTGCTTAACATGTTGAAAAATGTCAAGTCACTTTCCAACCAAGAAAGACCAAGTCTTACTGGTAGGGGCCAAATGATCTTCTGAAAAGAAGAACGATTCAAAGAAGGTAAACAAAAAGGCAAAAACAAAGGATAATAAGAACAAAACCGATACGGATAGCAAAGGAGTTTACTTCCACTGCAATAAGCCAGGACACTGGAAAAGAAACTGCGAGAAGCATCTTGCAGAGCTAACAAGAAGAAACTTAGTGAAGCTTCGGTTACAAATATAGTTTTTGTTCATAATTAAAATAAATTTTTCCTTAAGTCAAGGTTCTACTTGGGTATTGGATACCAGCTTTGGTTATCATAAATATAGATTTATGAAGGGACCAAGCATAAGTAGAAAGCTAAACAAAGATAAGTAATCTTATGTATGAGAAATGAAGCAAAGGTCGCTACATTAGCCATAGAAACTTATAGTTTAGCAATGTCTACGGGCAAATCTATTAATTAAGTCAATAATTTGTTATTGTATTCCAGTTCTTATTAGAAACATTATTTCTATTTTGTTGTTGGAAAATGAAATATTTGGTATTATATTTAAGAACAATTGTTGTTCTATTTATAATAATAATGTTTTGTATAGAACTGAAATATTACTTAATGGATTTTTTATACTTGACTTACGTGAAAATAATTTTGCATATTGAACAAATTAGTATAAGAAAAGGAGATGATCATTCAAAGAGTTGAATGTGTGTATTTGCTGAAATACAAGTGTGAATTATTTGAAAGGTTCAAAGAATTCAGAAGTGAAAAAAATTGAAAAACTATTAAGATTCTTTGATTAGATCAAGGAATAAATACTTATGCAATAAGTTTCTAGATCATCTCAAATGGTTCTCATAATGGATGCCTCCTAATACGCAATAATTGATTGATGTATCTGAAAGAAAAAATCGTACCTTGTTGGACATGGTGCGGTCCATAATGATTTTACCGACATTCCAATATCCTTCTGGGGTCATGCCCTAGAAATGACTGTATATCTACGAAAAAGGTATCATCAAAATTCGACCCCAAGACTCTATAAGAGTTATGGACAGGGAGGATTCCTAATCTTAAGTATGTTAAGATAAGGGGTCGTCCAGCTTATGTGAAAAAGGTTTCAAAGGATAGGCTTGGGACACGATTTGACAAGTACATATTTATGGGACATCCTAAAGTAAGTTTAGGGCATATGTTCTATAATCCTACTTAGCAAAAGATGCTATTGCGAAACACGCTACCTTCTAAGATTAAGGTGTTTATCATTAAAGGGGCTAGTGGGAAGATAATATATCTTGAAGAGTTCAAGAACCACAAAATACTATAAGTCAAATAAGAGGAACCTGTAGATAAAACTATTGTACCACAACCGAATCGTAAATCTGGAATTGTACTAAAGATACCTGGGAGGTATGGATTCATCATGGATGATGATGATGAGGTACGTATCATAGAAGATGATGATCCAGCTACATACGATGATGTAAGAGTTGTAGACACTCAGAGAAATGGATTAAAGCAAGCTTCTCAAAATGGAACATTCATTTTGATGAAATAAATTAAAAGAGTTTGATTTTATCACAAATAAGAAAGAACCTAGTGTGTACAAAAGGTTCAGTGAGAGCGCCGTGACATTCCTAATATTATATGTTGATATACTATGAATTAGGAATGATATACTAATGCTACAATCAGTAAAGAGAAAGTTGTCTAAATATTCCTCTATGAATAATTTGGAAAAAGTATCTTAATTGGGGATACAAATCTATATAGATTGATTTAAGAGGCTGCTCGACTTAACCCAAGGAGCGTATATTCATTTGATGCTAAAGTCGTTTAGCATGGCAAACTCCAATAGATGTCTTATGTTGATGAATCATGGAGTATATCTCTCTTAATAGTCCCCATAAACTCCTAAAAAGAGAGATCACATGAGTGACAATCATGTGTATAATGAAATATACGAGACTTGATGTTGATCGGTCATATTCTGGAGAAGATCATTGTAAGATAGTGAAAAACATCTTAGAGTACTTAACCGGCACTAAGGATGTGATTAAAATTTATGGTGAGTCTAAATTAAAACTAGAGGGCTTAACAGACTCAAGTTTTTTTCAGACAGACCAAGACGACAGAAAATTCACTTTAAGGTAAAGGGTTACCTTGAATAGTGGTGCAGTGAATTAGAAAGGTTTCAAATAGCAAAGAGTTGTTGGATTAGTGATAAAGACAAAGTATATAGCTATAAAAGAAGTTGCAAGCTGATTATTTAGATGTAAAGTTCATTACAGAACTAGGAATAGTTCCTAAGTCTCATCTTGGATCTAAACATGTGTTGTGGTACTTTCATTTGATTATAAAAATCATTGAAAGATGGGAAATCACTATAGAGATAGTGGACTCTCAAGAACAATATTACATATCCATTAACTAAAGCTTATCCAACAGCAGGATAATCGTCACTGAGAGAAGAAGGGTATAAGATACCATAGCGATTGACTTTAGTGCAAGTGGGAGATTGAAAGTAGTATGCACACAAGCCAATCATGTTTGATGATAAAGCATATACTTTGTAACAATCTTATTTATTTATTAATAAAAAATATTAATTTATTAAAGGCTTTTAATTATATACATGATGCTGCTTTATAATATATGATAAACCCATAGTTTTAAGCAATGCTTTTAGAATAATGATGATGATCATTCTAATGAGATCTAAATTCTTAGAAAGCTTAAAACTAAAATAGTTCTCAATCGTTGGATTACTAAATTGGGAATTAGTGAATCCGGATAGATTGGTACATACGTTGGTTGCTCATTGGATGAGGATGATTGATCTCATGATCATTTGTGTGGAGACACTAAAGCAAGTATGTAGGTGTTTATTAGAGAATAAGTTCACTAAACGTGGCTCGCTAAGGAATACCTAATGGAGTTTTACTTGACTGTCAATAGGAATTCCTGTAGTGATAGTAGTACAAGTGATCCTTGGACTTGAGATCATCATAGTATCTTGTGTATGATGAATTATACTTTGACTTATTCCTTAAGACCCTTAGGGTATATCAGAGGGTATGCTTGGGTATAATAAGTTATACATGAAGATAATGTATGATCAATAAAGAATCCACCGCTTCTAGTAAAAGAAGAGAAATGTTTTTTGTGATTCGATAAATTACAACCCAGTAGTCCTTGGCCAAGGCAGAATAAAATTAGAAAGGAGTTTTTAATTTGCATTATTTGGAGTTGTGCATTTAAGAATCGAAATATATATAATTAAATAAAATAAGACTTGACAGTAATTCCATGTCTTATATTTAATTGGGACATTGTATGGTGGAAGGATGGAATTGTACGGTAACTATATGCTCAAAGGTTCTTTTATGATTAATGTTAAAATCTATATTACTTAGAAAGTCGTTAATCGCTAGGGAGACTTATCCCTATTGTAGAATAAATATTATTTATTTAAATAAATTAATAGTTTAATTTATTTATTTAAATAAGATTAGAATTATTCTAATTAATTTATTCACAACTGGTTTAATATAAAGAACCTAAAGGGTCACACCATAAAAGGAAGAATAAATATTTAAGAAGTTAATATCATAATCGTAATAATAAGTTAAGTATATTTAATTTAATCTATGGTGATAGAATAAATTAAATAACTTAGTATTTATTATTTAATATTTTAAAAATATTAAATATAAATTAATAAGAGAAGTCTTATTATTATTAATATTATTATTATTTAATTTCTAAAGGTGTTTGGAAATTAATTAATATAAGTACTCTCATTTATTCCTAATAAGATTAGGAGGCTAATTAATTAAAAGATTTTGATTAATTATTCCTAATAAGATTGGGAACATAATTAATTAAAATAAAACTCAATTCCTTAATTGTTGAGGAGGGTTGCCCACATCTAAAAATAAGAGGAGTCTTATTATGAGTGAAGGGTGTTGACATTTTCACAACAGACGTAATTCCAATAGTTAGGAGAGTACACCCTTTTCTATGAGAGATAAAAAAACTAGAGTTTTGTCAAACACTCATCTTCTTGAATCTTTCTTCTTCCTTGGTGGATCACCTCTAGAGGCCAAACACTTGGGTGGCTAACATTAATTAGAGGAAGGAACCAAACCCGGTGGATTCAAGTTGAATGCAAAAATAATTGGAGGTGAATTTGTACTTGCGGAAGCTCGAATCTTCAAGGGTATAATTCTTGTTCTTCATATTTTCTTTTAATTAATAATTGTGCATAAAGGGTGATCCGGGTATATAGTTTCTAAAATTTTAAAACTCTATTTTATCACGTTTCCGCTTATTTTATACAATTTGATTGCGTTCATGAATCTTACAAACCTAACATCCATTCTCCGACTAGTCCCAGCTATATTCTCATTTCCTGAAGAGAACAATGAAAGAAAAGAGTGAGCTCAACTAGTCCAATAAAGAATATTATGACTAAGATAATGCATAATAAATTATCCTTTGTCCTCAACAGAGAAAAATATAATAGAATATAATAGACAATAAGTTTTAGATCAACAACTGCAACGGAAATAGCAATCTATTAGAAGAGTCAAGTAGAGTATGATGTCTACTATCTTCTATCATTTAAAAGTCCATCATCAATGTTTTATCTCTATAACACCAATCAATAAATATTTTAAATCAACGAATTAGCCATGCACTACGGGCCAAGGATATTCGTTTGTATCACCAGTGGTCATGATCATGCCAAACACCTATCCATCTATGCACTACGGGCCAAAGAGGACTTTCACCACAATATTTATCTGTTACATTATAGGTAATGATTATACCAATACACAATTTCTGGTCATAATCATACCAATCAACAACCCATCTACGCACTACGGGCCAAATATGACTTTCACCACAATATAAGCATGAGGATGATGACCATGATATAAGGAATCAATCAAGTGAGATCAAGGATAAATATCAGAGATTTATAATTTAATTTATCTAGAGTTTAAGAATGTCCAAATTGTCAACATGATAACTGTAAGACCCTAACTTTTTATAAATAAAATCGAATTTCCTCTAATTATTATTTTGAATAACAATGTGTTAATTTGATATAATACTTTAGTTATGGGTGAAATGTGCAAATTTTATAAAATAAGCAAGTGGTTATTAAATATTCATTGTTGTCGGGGATTATTCATTTGGTCGTGGAATATTCTGCCTGTCGGGGAATATTCGTACGACGGCGCAACCATTTGTGGGCCCCATAACGAAAAATGATCGGATGAAAAAAATGATAAGTTTGAGTTTTTACAAATAACGACGTAGTTATTACCGTTAACACAGTTGGAATACCCGTTGGGTAAAATACAGTAATACGCGTGGTTGCACAGTAGTACACCGTATTGCACAGTATTTTTGAATTATTAATTCTTACGTAAGAAGGCACTACTCAATAATTGTTACAGTAATTACTGTTCAATATTTTATTTTATTGATTCAATAATTACTACGTTGATATTTTATATTATTGTTGTTTCAATAATTGTCACTGCACAGTATTTCCCATTATCAGATTAATAATTCATATTATTTGAATAATATTATTAGATAACATTATTGGTAATGTCTAAGAAAGTTCTGACTAGAAAAGGGGTTTTGTAACAACCCGATATTTTTTATATAAATAAATAAGAAATTTTGCGTATAATTTTTTTTAAGGATGAGGATTTGTACAAGATAATATATATGTGTGTGTATATATATATATATATATATATATATATATATATATATATATATATATATATGTATTTATGTGGTAAATAAAACTATATTTGTTACATAAATATTTACAAATAATTTTATTTTAGAATTATTAATTTTTATAAAGTATATTCTTATAATAATTAATTTATAGTAGAAATATTTTTATTATCTATGTTCCATGAAAATATAATCATATATTATTTAAATAATATATGAAGTGATTTTTAGAATAATTATAATAATTATTTTATTATATGAATTATAGTACAGATTATTTAGTTAATTATTTTACCTTAATTATTAAGGTTAAATATAAAGAATAAATCAGATATGGAATCCAAACCCTAATTTTGGATTTTTATCAATGGATAAGAATAATAATATAATAATATTATATTTTGATTTTTCAGTGCTGTAAATATGTAGTGTATGTTTGTGGACTGACAATGGTTGGTCAAGTATGTTGTGTCATGACCAAACCCTAGTATTAATTTATTTCACCCTATTGTGAAATTCAAATGGAAAATTCGAGACGTGTTATGTGGTATATGATTTATATTGTAAGTGTTAATGTCAATTATAGAAGACCCTAATTAGTAATTAAAAACCCTAATTTGAAACTCAATTATGAGTTAGAAACTATTATGTAATTGTGTTAAATGAATTATGTTACGTATTATAGAATTTAAGGTTAATTAGAAAAACCCTAATTACTATTTAGAAATTTTAATTTTTAGAAACCCTAATTTCATACTTAGTAAATCTAATTTGCTAAATTGGTAACCCTAATTGTTAATTGCAAGCTTAATGCTTATTAGTGGACATTAAAATCATAATGTTCATGTATAATGTAATTAAAAAATTAAGCACGATTAAGAAACCCTAATTTTCAAAAAAATTGGAAACTAATATTATTTTTATTTTTGTGCAAACCCTAATTAGTAATTTTAAAAATCTAATTACTAATTATAAATCCTAATTGTTTAATGATTAATTTTAATTATGATTAGTAAATTTTAAACACAAATGTTCAAGTAATTGAATTAGAAAACTAATTATATTTACTAAACTCTAATTTACATTTTTGGAAACTAAATTGTTATTTATTTTATTAAATCCTAATTTTGGAAATCCTAGAATGGTTCAAACCCTAAACTCTAAGGGTTAGATTAGATTGTCAAGATTGCCCTTAAAATTATAAATCAAAAGACCAAACTACCCTTTTTATATTATTTAGTAAGTTGCTTGCAAAACTAACCAAAACTTTAGTTGGTAAACCAACTCTTGACTTTCCCACATGTTCAATAACTCCAGCACTCAACCTCATTCAGCAGATGCATGCATTACAACACAATATATATAGATTCAAGAGAGAGAAATGTCATCTTTTAAGCCATTTGATCACCACACTCATCCTAGAACTTCTCTCTCTAAAAACACACGAATTATATATGTATACCAGTCCCATAATAAAGCCCCACGAATTCTATAACAGATCTAGAAGCCCAGAATCATGAATCAAAGCATAAAGGTATAAACCCTAGAATTTAAAATTTTTATGATCTGCATGTTTGATGTTAGGATTGAGTGTTAAAATATGTTGTTTAAGGTGTATAATGATGATCTGGGTTGCTAGATGTTAGATCCATAATATCTAGAGGCTCGGATTTGAAGATTTTAAGAATCTGGAAATTTGAATTTTGAGTCTGACAGTCAAATGTCAGTCATCATATATCTTTGTATGTTATGTGTTTTTATTGTTTAAAGATTTAATCTTGTAGTATGCTGTGAGCTCTTTAATCTAGAACTTGATTCAGAGTTAGATCTGTTGTAGATTGTAAGTTATTCATGGTCAAAGGTCGTTGACCGATCATGACTTTCTAAAATCTGGGTAACCAAGAAAGTTTTTAACAGCGTCTGACAACTTTTTCTAATGCCTTGATCTGTCAGATTATATGTGTATTGTTAATGTTGTTGTGATAAGATTGTAGTGTGATGTCTGGACTATAGATCCATGATTTAATATGTCCTATATCGTAAGCCAGATCGATGTAGTAGAAGGTCAAACTGGGCAAAACGATCACGAGGACGGGTTTCTGGATTTTCCAGAAACCGTAAGAGCATTGTTTCTGACAATGTTTGGCTTGCTTATATCTTGTGATTTTATTGTTATTAGAATGATCTAATGATACCAAGTTGTTCCTTGACATGTTTATTTCCATTATGAACCTTTAGATCATACAAATAAGCCTTAAAATCAAAGTTACGGAGCCTCAAAAGTGGTAGCATGAACTGTTCTTCAATTCTGGAAAACCCAAAAATTGAAGAACAGCGTCTGACAGTTTTTCCAGGGCTTGGATCTCACTTATGCTATGATGTTTGGCCATGTTTGTTATTGAATCGTGTAGTCTTGTTCGTATACTACAAGATCTGACTAAGATCAAGCCCAGAAACCTCATAGATTGAAAGTACTTCATGGTCAAAGTAGGCACCTTTATCACTGACTGTCAGTGTTCTTGAGCCTCAATAACACCAACAGTGACGCTTAGTGTCGCTAAAGACCAATAGCGACGATTTCTATTTATTCGATTTTCTGATTTTTCAGAAATTATTTAAAAATTGCTAAAAATAGTTTTTAATTTTTAAAAATACAAAATAAATTCAAAAAAATTATTTTAAATTCTGAAAAATAGTTTTTAATTATTTAGACTATATTTCATAAATATTTAATATTTTTGGAATATAAAAAGTACTTAATTTATTTATTTATAATATTAAATAAATTATTTAAAAATGATTTTAATACATAAAAAATCATTTAAAATTATATTATGGTATAAGAAAATAATTTAAGTTATTTTTGATAACTTTTAATATTTTGTGATGAAATTTCATTAATTGATTAATATTAATGGCAATTAAGTTATTTAATAAAAGTGTTAAATAAATTATGAAAAATAAAATTATTGATTTAAAAATTATAAAAAAATTATTTAAAGGTTATAAAAGTATTTTAAGTTATAAAATATAGCTTTCAATATTTAAGGGTAAATTTCATTAATTATTTACTATTAATGATATTAGAATTATTTAATAGTTATATTAAATAAATTAGTTTAAAAATAATTTTAATATTTTAAAAATCATTTAAAATAAAGTGTTTAAAGATATTTTAAGTTATAACTAATAACTTTTAATATTTAAAAGAAAATTTCATTAATAATTTAATATTAATGATATTAAGTTTCTTTAATAATTATATTAAATAAATAGTTTCAAAATGGTTTTATATATTTAAAAATTATTTAAAAAGGATATAAATGAATTAAAAATATTTTAAGTTATAATTAATGACTTTTAATATTTGGATAAATAGTTCATTAATATTTTAATATTAATGGTAATTATTTAAAAATAATTTTAAATATTTTAATAATCATTTAAGGGTAATATTAATACTTTAAAAATATTTTGAGTTATTATAAATAACTTTAATATTTTGGCAATGGTTTTATTAATAGTTTAATGTTAATTAAATATTAATGATAATAGAATTGTTTAATATTTAAATCATTTAGTAATGATTCTGGTGTTTGAAAATTTATGATAAACTATAATAAATGATTAAAAATTATTATAAGTCATTTAAAAATAATATGACTGATACTTACAGATGTTGAATTACATGATAGAGTCTTAGACTCGATAATTACTTGATAAAGCCGTCGGTACGCCGACAGGTTTTAGAAATTGATATGGACTTGTATAATTTATCTGTATATATGTTTATTTGTGATTCAATGACTGTGAAACATGTGTGACAATGTGCTTAGGTTATGTGCTGACTGCAATAAGCAGTGCTATGTGTTATAGTATGTTGTTCTAATCAGTAAAATGATCTTATTAATGATAGGTTTCGGTATAAAAGATAGAACTAAGTTACGAACTGTAAGCAGCAGACCAGACAAGTATCTTACCTTTGTATTTCTTTTATGCAATGAACATGAGTAAGAAGTTTCAGAATTATATTATTATTATGCTATATTATTAACCCTATTATGATATATTCTATATCAGATCATTGTTTATCAACATGTTAGTATATGGTAATTCAGATATATATTCTGTTCGTTAATTTCTAAACATGGTTATACAAGTGTCCCCACTTGGATAATCATTGTATTTAATCACATGTTGATATATATATATATATATATATATATATATATATATATATATATATATATATATATATAAGCCGTCTAAGCTATTTGACCCAGCAAGACACAAATTCAGAAATATCGTTGAATAAGCTAAAATCTTTTTGTATCCAATCAAATTGTTTTGGTTCGGATTTCAGACTAAGTATGAATATCCCTACACGGGAAAACTTTTATGCGCCCAAGGCGGACAGAGTGAACGATCACATCGTTCTTGCAATGCAGTATTGATCAATATAGGGCCCATTGGATGTACACCCTCGCGCCCGTAAGTTATGACGGTTTGCGGATGAAGTTCTGCTAAACCTATTCGAAAATTGAAAATAATGTTCATAGTATGTCAACTAAACCCCACATATAGTCATTACGTAGTTTCAAAAATTTGAGATAGAATTATTATGTTAGTATTATCGGTTCAGTTTACTTCACAACTATAAATTCATTGTAGAAGTGATGTACAAAGAAAATATTTATTTCTTTCAGCTACTTATATTTATAATTATTATTACTTGCTGGGCACCCAAATGCTCATTCTTGCTTTAAATTAAATGTTTTCAGCTAGGCATGATCAACCCGAAGGATCAGACATGACTAAGTGAAAAGAAAAGCAAACAGATTATGTTTAATAGTATCTTTTGTAATAGTTAGACAATATATAGACAATGATATTTATTATCTATCATGTAATATATTGTAGTAATGGTTGCGTACTTGGGATTAGACTCTGATAAATGTAAATTAAGTTTGATATTCATATTATTGTTATTATTATTAGTATTTTTCCGCTCATAGAAATGGTATCGTAAAGCACTGAGTTCGACTTTCAAGTACCTGAATTTGGGGGGCGTTACAGGTTTGGTCACCTAATTGCGCGCCAGTAAGGAAAAATTCTTATCGAACAGCCTCCTCTTTCCTGGGAACGACCTGGTTGTCACATTGTGATTATGTAATATTATTTGTGAATTATTAATTATTAATTTATATGATAAGAAAATATTTATTTTATGTGGATAGAAATGAAGAAATTAACGTTGAGGTGTTTTATCAGTATTTTGTCAGAATAGAGGTATTAAAAATCATCCGTATGTGGATTTCGGACATTTTCCGATTGGAATTTGGAAAAATTTTCTTCTACAAAGTTGTAGAGAATTAAATTTCCCATGGAATAGACATAAAATTCATATTTTTCTGATAAAAGGTCTATTTATTATGAATTATTGAAGTTTTGGAAATAAATATTTTTATTAAAAACATGGTGGTCCCCACTTTTGGTGGGTGTGAAAAATGCTAAATTTTGGTGGGCCCCACTAGTGGAGGCTGATAATTTGGTCAAGAAGGTGTACGTAGGAAAATTTTAAAGAATATTAATATTTTATTAATTCAGTCTACGTTGGCGTTTTAACATTTTTCTATAAATAGGGTGCTTAGTTAGAATTGAAAATCACACCAGAATAATAAGTTTTCTCTCTCTCTATAATATCAAGCGTATTTTTGAGTATTTAAATACTTTGAGAGTTGCTATTCAGTGTAAGTTTCCTTCAATATTATATCCGATATTCCAGTCAAAAGTAATGTTCTTTTGAGGTAAGGGATGCTATTTTCTTCGTAAATAATGTTATTTCGTTCAATATCATTATGCCAAAATATTGGTATAAATTTTATTATGAAGTTTTTACCTTTTTATGTCGAGGTTACTATTCACGTATACGATACTATTCACGTATACTATACTATTCACGAATACGATACTATTCACGAGTACTATTCACGAAGTATAATTTTTCTTATGAAATTATCACCTTTTCGTGTCGAGGTTACTATTCACATATACGACACTATTCATGTATACGACACTATTTATGAATACGACACTATTCACAGAAAAATTAAATTTTCTTTTCTTTGTCCAAGTTATCAATTATGGTTACTATCTTTGATTGTATCCATGTTTTGATCTTCATTCTTGAATTTTGCTCCACAATTGATTATTATGGAGTATTTTTGAACTTGGATAAACTGATGTACGAATCCCTAATTTTTGTCCTTTTATCTCATTGGATTCATTTTTTTAAAAATATTTTCATCATCCTCGGTCCTAAATGATGATATAACTGAATATCTTTGGCCTGTAATGCAAAGATGAATGATTATCTGATGAATATCTTTGACCCGTAGTGCAAAGATGAACAGGTGTTGAGATGAACATGACTAACTGGTGACACAAATGAATATCTTTGGCCCGTAGTGCAAAGATGAATATTTGATTCAAGATGTATACTGATTGATGTTACAAGGATAAAATATTGATGATGATCTTTTAAATTCATAGATGATAGTAGATTTCATTCTCTACTTAACTCTTCTAATAAATTGTTATTTTCGCTGCGAATATTGATCTAAAACTGGTTGTCCATTATATTTTATCTGATTTATTGGAGGCTAATGATAATTTGTTCTACATTATCTTAGTCATAATATTCTTTACTGGGCTAGTTGAGCTCACCCTTTTCCTTTTTGTTCCATTTTTCTTCTTAGGAGGCGAGAATATAGCGGGAACTAGTCGGGGTGTGGAGTGATGTTCTAAGTCAGTTGTTTTAGCGGTCCTCACTATTTTGTAAAATATTCTATCAATAATTGTAACGAGGACTTATTTGAGTTTGAATACTGTCTAGAAGATAATATTTGTATTTAAACTCACAGTATATGAGTTGTCGTATTTTGTACGACAATTGTAATAATGAAGTTGTTGTTGTTTCTGTACCATGTATTTGGCGACTTAGAATGGGTGATGTATACCTGTTTTGGGGGTAACACAATAACTAATTGTGAAGTAAAATTCAAGAATGATATTCATGTATCAAAAATAATTTGGACAGAAAAGAAAATTAAATTTTACTGTAAATAGTACTTATAAATAGTACTGTATGAATAGTATACCGTATGAATAGTATCCATGAATAGTATCGTATGAATAGTATCCCGTGAATAGTACCCCGAATGAAAATATTAAAATTTAACAAGAAGGTTCAGACAAATATTTCAGTGAAGCGATACTAGATGAAGCGCAAAACTCAAGGATATTCAACTAATTTCAGGGATTATAGAAGCAATACTTATCAAAGTAAGTGTAGATTTAGAAATATGAAACGAAATAATATCACTTACAGACTATAGAATGTGGAAGAAAATAATATTCCTTACGAAAATAATATCCCTTGAGAAAAAAATAATATCCTTTACCTTAGTAGGAGAGTAAATCTGTCTGGTATAGTGTAGATATTCTTGAGAAAATCTTTCACTATTAGCTACACTCAAAGTATACTTATACTAAAAAGAAATACGTATAATATTATAGAAGAAGAATTCTCTGATTCTGGTGTAATTTTCATTTCTTAACTAAGCATCCTATTTATAGGAGAATGACATGACACTATTTAAGAAAATAATCACGGATGAACAGAAAGAAAACTATGGGAATTCGGCTGATTTTCAAATTTTTACTATTTATCAATGTGCAAAAAAATATTCTAATAAAATAAAAACTTTATATAAAATATAATATATTCTAATTAAACAAATAACTTTATATATAATATAAAAAGTATTATGTTTTATATAGAAATTTTTCTATTTTATTACTATTATAATAATAATAAAATAAAATTGAGACAACTTTCTACCTACGATTTTGAAAAATGAGTAAGTAGGGGTCCATGTAATAAGCCAAACTTACTACAAATAATTCATGACAAACCCCTCTATTTATATCAAAAATTGAATAAATATTTATCACAAATCACTTATCTTCAATAAATATATTTTTAATATTTCAACAATTATCCATCATTAATATTATAACTCACAATGTTGACAACCAGATCAATCCCAAGAAAGAGGGGGCTTTCCGATAAGAATTTCTCCTTATTGGCGCGTAATTAAATAACCTAACCCATTTTCTCGACAGAACTTTTCTAGACATTGTCAATAATGTAAATAATAATATGAAAAATTGTGTCGTCTTAATTATTGATTTAATAATATAAAATATTGTGCAGATGATACTGTGACAATAATTGAATCAATAATATAAGATACTATACAACAACTACTGTGACAATTATTAAATGAAACTGAGTGACTTCTTATGTAAGAATCAATAATCAGAGATACTATGCAATACTGCGTGCTACTGTGCAATCATGCGTATTACTGTACTTTTATCACCGGGTATTTCAACAGTTAACGATAAAAGTTTTACCATTATTTTTTTATAAAAATGTTATTTCTGTCGGTTTCTATATCCGACAGTTATTTCATTATATGGGGTCCGCCAATGATTGTGCCGTCATACAAATATTCTCCGACCAAACGAATATTTTATGACAACTTGCTTACTTTGTAAAATTTGCACATATCACCCATAACTATACCATTATATCAAATCAACGCCTTATTATTCAAAATAACATTTAGAGAAAATTAAATTTTTATTCATAAAAAGTTGGGGTCTTACAACCTCCCCTTCTTATGAAATTTCGTCCTTGAAATTGATGTACGTACCTGGTATGTCGAAGAGGTGAGGATACCTTATTTTTATTTCAGATTCTAACTCCTAGATCATTTCCTCAATTTCATGGTTTCTCTATAAAACTTTAACTTGAGGTATAA
The DNA here is from genome assembly GCA_016801055.1 of Panax notoginseng. Taxonomy (NCBI): domain Eukaryota; kingdom Viridiplantae; phylum Streptophyta; class Magnoliopsida; order Apiales; family Araliaceae; genus Panax; species Panax notoginseng. Next base: position 211,653,417 of record CM029013.1, on the reverse strand, counting down.
CCTTTGAGTATAGAATATGTTCCTTCTTATCCAAGATTTTGACAGGTTCCTCCTCATACGTTAAATCTTCCGCTATCTCATCTAGTTCTAATTTAATAATGTGATTTGGGTCTTCCACATATTTACGTAACATAGATATGTGAAAAACGTTATGAACACGAGACATACTTGGCGGTAAGGCGAGTCTATAGGCCACCGTTCCTACTCAATCGAGAATTTCAAATGGACCAATGAATCGAGGGTTGAGCTTTCCTATCTTCGTCGATTCTTGCTTCTGAAATAACACCTTCTTGTACTTTCTTCTTCATATTTATCAGCACCGGGTCTGTAGCTTGAGCAACTTTAACTTTATCGATTAAAATCGGTTCTACTCTTATATTTGCTATATTCACGTGGGTTTCTAGAGTCTTTAGCTCTATCTCCATTCTTTGTAAGTCATATAAAATAGGTCCTTGTGTTAACAACATCGCACTTGTACCCGCATATGATTTTCTACTTAACGCGTCAGCTACCACGTTCATTTTTTCAGGATGGTTTTGAATGGTATGGTTGTAATCTTTCAACAACTAGAGCCATTGTCGTTGCCGCATGTTGATTTCCTTTTGAGGATGAGCTGTTTACTGGTTTGTCAGTAGCTCTGGTTGATTCCCCCAGTATTCATCCTGCTGTGACTCCATATTCTACAGAGTATTTAGAGTAGAGTTTACATCTAATGACGTTTGAGAGGGATCAGGCTAGGGCCTTGATGTTGATATCTCTTTATAATAGAGATGTCGCTCTGGTTGAGAGAGATGATGCTCTAGCTCACAAGGATACCACTGTTGTTATGTGGGATGAGGCTCGATCATCTAGGGATGCAGCTGTTATTGAGCGAGATGATGCTCTAGCTACCCGAGATGACGCCACTAAAGATAGTACTGCATTGAGATCTCATACTACTGACATTATGGCAGAGATGAGTGCATTTATTGATGAGCACAGTAGCACCAAGCAGTTGGCCGTAGATCTCCTGGCTCGTGTGGATACCCTAGGGCAGGAGCTCATAGATTTATCTCTATCTACTCAGAGGGATGCCATGTTAGACTTGATGGCTCGTTTATCCACGGGTTTGTAGATTAGCTTTGATTTTCCAGCATAGACTAGGTTAGCCATTTTTGTCATGTACATGATACATTGTATATATCAAACAATATTATATGATAAGAAAATATATTTTGATTCACTTCCCTTTTAGATATGCCTTGTTACTTTCTTGATAGTTGCTTGTTCTCCAGGACTTGTGATCTTTATGTATTCTAAACTCCTATGAGATGGATGGACATTGAGATGTCTCAGGATTTTTCAGAATGGATCGTTGATCATTGTATTTCTCAACCTTTTGGTGCCTTGGGACTGATTTTTAAATGTGGTTATGGAGAGGATTTTGGCTTTCCTCTCTGAGGTTGACCGCACCACAGATGGTCGTCAATACTCCCTTGTATGGAGGAGACCAGGTAGTTCCATCTCTTAAGGATTCGTGTTTCTCTTTGAGGATTTAACCGTAACTTAGATGGTCACCGATTTTTCTCCCATTTCTGTGGGGAGACCAGGTAGTTCCATCCCTGTGGTCTAAGCTGATGAGTTATGATTTAACCTCCCCATAGACGGTCGCCGATGTATTCCTGTGTATTGGGGAGATCAGGTAGTTCCATCTCTTATAGTTTGGTTTGAAAGTTTGAAGGATGATCCCAGTACCGTTGATAGGGTTTTATGTTTTTATAGGGGTGAGACCGCACCGTGAATGGCTGCCTATGTACTCCCATTGATGAGGGGGAGATCAGGTATGCGTAGATCCAACCTAGCGTGGAAAGGTTGAAAGTTGTATATGGTAAAAAGAGTTTTTGTTTTTATTTTTATAAAGGTTAGACCAGACCATAAATGGCTACCTACGTACTCCCGTTGATGAGGGGGAGATGAGGTCTATGTAGTGCCAACCTAGCATGAAAAGGTTGAAAGTTATATGTGGTAAAAAGGGTTTTTGTTTTTTTATTTTTGTAAAGGTTAGAACAGATCATAAATGGCTGCCTACGTACTCCCGTGTATTCGGGAGATCATGTCTGCGTAGTTTGTCCCTGGTGGGATAAACTGAAAGTTGTATGTAGTGAGAGATTTTGAAAAATTGAATTGAATGATGGATTTGATCCAGAACCAGGATGCTGATTTGCAGGTAACTTCAAACATAATACCGTTTGACGGTGTCTGAGTTGATGAATTGGGGAAACTCCTCGCCATCCATCTCTTGTAATTCGAGGGCTCCTCCTATCAATACCTCCTTGACAACAAACGAGCCTTCCCAGTTTGGGGCGAATTTTCCTTTAGATTGATCTTGGTTGTCAAGGACCTTCTTCAAGACCAAGTCATTTTCTTTGAACTGTCGTAGCTGGACTTTCTTGTTATAGGATCGAGCGATCCTCTATTGGTATAATTGACCATGGAAGATGACTGTGGCCCATCTTTCATCTTTTAAAGATAATTGATGGTACTGATCTTGTAACCATTGGTCTTCATCCATCTGAGCATCTATCAACACTCTCAGGGATTCCATTTCCACCTCTATGGGGAGCATTGCTTCCATGCCATATGTTAATGAGTAGAGGGTTGCCCTAGTGGAAATGCACATTGACGTTCTGTAGGCTAATAGAGTCAGAGGCAACAAGTCAGGCCATCCTTTGTGATTAGTCGACATCTTTTGCATGATCTTTTTGATATTCTTATTAGCCGCTTCAATAACACCATTCATCTTTGGACGATAGATGACGGAGTTGAGATGTTTGATGTGGATTTTACTGCATAATTCCTCCATCATTTGGTTGTTGAGGTTTTTGGCATTGTCTGATACAATCACCTCTGGTTGTCCGTTTCGACAAATGACATTGTTTCTGATGAAACCAATGATCACCTCTTTAGTAATTCTGGGGGAAGAGACTGCTTCAACCCAATTGGTGAAGTAGTCAATCATTGTAAAGATAAACCGATGACCATTACTGGCTTTGGGCTCGATTGGCCCGATCACGTCCATTCCCCACATTAAGAAGGGCCAGGGTAAACTCATATTGTGGAGCTCCCTTGGAGGGGCGTGGATAACATTTCCATGAATTTGGCATTGATAACATCTCTTGACGTGATCATCACAATCAACTTTGAGAGAGAGCCAGTAATGCCCTGTTCTTAAGATCTTTTTGACAAGTAGAGGGCCGCTCATGTGTGGGCCGCATACTCCACCATTAATTTCATCTACGAGTCTCTGAGCTTGGTCTTTGTCTAGGCATCTTAGAAAGCCTAGTCCTGCATCTCTTTTGTAGAGTGCATCTCCGCTCAGATAGAATATCATGGTCATTCTATTGATCCACTTTCTTTTAGCTTGACTTGCCCCAGTGGGCGTAGATCCATCTTACAGATACTCCTTGATGGAGTGTATTGATTAATTTCGCAATCAATGAATACGTGCAAGTATACACGGTCAACAAGTTTTTGGCGCCGTTGCCGGGGACTTAATTTAATAATTATTTACCAATATTAATTTCAATCAAATTAGTCTTAATTTAAATATTTTTATTTTTATTTTTATTTCTCATTCTCTTCCTATATTTCTCTCTTTTTAGGTACCATGGATGACTTTGCGTATCAATGGCCATACACGAACATGACTCAATCACGGGGAGCGGAGATTGACAGACTCAAGAAACTTTCTGCATTATCAGCACAGATGGAGACACTTTCGAGGATGCTTGAAGCTTTTGAAGCTCAACGTCGTCAAAGTGTGGCGATTACTTGTGATTATTGTGCTGGAAATCATATGAGTCATCAATGCGCCATCAGTTTTGAGCCGGTACAGTATAGTGGTGATTACCCCAACAGTTATGTCTATACCAACTATCATCAGGATTAGGGGTATCACCTGGATTTTTCATGGAGTAACAATCAAGATCAATTTTATGCTCCAAGTCCAACATACCCACCGGATTTCTCGTGTCCACCTCCACTACAACAAGAAGAACATTCAAATTGGGAGGAAGCCTTGGACAAATTCATTAGAGCTTCTGACAAAAGGAACGAGGACCAAGACAAAAGATTTAATCAAATAGAGCTGCATTTGCAAAGCCAAGGGGCATCGTTAAAGAATCTGGAAAATCAATTGGGGCAGATAGCACATGCTTTGAACAACCGTCCTCAATACACTTGGCTCTATGACATGGATGGCGAGACTAATGATGAGCCTGAACCAAATCTACAATCGGATGTGCCAAATGATATAGATGTTGAAAGAGAGGAAAGACTTGGAGACCAACAAAAAGAGATCGGCAAAGATCTAACTTTGAGTATCAACGAAGATGAGCCAATTTTGATAGTGTCCCATGTACCTTCTCCACCAAAGTTCAAGAATCCGGTTAGTTTTGCAAAACCATGTCCGCTAGGTAGTCATGTCGTCGGCAATACTCCTTGTGACGTAAAAGCGAGTACAACTTCGAAGCCATGGTTCAATGAGTTGGAGAAGATAGAAGAAGAGATTGTTGTGTCTGACAAGCCTCAATGCCAGAATCTATTCGCAGACACAATGGAAAAAACACCTAGATGTTGGACGTTCTTTAATGTGATCTTATCTAAACAAAGCATGCTAGGTGATTTTAACTCAATGGCCATTACAATTGGGAACCTACCAAAAGCTACATTATTTCCGATGGATGGAGGGTTCCTCAACTTTCGAAGAGGAATTGGATAGAGAATTGAAGAAGTCAGGCTGAGACTATAAAATAAGCGCTTATTGGGAGGCAACCCAAGTTTAATTTTTATTTTTAGTTTTTATTAAGTTTTATATTAGTAGTTTTGAATTTGCATTTATTTAGAATTTAATAAAAGTGTTTCTATCATGATTTACAGGTTATTCAAGTCAAATTCAAGTGTGGTGTCCAATTTTTCCATGTCCCTAGCCTATTCTCCAAACTTAGCGGACAAGGAGGAAGATTGCTATATTTTCAGGGAAGTCATCTGCTTTAATTTTTTCTAATTTAGTCATTGAGAACAATGTCTAGTTTAAGTTTGGGGGCATCTTAGTGTCGTATTGCATATAGTTAGTTATCTGCATAGTAGTTTTTTTTTGTGTTAGCATTGTGTTTTTTTAGGTTGCATATAGTACATGGTAGTTATTTGCATATTCATATATGTGTTGCATTAGTATGTGTTCATGTAGTATAATTGCATTTTTTTTTGCATGAATCTGTGTAATTGGTTGGTGTGGTCTTAGCTCGGCCTATGATAAGATTGGTTTTGCATAATTGATGATGAGTTCTAATTTTAATCTTGATGATAATCTAAGCCTGTCTAAAACTTATGTAACCGGTTAGCACTGAAAGTTTAACTGTTTTAATCCACTTGGTTCAAAGGTTTCATAATTTGTTTCTAAGGGAAAATCCTGGTTAAAATTTAAGGAAATTAGTGAACTGACGGTAAAGGTTAGAATGACGTAAAAGCTTGAGTTTGGGGGAATCTATGGGGTATATATATACAAAATGAAAAAGAAAAAAAAAGAGAAAAAAAAGAAATGATGAAAAGAAAAAAAAATAGAAAATCCAGAAAAAGAAAAAAAAAGAATAAACACCGTGGCATGCTTGTCTAGTTTTGTGGCCTTTGTTACTTGAGTAAGTAAGCCCGAGGGGATTATCTTTACACCTAGCGCCCTAAGGTCTTAATGACTTGGGAGTCGTTGGTCGAAAGCTCGTTAAGGTAGCACTGAAAAGCCTAAGGGAATAAGACATTGCACAGCCATGAGAAAAAAAAATGAAAAAAAAAACACGAGAAAGAGCAAAATGCCCTCGTGGTTGAATAAAAGTATAAATAAATCTTGTATTTACCATTAGACTTGGTAATTGCTTAGTTTTAACCGGAGTTGTCATGTTCACAAAAGTAATTGAATTGGAACTGAAATTTTCCTTTTAAGAAGTTTGTTATGTGATTATCTTGAACTGTGGTAGGTTAGAATGGTTAACAAGCACACACACACAACATGGGTGATGACATGTTTGGATTGACTAACTGGTTAGAGTTATGGACTTTGATTTGATCATATATATTATTTGAGTATCATTGATATCTTTGAGGCCTGTTGCTATATATCATACTGATTTATTACCGGGTTCGTAGGTATATTATAAAGTAGATCATGCATATGCATTCATGTAGTTGAGTTAGTTTGTTTATTTTTAGTTCTTTTGTATTTTTGCTTGAGGACAAGCAAATGTTTAAGTTTGGGGGTATATAAGAATTAAGACTCCAATATCCCCAATTATGAATTAGAAATCAATTATTTAACTATCCCAATTATTATATCTACTGAATTGTTAACATGAATTCTCAAATGTCAAAAGCCCTCTCTCGAGTGATCAATTGCCTTCTATTTAACCCAGATTAATTTTGCTATATCTCTATGCAAAACAATTGAATTAAATTCGCTACAAACCCAATTCCTCTTATGTTACATGTGGCAAATAGATATTCTCATTCTATTCACAAACCTAATTATTCACTGTGCAAATAACTAAGTCACATGTCACCAAGCCCAGTTCTAACCCTAAAATTCCTTTCCCAATTCCTTCTAGAGTAACAAGGTAATTACTGATCAGATAATTAATCAATAAGCTCAAAGCAAGATGAACAGTTTACTTCAACACAAATAATTGGAATAAATCAAATAACTAATTTATAGCCATAAAAAGTTCAATTGAAATCTTAATAAAAGAGTTAGTTCATAATTAATGAATTAAAATCAAGAATCCATAATTGAATAAACATTAAAAGATAAAAGTATGATAAGAGAAAATAATATGATCTGTTGTCAGCAAATCTGATGCTCCCCTCTTGCTCCTGCTCTTGATCTTCAATGATCTCTAATTTGCTTCAATCCCCAAAACTAATAAGAACTAGGGTTAATTTCTAATCTAATGGAGTATTTAATCTAGTCTACTCTATGTAATCCCCCTTTATTTTATGCCTCCCATCATGTATTTATAGGTTACAAGTCAAATTTTTAGGTTAGGAACAAACCCAATCCAATTTGAAGTCAAAAAGGTGTCAAAATTCGCCCAAAAATGCGTCCAAGCCTTCCCAGTCTCTTCCCCAGCGCCCCAGCGCTGGGCACGACGCTGGTATTCTGCCTTATAGCGCCCCGGCGCTGCAAATAGCCTTGAAATTAGCGCCCCGGCGCTGTTACAAGTTCTGACATTTTCTGCTCTGACGTCCTTTGGGAAAATGGCCATAACTTCTTCGTCCGAACTCCGATTTTGATGATTTAAGATGTTCCGAAAAGAGGAGAAGTAGATATACAACTTTTATTCTTTAAGTGTTTCGAAATAAGGTCCGTAGAAATACTCAAATTGGCTCTGAAGTGACTGCTATGTAAATGGCAAGCCGAAAACGCGCATCTAGCCACCCCAAACGTCGATCCAAGTAACTTTTGTCCCAAATCCTACAAAACAATGTAAAACATGCATGAATGGACACAAACACTTAAAAACTATTCTAAAAGACTTGAGAATAACAATAAATTAAGCCCGAATGTATCCAATTCATGTGTAATAAACTCACTCATCAGAGTGGTACCAAGGTTGTTGGATGGGAGGCAGTTCATCCGATACTTCTTCGATGTAATTCTCATAGGCTGGGGCCTTTTGGCTGGCAAAGGTAATATGTGGAATGCTTCCTTTCTCCTTTATGTCGATCAAGGAGGCCAAAGTTACTAGTGCGTCAGCAAAGTCATTCGTGTTATAAGGAATGTGGAGGAAGGATATTTCTTCAAACTCCGAATACATCTGGATAACTTGCCAATGGTAAGGCAACAAATGTAATTCCTTGGTATGATAGACCCTAGTGGTTTGTCTAATTACTAGTTCAGAATCTCCAAAGATAATTAACCGTTTGACGCCCATGGATCGGGATAGCTTCAACCCTATTATACAACCTTCATACTCAGCTATGTTGTTGGTGTTGACATACTGCAATTTGATGGCAACGGGATATTGCTCTCCCAAAATAGTTACCAGAACTGCCCTAGCTCCAACACCTTCCATGTTTATAGCTCCATCAAAATACATCCTCCATGATTGGGCTGTATTGTCCTGATGATGTTACTGAATTGTCATTACCCCTTTCATCGGAGAAATATATTTCCAAGGGTTTGAAATCCTCAGATGGCAATGCGGCCAGTTAATCCGTAATTCCTTGACCTTGGATAGACTTTTGGATCATGTAGATGATGTCAAATTACTGGAGGATCAAATACCATTTGGATAGTCGATAATTCAACATAGGTTTACTAAATACGTACTTAAGAGGATCCATGCGGGATATGAGATGGGTTGTATGACCATGGAGATAAAGCTGTAATCTCATGGAAGCCCATGCTAATGCACAACAAGTCTTCTCAATCAAGGTATACTTGTGCTCACTGATGCTGAATCTCTTGCTGAGATAATAGATAGCTCTTTCTTAGCCTCTATCATCTTTTTATCTCAACATGCAGCCCAGGGCATTGTCTTTGATTGACATGTACATAAACAGGGGAATGCCATCCTTGGGAGGTACCAAGACGTGAGCTTTGATTAGTTACTCTTTGATGGAAAGGAAGGCGTTTTGACACATTTCGTTCCATTTCTTGGAGGAGTTCTTCCTTAACAACTTGAAGATGGGCTCATAGGTTGCTGTGAGTTGGGAGATGAATCGGTTGATGAAGTTGACTCTTCCCAGAAATCCCCGTATTTCCCTCTCTGTCCGGGGCATGGGCATCTCAGTAATGACTTGAATTTTGGTAGGATCCAGCTCAATGCCTTTGTGGCTCACTAGGAATCCCAGCAACTTGCCTGATTTGACGCCAAAGGCGCACTTGGCCGGATCTAGCTTTAAGTTATATTTGCGCAACCAGTAGAAGAGCTTTTTGAGATGGTCTATGTGGTTTTCTTCCCTTCGAGACTTGACAATGATGTCATCCACATAGACTTCTATCTCTTTGTGTATTAAATCATGGAAAACAGACATCATGGCTCGCTGATAGGTAGCTCCGGCATTGATGAGGCCGAATGACAACCGTCTGTAGCAAAAGGTTCCCCAAGGAGTGATGAATGCTGTCTTTTCCCAATCTTCTTCAATAACCATGATTTGGTGGTACCCAGTAAAGCAGTCAACAAAGGAGTACATGCCACGCTGAGCTGTATTATCAATGAGTATGTGGATAAATGGTACTAGGAAGTTGTCTTTGAGACAAGCTTTGTTCAAATCCCTATAATCCACCCTCCCGGTTTAGGTACGGGAACTATGTTTGATAGCCATTCAGGGTATGTTGATACCATGATGATGCCGACTTGAAATTGTTTCACAATTTCTTCCTTGACTTTCAAACTCCACTCAGGTTTTAATCGCCCGAGTTTCTGTTTGACTAACTTGAATCCCTCTTTGATGGGTAGGTGATGAATGACGATGTCAGTGGACAAACCAATCATGTCTTCATGAGACCATGCAAACACATCTTGGAATTAAGTCAATAAAGTAACCATGTCATTCCTTTGGCTTGGGGTAAATGTCATATTTTATAACTTAGAATATTTTTAAACACTATATTCTTATTTAAAATGATTTTTATAATATTAAAATTAATTTTAACTAATTTATTTAATACACTTATTAAATAAATTAAATATCATTAATATTCAAATAAATATAAATATTAATGAAAAATATGTCAAATTATCAAAAGTTAATTTTCATAACTTAAAATAATTTTTAAAACACATTTTGTAATTTTTAGAAATTAATTTATATTTTTAATGATTTTTCAAAAATTAATAAAACTAATTTAATTAAAACCGTCGCTGAAGCCTTTAGCGACACTTACTGTCACTGTTGGTATTCTTGAGCCTTAAGAACACTCATAAACAATCTCAAGGTGTCAACTTTGACCACCTTCAATTCATTGTTCAAAGTGTTTTTGGGCATGGTAAGGTTCAGATCTTGTAGTACTTATGTAATATTATATGATCCAACAATCATCAAGGTCATACAACATCACACAAAGGAGATCTAAGCTTGCAAAAAGACTGTAAGACCTGTTCTGGGTTTTCTGGGTTACCCAGAAACCCATACACTTTCATGCAGTCACTTTGAGGCTCTATTAACTTTGGGTTCTGGCTATTGGTTTGGTGTTTAAATAGTTCAATCATGTAGTCCTCATGTCAAAGAACAACATCACTTCACTAAGGTTGCAAAACTACATCTGAATCACAAAGATTTGAGCAGGTCAAACCTTGTCAGAAACGGTGTTCTTCAGTTTTCTGGAAATTCCAGAAAACTCAAAGTGATGCTCGGTCAACCTAGTTTGACTGCTCACTACTTTGATTCTGTTTGTTGTTTAAGTGATCGAAAGGCATGAATCTATAATCCATACAACAGAGTATAACTTTGATACAACAACATAATCAAATCACATAACATCTGACAGATCTAGGCTTAGCAAAACCTTGTTAGACCTTTCCTGGGCATTTTCCGGGTTACCCAGAAACACCAAGTCATGGTCGGTTAACTCACTTTGACCATCAATAACTTGTAATATGGACATGCTATGAGCATGATTCCACTTCAAGATTACACCCCACATGGCATACTACAAGTCTATAACGTCAAATAAGACAACTAATAAACAGATCAAGATCTATGGCCTCTGACATTCGGTTGTCAGGCCATAGAATTAGGGTTCTTGACAGTTTTGAAAACTTGATTTTTGAACACTTTGATGTTATGGATCTATGATATAACATCATAGATCACCAAATAACATCTTATAACACAAGTTTAAACACAAAAACATAACTTTTATCTTAGCATACAAGATCAAACAGGGTTAGGGTTTATACCTTCTCTTGCACAAGCTTTGATCTAGGCTTTCCTCAACTAATTTTGAAGTGTTATGAGCTTTGTTAGGGACTGATTCACTTCTCTATTTCGTGGGTTTGGTGAGAGAAAAGTTTGGCTATGTGTTTGGTTCACAAATAAGCTAAGTTTTGAACTTTCTCTCTCTTTAATCTCTTTCTTTTGGATTCAATGTATCTAATACTTGCAAGGTGGCACTCTAGATCAGATTTGCTGAGATTTTTAACACGGTGATATCCACAAAGTGATGAACCACCAGATTTGTAGAAATCTCTTAACTTAAAACTTAAGTAAATGGTATTTTAGTCATTTTGCCCCCAAAAGGGCACTTTGGTAATTTCCCTCATGATTTTAAGGGTATTCTAGTCATTTGACATAACTCCTTTTAATCTTAACCCTTAGAGTTTGATAATCTCAATTAGGGTTTATTAATTAGGGTCTAGGGTTCTCGAATATAAAATTAAAGTTTCCCAAAAAACAATTAGGGTTCCTAACTGTTCATTAGGGTTTCTTAATCACAATTTAGGGTTTCTAATCTACCATTAGGGTTTACTAAGGTTATACCTTATCTGACTAATCATTTATCATTAATTCTATACAGTACAAATGCATACTCACAGATACACTTGTAATCAGTGTATTAACTATCGAATCCCTATCCGTAACTACGGTTAGGGTTTTTAATATCTGTTAAACATATTTCTACTCATATTTCTCAGTCAATACACAGTTTGAACATCTTACTAAACTCATATCATAGATACTCAGCACAATATTGATAATCAATACCAATATTAAATAAAAAAACTTTATTCGTAAAATTTGAATTGTTTGAAATTCTGGGTCCTCACATTCTCCCCTCCTTATAAGGATTCCGTCCTCGGAATCACCACTTTCTTACTCTCTAATATCTTTTAAAGTTTTATCATCAATTCATTTATATAAACATAATATTAATTTGTGTCTCATATCTTACCATGTGATTTAGATCTGTAAAAGAAAATAACTCACATCAATATTCATCCAATTCTACTCGCGAAATTAAATTACTGAGCGAAATTGTTACTTGCCACCACCTCCTATACAGCTACTGCATCTTGTACCGTCATATTGAATGTACGTGCTGTTGGTCTTCCTGAATGAGCAGGTCCTCTAATCGTCAAGGTTCCACTACTGGGTCCCTTGTTGATACTTCCTTTATCCACATTCTTCTTCGGGCAATTGTGAACCAAATGATCTGTTGATCCACATGAAAAATAACCTTGTATCTTCCTCGGACTGGGACAATTGGGAGACATGTGTCCCTTTTGACCACAGTTATAACATACTCCTTTACTCCTCAAACAAACTCCCATATGATTCTTCCCACAAATCGCACACTGCTCACCTCCCTTCCTATTTTCTCCTGACTTGTTCCCCGATTGGGTATTATCACTCCATTTCCTCTTGTTTGGATTACTTCCACCACTACTACTTCCTTCATTCAGCTTCTTCTTCTTTTCCTGATGATATCTGGATCTAGCTTCACTTCCTCCTTAAGTAATAATCATTTTCTCCAATAAAGCCGCAAATGTATTAATTTGCAACACAGCTACCTTGTTGAATATCCCTGGATTCAATCCATTCTCAAACCTTCGCGCTTTTCTTACCTCTGTATCCACCTGATGAGGTGTAAATCTCGCTAACTCGTTGAACTTGGCAGCGTATTCCGAAACCGACATGTTCTCCTGCTTCAATTCTAAAAACTTAACTTCCATCCTGGCTTGCATGCTCAGCGAAAAGTAGTTCTCAAAGAACAACTCCTTAAACCTTGTCTGAGTCACTATTTCTATCCCAGCTCTAGCCTGATTTGTTTTCCACCAGTAATTGGCTTCACCCTTCATCAAATAGGTAGCAAAAGCTATCTTTTGCTCGTCCGCTACTCTCGCAATAATAAATGCCTTATCCATCTCCTTCACCCAAGTTTTGGCTTCAATAGGATCCGTGGTTCCCTTAAATTCTGTAGGCCCTATCGCTTTAAAATCTTTGAAGTTTTCCAATCTATTGGCCGACTGTTCTCTTGTTCTTGCTACTGGCACCCTATTTTGCATAGCTTGGGCTAACATGTCTACAAAATTTTGCATCGGGTCTGCTTGACCTCCTTCATTATTCACTGATTGCTCCACCCTTTGATTTCGATTTTGTCGTCTAGGCGGCATTATCTGATTAAGTAAAAATCTTACATTAATCCTATATCTCTATACAAATTCTTATTAGTAACATAATAAGAATTTAACACAAATTTCTCATATAATCACATATTTATTCAAATAGCACATAGTACTTTTTAGTACATAACACATACAACTTTAATCAGTTACTATCTCTTTTTGACAAGAATCGGGATTAACCACCACAACTTTACACAAAAAGTTGTAATTCTCGAAATTATTCTTAATATTCATACTGAAAACAAGTATTACATTCATATAAACCTATATATATTTACATATGCTCACTCATCGCTTATGATATTACAATCTTTAATATTACATCATCTCACTACCAAAAGGTACTAATGCTTATACTTAAGTTGTCTGCAGTCCACTCCCTTCACCTGCCTTCTTCTTAGGACACTTGTTGAATCCGTGACCCATTCCACCACATGAAAAACATCTTCTCTTATTCAGCTTAGGATAATTTGGTGAAATATGTCTTTTCTGTCCACAATTAAAACACAGATTCTTCCCCATCATACACTCTCCCAAATGAGTCTTTCCATATTTGCCACATACTTGCTTCTTCTTTGGATTTAAATTTCCTGAATTGTTATCACTGTCATTGTCCCTTTTTCTTTTATTACTATCCTTCCTGTGCTTGACTATTCCCTCAGATGATCCACCACCTTCAGCCTTCATTCTATCCACCCGTGCCTTCAAATCGTTTCTTTGTTCGGTCATCTCGCGTAATGCCCTCTCCGTCTTCCGCAACTCCTCCAAGAGAAATACTTTACTCCTTAGCTCCTGAACTTCTGCAGATACTTGACATTTTTCTCTCACTTCGGTCTTAATTTCTAACTCCACCTTAACTTCTTCATATTCTGCCTCTTCATCTTCATTCAGATCCATTTCAAGATACTCATCCTGATTGCTCCCCAGATTCACCATGGGTTCGTCTCTTCCAACTTCTTCAACTGACTCACTCTGAGCTGGCACATCGACTACTGACATTGGTGCAACAGCTGCCAACCCTTCCATACTCATTTCATCTTCTCTTGACATCTTACAATCAGTTTTAAACAACCTTGATTAGTTCATCACCAGTTAATAAACACTATGCATCCACACATCTCACTATTGATGCAATTCGTCAATCCCTCACTTACAATTCTAAATGGGTCTTCTTTATCTCGCTTATGGTTATAATCCAAGGGTTTCCCCCCCCACTTAAGGTTTATAAGCTACAGCTCTGATACCAATCTGTGACGCCCCCAAATCCGGGTTACCTGACCCTCGAGTTTGGTGCTCACGATCCATCATACAAATAACATCTAACTACCCATTCAATTATGAATATCAACATACATCTCAATAATTAATATCATTAATACATTATTCCTAGGTTTTCTGACCTTAACATCACAAATACACCCTTAGATATATAAAAAGGGTTATACATAACAACAAAATAAATATTATTCATCATAACTACTCCTGCAATATGCCTTTGCCCTTATCATTCTCTGACCCTCCTGCTACTTCGGTCTTAGCTGAAATGTTATATTTAAGAAAGGGTGAGCAACGAGTGTCGACGTCGGAATTTTTAATTATACCTTTTCTGTTCTTGTCTTTTAGTGTTCTCATGTTAGGTGAGATTTATTTGAAAAAATAAGTTGTGAAAAGGTTCGACATGTATATGTCGACGATTGGACTATAAGAGTTGCCAGTTCGTATTTTTAAATGGTTGCACCAACTCAACCGAGAAAAGGTTTGCACATAGACCCACACACACACACACATTCAGATAAAAGTTTGAATTGAAAAGTGGCGGACCTGTACGTCGAGATTTTTAATTGTCCATTTTCTTTTCTTGTCTTTTGGTGTTCTCATGTTAGGTGAGATTTGTTTGAAAAAAATAAGTTGTGAAACGGTCCAACATGTATATGTCGACGATTAGACTGTAAAAGTCGCCAGTTGGTATTTTTAAATGGTTGCACGAACTCAATCGAGAAAAGGTTTGCACTTAGACCTAGTGATGTGACACTGTATAACTGGTCTATGAAATTGAGATTCATTAGGGTCCGGGGGCTTGATTATGCGGAGGGAAGGTGTTAGGCACCCCCGGACATCCGTGGTAACACAGTGACCGCCACTTTTCAATTTAAACTTTTATCTGAATATATGTGTGTGTGGGTCTATGTGCAGTTGTCTAGAAGTAGTGTTATGCCTCGTTTGCACCTATATACAAAGGGTTTGAATTTTGTATAAAAGTTCAATTTTAACGAGATATGTCAGCGATGTTTTGTAAAACAGG
Source organism: Panax notoginseng (assembly GCA_016801055.1). Lineage (NCBI taxonomy): Eukaryota > Viridiplantae > Streptophyta > Magnoliopsida > Apiales > Araliaceae > Panax > Panax notoginseng. The sequence continues at coordinate 211,637,958 of CM029013.1, read as the reverse complement.
TTTTTCAAACCCTTATGTTAAATAGTAATTGAGGCCTTTGATACTTCTATTTTATTATGTGTTCAACTTGATTGCTTTTATTATTTTCGAGATGCGAGGTATCTTCGAGAAAATAAGGTACATAGCAGCGCCGAACTCCTTGTGGGCATGGGAGCCATCTAAGGAAATTCAGATATCGTGAATTATTTACAAGCTGGTTGCAGCTGAAAATGTCCATCACAGAAACCGAATCTAGATTCAGGAACTGAATTTGTGATCACATGATTCCTAGGCTCACATGATGATGCAATATGTACAAAAGCTGTAAACAGTTATATATATATATATATATGTATGTATGTATGTATGTATGTATGTATAAGCAATAAACGCCACGGATCGACGATCTGGGCATATACACATAACACGACTCTCAACGTGAATAAGTATGTGTGCTGGAAGTGGAGAAAGGCTGAAAGAAAGCTAAGGTGTCTTATAGTGGACTGCCAAGAAGACTTTAGATAGCTTTAAATGAATGAATACTTGGTTTCCACCGATAAAATATAGCAAAACACAAGCTCACATGTGTTTGGAAAAAGAAAGCACTCAGTTTAAAGTGTGTACAAAGCAAAATGGATAGGGCTTCCTCGCCTTTTCTTCTTTCTAACTATAGAAGTGTGTACGGAGTAAATTGGACAGGGATTCCTCGCCTTTTCTTCTTGTAAAATGGCCACCCCAAGCCTTCTATTTATAGAGGGGGGAGCCGTAGGTGTACCTGCGGCTACTCGGGGTGCCCCGGGCTCTGTGGGCCCCACCGTCTCAAAGTACGTGCACGCATGCAATGCGTTTGCCCGCTTGAACCTTCATAACTTTCAATCCTGGCATCCGATTGAGGAGTATAATACCTTTTCGGAATGTTGTTGTCGAGAGCTACATAATGACATGGGATAAGAGGTTGTACGAAGCCGGGTAGATGGGTCCATGACCAGATCTTCAAGTCTTCAAATTCTATTCGGTGTACTGTCTTGTATAGTAGTCACTCGGGATTTGAGCTATAGTTCTTGTGGGACACTTCTGTGTAGAGTGTGGTATGAAATGATATGAAAATTTTGCCCATCACCAGGGTTATTTCCGGCTCTAGGCTGATTTAGCAGTCGTTGCTCAGGGTTATCTCTAAGATTGGGCTGCTGTGGGTATTGAATGTCCTCAGGGTTGTCTCTGAGTTGTGATTGACCTCCCAGGGTTATCTCTGGGGTTGGAACTGAGCACCTCGGGGTTATCTTCGAGGTTGAAGCTGACTTCGAGGAATTAGAACGAACTTCTCCGGGGTTATCTCTGGAACTGCAACTGCATCCCTCGGGGTTATCTCCGAGGTTGGAACTGAATCTCCCGGGGTTATCTCCAGGGTGGGAATTGAGTCTCTCGAGGTTGTCTCCGAAATGGAAAACTGAGTATCCCGAGGTAATCTCCGGGATTGAGCTAATTTGACTTTTAGGGTAATCTCAAGAAGACGATTTTGCCCTCCTGCAAGGTTAGTAATAGGAATTCAAAATTTTGAGTGTCTATAAATGCCACTCTTTATCCTATTTATGTAGTGTAATGACATGGATAGGATAAAGAATACTAGACACTTGAAATGTGATAGAATAATCATGATGTAATGTAATAAAGTATGATGCAAATGTATGCTGAATGTGGTTTATTGGACCGTTTTCCAACATGATGTGATGACTATCTGCTCCCACACTTTCTGTTGGGGACTGGAGTTATCACTGATGATCCTGATAAACTACTTGGATGTCTACTCCAAAGCTAACAGGAACTTTCAGGATGTTAACATTGGGGTTATCACCAAGGTCCTTAATCCTTGGTATAGACTTTCCACCGCATATATTCTTCTCATGTACAAGAGACCTTGGAGGAATGATGTTTTATCTGATGAAGATTTGTATAACATATTCCATCATCGGTCCTCCCCGATGAGGATGATTTTCCCTGGTTTGTATCGCCAGGTACTTCTAATGCTCTGTCAGAGTTACTGCCAACAGTTGGTGTTGTCAGGGCTGCCTGACTCTCATTGAAATATACTTTAATGGATACCATCACCGGACCATCTCCGATGCTTCGCTAGGTTTAATTGCCAATGGCTGAATAATGTCAAGGCTGCTTGGCCTTTGTTGAAATGTGTTTTAACGGATGAGAACATCAGACCACCTCCGATGCTTCGTTGGATTTACTTGCCAATGGCTGAAGAACGTCAAGGTTGCTTGACCTTCATTGAAATGTACTTTTACGGCTGAGATCATTGGATTAATTTTGATGTTTCGTTAGATTTACTTGCCAATGGCTGAATGACATCAAGGTTGCTCGACCTTCATTGAAATGTACTTTAACGACTGATGATGTATTAAGTTCCCGCTGGGCAGAGGTCATAATTGGAATTATAACCTCATGTTGATGGCATTGAACCTTTGTGAGGTATTACCGAGTGTAGTTTGGAACAGCTATGATCATTGGTATTGTGAAACCTGTGTCTAGGCAAATACCAATGAGTGATATGTAGACCCACAGTTTGGTCTCTGAAAATCAGGATTTCAGGCTTTTTCGCTTAATCGCGTAGCGTCTTTTTTCCTGATTTGACTTTTAAACTTGTGAGGCCTCCTTTGCAACTCAAATTAGATTGAGCCGGAGGGGTGGGATCTACCTAGGATGGTCGCAGGTACACCTGCGGCCGCCGCAGATAGACCTGCAGCCATTTGTGGGTGTACTTGTAGGCCATTTTCCTTTCACAAGTCATTTTTAAGTTGCGTCACACAGAGAATCTGAAAGTTCTTCTTCAGATCTGTTGAGTTTGGGCTATTTTCTACAAAATCCGTCACCGTACAAGTGTTCTGCACTATCCTGGTAATGTATGCATGTCTCCTTTTCCAGTTTTTATTCATTGGAAAATGAGTTATCACATGAAATGCTTCTAAATACATAGTTGTGAATATGCATGCTCATATGACTTGATAAAAAATATTTAACATAGTAAATGTTAGTATTTAACCATGCCGAATGTAATGATGTGAAAAAATTTGACTTTTGAAACAATCAAATTGTCACCTTTTTCTGTTATTTCTTATCCTATTTGAGGATAAATGAGCAAAGGTTGTAAAATAAAGTAATCCTGATAATTAGGCTACCCTTACGGATTATTACTTTGATATTTTTATGCATATAGGATGTTTATGACTGTGAGTTAGAGTGCTACTGAATGGCCACCTAGTCATGCCTATGTGCACGTGGATAGTCCTTTTTACAAAGGAGACTCTAGCGAAATTTTTCCATGAGCCTAGGCATTGAGTAGTCATGCATTTTTAACTCTATTGTAGTCGTATGTTAAAGTAAGGAATGCATGCATATAGTCATAAAATACATTTGAAAAGCTCCAGGTTAGAATTTACCACACACTTTTTGAGGTGATTTGGAGACTTGTGTCTAGATATATGGATTCGGATTAGTCAAGTAGTTCCCGCAGGACCACTTCAGGTGTGAGGAGGAGGGCTTCTGATGTGCCTCAACCTTGTGTAGTTAGACGACCTTGTCGTTTGGTGGAGGCAATGGTCCGTCCTATTCGGGTTGAGGTACCAGTTGTTGAGGAGGAAGAAGAGGATGTACCAGTTGCGGCTCCCGCTCCTGCTGCTCATATTCCCTGCAGGGATCTTCCAGGCATTAATGTGATGATCCCAGATCTTCTGGGTGATTTGAGTCGCCACCCCTCAGTTTACTTGCATGCGAACGAGGTAAAAGCTGGGTTTGATCTTCCTTTTTCCTATTGATGAGGAGCAAGGATTCTGATGTTGATTTACTTTTGTGATGTAGGTTCCCGACTTTACGCAGCCTCGAGGGAACTGGTTCAGCATACACTCTCTATATTAGACTCTTCATCTAGAGTATCGAGAGATTGTGCATGTTTAGGGCTTTGATGCGTTCTTTTCCATCCTCCCCCATCGTTGTCCCTAAGGTTATCTCAAGGCGTTGTCTGAGCGTTGGTTTCTCCAGACTCAGTCTCTGCACTTACTGGACTGCGAGGTGATGATGATGCCAATGGATTGGTGGTTTATCACTGATATGGAGTTTGGAGGGGCGCCAGTGCCTTGTGTAGCGAACATTACCTCGGCTGTAGTCAGATCCCTGCTAGGAGTCCCGACTATGGCGCTCAAAGGCAGGACAGTCCGCAATGGTCCTTTGAGTGTAGATGCTATGAGTGTGGCGTTGAGTGAGCCCATTCCCGATGATATGAGAGTCAGGGATCGCATTCTTTGGCAATTGTCCCTGGTCATCCTTCGGGGTTGTTTCATAGCAGATAACTCTTCCACGGTGTCGTTCGCTTTGGTCAGCGCCACACGAGTGGTGGACCGTATTGGAGAGTATGACTGGGGCTCCTATACCTTTGCCTATTTCCTCAAGGAAATGTGCATGCATTCGCAGGGCTTGATAGAGGCTTGGCTAGGATTTTACCCATTTTTGCTGGTGAGTATTTCTCTTTTGATTTCCCATGTACAGGTTAAGAGTGCCGATTGACCGCAGAAGTTTGCTTTTATATTGGTAGTTTTGGGCCTATGAGAGGCTTCCACGCTTTTATCCCATTAACATGTTAGGTTTAGACACCTACCCACGGGAATGGCGATGGCATCACTCCACATTGGTAGAGGTTTCTTGTCGCTGAGGGTTTCACCCATTGTCGCCTACAATTGGAGTTATTGACATTCGATGTCATTACTTGGGTTCCCTATTCTGGGGACCATTTGATAGTTGGCTTTGAGGATGGGTTCCCGACTAGTGTCGAGCATGTGATGTCCACCCGTCGGATTCCTCTCTTCACAGATGGAGGATGAGAGCTCTATTTGGGAGAGGGTGCTATCAGGAGGACCACCGAAGAGATTTTATGTCCCGATCTTTCCTCCTGCCAGGCGTTATTAGCCTGTGTCACAGTCGCCTATCAATGATATCCCGTTGATGGGAGTTGACAGATTTACTTTATCAGAGGGTCCATTTACTCAGGAGGTATTATACCGCCGGTGGTCCCCTCGTACCATCAGAGCCCATACCCGTGCCACTCAGTTCATAGGGGATATGGTTCCTGGATACGTGATGATGACAAATTGGATGGCTTGCGTCCAAGATCCTACTCATTTGACACAGACTGCTAGCTTGACCCGACAGTTGGACCGGGCACATTTTTTCATCCAGTATTTGGGCAGAGATCCTTTCGAGGTGGATACCTTTGATCCTTCCAGCTCAGGGGCTAGCCCTTCAGGTGGCCCGTATGGTTTTGCCAGTGTAGATCCTCCATTGTATCGGCCTGACATCCCTCTTGGCGGAGATCGAGTGACTCAAGAGGAGTTATATCAGATGGATAGGATAGATGATGTAGACATCAACACCATTGACTTCTTCTGATGTATTTCTCGCTATATCTTATGATAGTCCTCTGTTAGATACTGGGTGGCTATGCCCCATTCTTGTTATATCTTTTGATAGGCCTCTGTTAGTTGTTAGACGGCTGTGCCCCATTTCCTTATATTTTCTAATTGTATACAGAGATGATGTATTACATGATGATACTGTTTACTATTCCCTACATTATGTTGCCATCTATTGTTTGTCATGCATGTATTATGTTATGCATATGTATGTCCAGAGATGTTCAGCATTGACCCCTGGATGGTCTTATGATACGGCCCACATAGATGTCTTCCTCGACAGTTAGCCGCATTGATCACACCCCACCAGTATTGGTAGCCTCATGTTTGAGATCATGGTATGATAGTTTGTCACCTCCAGATCGGGTGACTGTAGATCAACTGTTGCATCACTCTATGACCCTCCTGATGTTCCAGGTTCCTGTGGGTTTTATAGAGGGCATACTAGATCATTTAGTGTCGGAGAGACATGTATTCTGATTTGAGACCCAGGAGTTGACTCCCACCTTAGAGGAGTATGAGCATTTGATAGCCTTGCCACTGGACAGGCCTTGCGCTCAGATGGCTGCCGGAGATATGAGCCGACAGTTTATGACCCTCACCAGGTTGAGGCGTAGAGTAGCCCAGGATGAGATCACCTCCGGGCATGTAGTGTCTTTGCATTTTTTGATACACATATTTGGCTCATTGGACAGTTATGCATAGCACTCTGGGGATTTCACCACGTCGGAGGATCAGTGGCGTGTTGCCAGAGTAGATATACTCATGATGTGTGTAGTAGCATATCTGTACATGCCACTGTAGATGGATCATTTAGACATCGGTGTAGTTATGGCAGTGCGGGCTCTCAGGGAGGGACATACCATTGTACCGATGATTGTGGTAGAGATATTGAGGTCAGCTACGTATTGCCACACCCATTTTGCAAGGGTATTCACAGGCAGCTCGGTCTTGCTGTACGTGTGGTTCATGTCACACCTGAGACCGATTGACACCTTCTGACGCCATGGGTATTACTTTTCCCATGAGATAGCCATGTCTTACTCCTTTCAGCCGGCGGAGTGTACATACGCTACTTCCTGGTCGGTGTTCCTGGTAGGGATCGAGGATCCATTTAACATTTTGTTGTGTTTAGGGCTTAGTTCTCCCTACAGCTTCATTACTCATGTACTAGGCATGGATTATCTCCCTCTGACTAGTTTGAAGGGCATGACCACGTATCACCCATTGGTTGTGATGACACAATTCAACCAGTTTCAGGATGTTCATCCTTTTGAGGGAGCATTGGGTCATCGTTTGTCTTCTCAGCATTTATCAGCAGAGGATAGATCCAAGGTGTATGCCTGTTGGGCTCAGCGTGAGATGGCTGAATTTTCTATTAGACATCTGGGCCATTCTACAGAGTATTCTGCATGGATGGAGGCAGAGATTACATCAGCTGGGATTTTATCCACCGAGCCGGGGATTGATTCTGACAGTGGGGAGCCCATAGAGGACGCTGATTCTCCCACTAAAGATGAGCTATTTGCTGGATTGACAGCAGCTCTTGTTAATTCTCCTAGTATGACTGCTACTGTGACCCCATATTCGATAGAGTATTTTGAGTAGAGTCTGCATCTGATGACATTTGAGAGAGATTAGACTAGAGCTTGATGTTGACCGCTCTTACTGGGAGAGATGTCGCTCTAGTAAAGAGAGATGGTACCTTAGCTCATAGAGATACCACTGTTGTTGAGCGGGATGAGGCTAGATCATCCAGAGATATATTGGTTGTTGAGCATGATGGCGCTATATCTGCCCGAGATGCTGCTATTACAGATAGCACTGTAGTGAGGTCTCACACTACTGGTATCATTACAGAGATGAGCACATATATTGATAAGCATAGCGTCACCATGCAGATGGATGTTAAACTCTTGGCTCGTGTTAATACCATAGGGCAGGAGATTATAGCGTTAACCCCTTCTTCTGAGAGGGATACCATGTTGGATTTGATAGTGCACATATACACTGAATTGTAGATGGGCTTGGATTTTCCTACACAGACTAGCTAAGCCATTTTTGTCATGTACAATTCATATTGTATATATCAAACAGTATTATTGTAAGACCCCAACTTATTAATAAATAAAATTAAATTTCCTCTATTTATTATTTTGAAATAGAAAGGGTTGATTTGATTAATGTGGTTAGTTATGGGTAAAATGCGTAAATATTTCAAATAAGTAAGTGGTTATAAAATATTCATTTTTGGTCGGTGAATATTCATTTGGTCGTGGAATATTCTTGCTGTCGGAGAATATTCGTATGACGGCGCAGCCTTGTGTGGGTCCCATAACGGAAAGCGATTGGATGAAGAAAACGACAAGTATAAGTTGTTTATAATTAACGGCGTAGTTGTTACCGTTAATACTGTTGGAATACCTGGTGGTTAAAATACAGTAGCACACGGTATTGCACCAATTATTGATTCTTACGTAAGAAGGCACTACTCAATAATTGTTACAGTAGTTACTGTTCAATATTTTATTTTATTGATTCAATAATTGCTGCGTTGATATTTTATAATATTGTTGTTTCAATAATTATTACTACACAGTATTTTCTATTATTAGATCAATAATTCATATTATTTGAATAATATTATTAGATAACATTATTGGCAATGTCTAGAAAGTTCTGTCTAAGGAGAGGTTTGGTCACCTAATTGCGCGCCAGTAAGGAGAAATCCTTATTGGAAAGCCCCCTCTTTCCTGGGAACGGCCTAGTTGTCATAAATGTGATTCTGTAATATTATTTGTAAATAATTAATTATTGATTCATATGATAAGAAAATATTTATTTTATGCGGAAATAAATGAGGGATATATTTTTGTGGTTAAAAATGAAGGAGTTAATGTTGAGTTTTTTATCAGTATTTTTGTCGGAATAGAGGTATTAAAAATCAGGATTTTTGAGATATTTTGCGGGGGTTATAATTTTTAATCCGACCGTTGGATCGTGATAATTTTTGGATATGTTATGCATATATAAGTTGAGTATATGTTCACAAAATTTGAACCGTTAAAAATGAACGTATGATTTATTATAAATTTTACGAGATGACTGGTTCAAAAATTGTTGAATTTTCGGAGTTTATCATTTTGGTGGAAAATTATAGAATTAGTGGGCCCCACTCTTGGTTGTTAAAGAAATGTACTAAAATTTTTATTCAAATGTGGTAGGCTTGAATAGGAGCAGGTAAAGCCATCAGGTTGCATGTTAAGTCTGCTTCGGCGTGCTAACATTTTCCTATAAATAGAGGGCTAAGTTAGAATTAAAAATCACACCAGAAACAAGTTTTCTCTCTTTCTCTCTCTAGATTATTGAGTGTATTTTGTGAGTATTTAGATACTTTGAGAGTTTCTATTCATCAGAGCAAGTTTCTTTCAGCCTTATACCGGTATTTCGACCAGAAGTACTGATATTTTGAGGTAAGGGATATTATTTTTCTTCTTAAATGATATTATTTTCTTCAATATCATTATGCTGAAATACTGATATGAGTTTTTTTTATCAAATTTGGAACTTTTTGTGTCGGAGTTACTATTCACGTATATGACACTATTCACGTATACGACACTATTCACGTATACGACACTATTCACCGAAAAATAAAATTTTCCCTTTTTGTCCAAGATGTCTATTATGGTTACTATCTTTGATTGTATCCATGTTTTAATCTTTATTTTTGAATTCTGCTTCACAATTGATTATTATGAAGTATTATTGATCTTGGATAAACTGTTATACGAATCCCTACTATTTGTCCTCCTGTCTCACTGGATTCATTTTCTTTAAGATATTTGTCATCATCCTCAGTCCTAAATGATGATATTACTGAATATCTTTGGCTTGTAGTGCAAAGATGTATGATTACCTGATGAATATCTTTGGCCTGTAGTGCAAAGATGAACAGGTGTTGAGATGAACATGACTGACTGGTGATACAAATGAATATCTTTGGCCTGTAGTACAAAGATGGGTATTTGGTTAAAGATGATTATTAATTGATGTTACAGGGATAAAATATTGATGATGGACTTTTAAATCTTAGAAGATAGTAGAATTCATTCTCTACTTGACTCTTCTAATAGTTTGTTATTTCCGCTGCAGTTGTTGATCTAAAACTTGTTGTCGATTATATTCTATCATATTTTTCCCTGTTGAATACTAATGATAATTTGTTGTATATTATCTTAGTCATAATATTCTTTACTGGGCTAGTTGAGCTCACCCTTTTCCTTTTTGTTCCATTTTTCTTCTCAGGAGGTGAGAACATAGCAGGATCTAGTCGGGGTATGGAGTGATGGTTCTAGAAAGATATTTTAGCAGTCCTCACTATTTCTGTAAAATAGTGTTTGAATAATTATAATGAGGACTTATTTGAGTGTGGATATTGTCTAGAAGACAATATTTGTATTTAAACTCACAGTATGTGTTGTCGTATTTTGCACGACAATTGTATTATTGAAGTTGTAGTTTGCTTTTTGTACCATGTGTTTGGCGATTCAGAATGGGTGTTGTATACCTATTTTGGGGGCGTCACAATTATATATGGCAGGAAAATATATTTTAATTCACTTCCCTTTTAGTTATGCCTTGTTACTTTCTTGATATTTGCCTGTTTCTCCAGGGCTTATGATCTGGATGTATTCTGAACTCCTCCTTGATGGATGGACATTGAGATGTCTTAGGATCTTTCAGAATGGATCGTTGATCTGTGTGTATTCGCTACCCTTTTTGGTGTATTGGGACTGGTGTATGGAGAGGAGTGTGGCTTTCCTCTCTGAGGTTGATCGCACCACAGATGGTCACCGGTACTCCTTTGTATGGGGGAGCCCAGGTAGTTCCATCTCTTATGGATTGGAGTTTCTCTTTGAGGACTCAACCGCATCTTAGATGGTCGTTGGTTCTCCCATTGGTGTGGGGAGACCAGGTAGTTCCATCCCTTTGGTCTAAAGCCGATGAAGTGTTGTTTGAAAGATGATCCCAGTACTGTTTGACAAGTTTTTGTATTTTGGTAGGGGTTAAGACCGAACCATGAATGGCTGTCTACGTACTCCCATTGAGAAGGGGAGATCAGGTTTGCGTAGTTCGAACCTGGCGTAAAGGTTCAAAGTTGTATGTGGTGAAAAGGGTGTAGATGTGTTTGTTTTTTTTTCTATGGTGAGACCGGACCATAAAAATGGCTACCTACGTACTCCCGTGTATTGGGGAGATCAGGTCTGCGTAGTTCACCCCGTGTACAGGATAGACTACAGATGAAAAGCTTGATCCATGGTGAGACAAACTGAAAGTGTGAAAAGTTTTATCCCTGCTGGGACAAAACTGAAAGGGTGAAAGGTTTTGAAAACCTAAATTGAGTGATGGATCTGGTGATCCGAAACCAGGCTGCTAGTTGGAAGGTGTGTTTGTCCCTGATGGGGAAAACAGATGTGAAGAAAGGTTATATGAAAAAGGTTTTGAAAACCTGAACTGATTGGGGATCTGGTGATCCAAACCCAAGATGTTGGTTTGCTGGTAACTTCAGACGTAGTACCGTTTCACGGTGTTTGAGTTGATGAGTTGTGGAAATTCATCGCTATCCATTTCCTATAATCTGAGAGCTCCTCCTGTCAATACCTCCTTGACAACAAACGGACCTTCCCAGTTTGGGGTGAATTTTCCTTTAGATTGATCTTAGTTGTCAAGAACCTTTTTCAAGACTAAGTCATGCTGTTTGAATTGCCATAGTCGGACTTTTCTGTTGTAGGATTTGGCGATCCTCTATTGGTATAACTGACCATGGAAGACGGCTGCGGCCCACCATTCATCTATTAAAGATAATTGGTGGTACCTATCTTGTAACCATTGATCTTCATGCAGCTGAGCGTCTATCAACACTCTGAGGGATTCCATTTCCACTTCTATGGGGAGCACTACTTCCACCCCGTAGGTTAATGAGTAGGGGGTTGCCCCAGTGGAAGTGTGCATTGATGTTCTATAGGCTAACAGAGTCAGAGGAAACAAGTCAGGCCATCCTTTGTGATTGACGAACATCTGTTGCATGATCTTTTTGATATTCTTATTAGCCGCTTCAACATCACCATTCATCTTTGGACGATAGATGATGAAGTTAAGATGTTTGATGTGGAATTTACTGCATAACTCCTCCATCATTTTATTGCTAAGGTTTTTAGCATTGTCTGACAAAATCACTTCTAGTTGTTCATATCGACAAATGACATTGTTTCTGATGAAATCAATGATAACTTCTTTAGTAACCCTGGGGAAGGAGGCTACTTCTACCGACTTGGTGAAGTAGTCGATCATGGTGAAGATGAATCGATGACCATTACTGGCTTTGGGCTCGATGGGCCTAATCACGTCCATTCCCCACATTGAGAAGGGCCAAGGCGAACTCATATTATGGAGCTCCCTTAGAGGGGCGTGGATAGCATTCCCATGAATTTGGCATTGGTAACATCTCTTGACGTGATCATCACAGTCAGCCTTGAGAGAGAGCCAGTAATGCTATGTTCTTAGGATTTTCTTGACAAGTAGAGGGCCACTCATGTGTGGGCCGCGTACTCCACCACGGATTTCATCCATGAGACTCTGATCTTGGTCTTTGTCTAAACATCCTAGGAGACCTAGTCTCGCATATCTTTTATAGAGTGCGTCTTCGCTTAAGAAGAATTTCATAGCCATTCGATGGATCCGCTTTCTTTCAGCCTGACTTGCCTTAGCGGGTGTAGATCCATCTCACAGATACTCCTTGATATACTGATACCAAGGGTGTTGGATGGGAGGTAGTTCATTCGATACTTCTCCATTGTAGTACCCATAGGTTGGAGCCTTTTGCAGGGCAAATGTGATATTTGGCGTGTCTTCCTTATCAAGTACGTTGGTCAAGGAGGCCAAAGTTGTTAGTGCATCCGTAAAGTCATTCCTATTCTGAGGAATATGGAGGAAGGATATTTCTTCAAACTTCGAAGCAATCTGTATAACCTGCCGATGGTAAAGCAACAAATGTAGCTCTTTGGTGTGATAGATCCCAGTGGTTTGTCTGATTACCAATTCGGAATCTCCAAAGACAGTTAACCGTCACTCAGCTGTGTTGTTTGTGCTGGCAAACTATAATTTGACGGCGACGGGATGCTGCTCCCCCTTAATGGATACTAGAACTGCTCCAGCCCCAGAACTTTCAATGTTTACAGCTCCATCAAAATACATTTCCATAGTTGGTTTGTATCATCTTGATGGTGTTGCTGAACTGTCATTACCCCTTCATCAGGGAAGTATATTTCCAAGGGTTTGAAATCCCCTGAAGGTGCGGCGGCCAGTTGATTCGCGATTCCTTAACCTTTGATAGACTTTTGCGTCACGTAGACAATGTCAAATTGTTATAGGATCAACTGCCATTTGGACAGTCGGTAATTTAACATGGGTTTGCTAAAAACATACTTGAGAGGATCCATGCAAGATATAAGATGGGTTGTGTGACAATGAAGACAATGTTGTATTCTCATGGAAGCCCATACTAAGGCACAACAAGTTTTCTCAATAAGAGTGTACTTGTGTTCACTGCTGCTGAATCTTTTGCTGAGGTAATAAATAGCTCTTTCTTGGCCTCTATCATCTTTCTGTCCCAGCATGTAGCCCATGGCATTGTCATTGATGGACAGGTACATGAACAGGGGAACACCATACCTGGGAGGTACCAAGACATAAGCTTTGAATAGCTTCTCTTTGATTGTAAGGAAGGCACACTCATCAGTCCATTTCATGGAGGAGTTCTTCCTTAACAACTTGAAGATAGGCTCATAGGTTGCTATGAGTTGGGAGATGAATCGGCTGAAAAAGTTGATTCTTCCCAAAAATTCTCGTATTTCCTTCTCTGTCTGAGGTACTGGCATTTCCGTGATGGCCTGGATTTTTGTAGGATCCAGCTCAATCCCTTTGTGGCTCACTAGGAATCCTAGCAACTTGCCTGATTTAACACCAAAGGCGCAGTTGTCCGAGTTCAACTTCAAGTTGTACTTACGCAACCTGTTGAAGAGCTTTTTGAGATGATCTAGGTGGTCTTCCTCCCTTCGGGACTTGACAATGATGTCATCCACATAGATTACAATCTCTTTGTGCATTAGATCGTGGAAAAGAGCTATCATGGCTCGCTGATAGGTAGCTCCAGCATTGATGAGGCCAAATGACAATCGTCTGTAGCAAAAAGTTCCCCAAGGAGTGATGAATGCAGTTTTCTCACGATCCTCTTCAGCAACCATGATTTGATGGTACCCCACAAAGTAATCAGCAAAGGAGTACATGTCATACTGAGCTGTATTGTCAATGAGTATGTGGATGAATGGCACGGGAAAGCTATTTTTGAGACAAGCTTTGTTCAGATCCCTGTAATCCACACAAACTCGCACCTTTCCTCCAGGTTTAGGCACGGGGACTATGTTGGATAGCCACTCAGGGTATGTTGACACCATGATAATGCCGGGTTGAAATTGTTTCATAATTTCTTCTTTAACTTTTAAACTCCAATCAGGCTTTAATCGCCTGAGTTTCTGCTTGACTGGCTTAAATCCCTCTTTGATGGGGAGGCGATGAATGACAATGTCAGTGAATAAATTGACCATATCTTCATGAGACCATGCAAACACATCCTGGATTTGCTTAGGATTTTCTGAGGTTCCGAGGTTGAAAACGGTGGGTTGATCAAGATTTGGCTTGGGTTTGTCTTCGACCCATTCTTTTATCTCCTGAGGTATCTCATAGTCCTCTTGTTCAATCTCCATCAAGTCTGAGTCCAACTTTACATTAAAGTTACAGTCCTTGTGAAGAATAGACCCCTCATCAGCAAGTTTAGACACATCTAACTTTAGAGTCCTGAAACAAAATGCTTTCACTTAATATATGAAACTGTTTAATCATACAAAGTGTTAGCATGAAATGACAAAAACAACTGCTAATACTGTACATCAAAAAAAAGCAATTATAGTTATCTACAGGGCAGAGGGAGTTTCTGCCCTTTTTACCCTTGTCGACAAATGCAAGGAGTACTGCTCCAATTGCCAAGGGCGAAGTCCTGATGGACAACTGTGATGAAGGGGCTGTTGTCGTCCACCTTCTCTTGAATGATGACCATGATGTTTGGACAATCATCATCCATGATGTCTCTATTTATACCCTCTGTATGGACCAGGATGCGAAGGTTTGATAACCGCCTTGCAATGTCTTATTTGCGTATTCGATCCTTTTCTTCTGCTTCGGGGTCTGGAATAAGGATTTCCTTTCCTTTAACCGGTATCGACTTAGGAAACAGCATAGCTACCACATGGGTAGGAACCTTTAATGAAGGTCGTACAGGCTCAGCCTCTGTAGGTTTAGGCAATCGCCTTCAAGATGAAGGAACATGTTTGTGCTTGTGTGGCTTCTTGTGACTGTACCCAGGAGAATAGCCTAGTTCGGCTATCCCTGTCTGACTGGGAACTTGAATTGGGCTCTTGATGCCCTGATGATCCTTTCCTAACCCTTGTCCAGGTTGAAAACCCAAGGATATCAACTCTTGACTTGTCGATATTACCTTGGAAAAAACTCTGGGTATCAGAGGTGGCACCCCAATGGGTTGATAGTGAGTGTTGCTCACCTCAAGGGCCTGGAAGCTGGCAGGCTCAAGTTCTGCATTTAAACTGATGATTGGTATGTCACTTTGTACAGGACATTCTAGCTCAGCATTAACAGTGACCAAGCAACTATTAATGATGTATTTGAGCTGCTGACGGAGAGTGGATGGAACGACTCCATCCATATGAATCCGCGGTCTTCCCAAAAGTAGATTGTATCTTATAGCTATCTTGAGCACATGAAAGGATATGCAGAATGTATGTGGACCAATCTCCACATGTAGTTCAATCTCTTCGACAACATTTCGTCGGGATCCATCAAAAGCTTTGATAATTGTATGGCTGCTTCGGATCCTATTGAGATTGATTTTCATTTTCTCCAGTGTGGCATTGGGACAGATGTTTAAAGATGACCCTCCATCTATCAGAAATCCTCCCACCACATATCCAGAGGACATAACCGCTATGTGGAATGATTTGTAATGACACGACCCTTCGGGAGGTATGTCATCATCGGTGAAGGATATCACATTACTGTTGCAGATGTTATCAACTAGATGATGAAACTTTTCAACATCCACTAATTTTGACAAGTGGGCTTCTTCTAAGACTCTCAGTAAGACCTTCTGATGATCCTCTGAGGAGAAAACCAAGTCCATAATAGAAATATGTTGCGAAGCTTCTTTCAAGTTTAAACCCACCTTGGCTTCACTGTGTCCCATAGTACAGAGGAATTCTTCAATCTTCTCCATGGGAACTTTCCCCTTTGATCTGATATTAGGCTTCATCACCCGTTGAGGAAGATATAATGGATTTTTTTTTGCCACTATAGCAGTTGTATTGGATGTGGATCCTTCAGCCTCTCCATAGTTCCATGGCACTTTTTGTAGGTTGACAACAGGATACTGTGGCCTGAAAGGCAATATAATTGGCTTTGGTGCAACCACTATCAAAGGATTTTCAACACCTTTGAGTTGAATAGGTTGAATTGTAAGTGTTGTGGCAGCCAAGTCTCCTTCAATGGATATAACTGCTACGACTTCCTTCTATCTTGTAGGAAATGTGTCCCCACTCTCAAATGATACAACGTCATTGTTTGCCATTTGCAGGGCACCGCTGTCAATCATGTTCTGAATAAGATGGCAGAGTTTCCAACATTCTTCAATGCTGTGACCGCGAGAGTGGGAGTGGTATTGACATACTCTGTTAGTATCAAACCGTCCTGATCGCGGGTTGACTCGAGGAAGCAGTGCTGTGATTTTTCCCTCATTAATCAGCATCTGTAATATTTCTTCCACCGGTTAGCCTAAATAGGTGAATTCCCTAATGTTGGCAAAGTCCCGACGGGCTTTAGCTTTTTCTCTTTTTGCAATCTTATCCTCCAGTGTTTCAATTTTTGGAGCAAGTGGTAAAGTACTTGTAATAAGAGAAATGAGGTTAGCCTGCTCCTGACTAAATATTTGACGTGCGACTTGGTGCTGATGAACCACCAGTTCTGCCAATTGATTGACTTTCTTGCCAAGAGCCTTCATTTCCTGTTCCATCATGAACTGGAATTGTGAATAATCCCATTTGTCAAAATTATCCTTGTTGATTTGGGATGATCCACCCATATAGTTGGAGCTCTGTCCACTGCTCTAGTTAATCATGTTAACCTCCTCTTCCTTGTTCTGAGGAAGAAGGTTGTCTTGGACGTGAGGTTGGTCGGGTTTGGATACCACAATCTCACCATTGTCAATTAAATCCTGGATTTTATGCTTAAGGGCCCAACAATTCTACGTGTCATGACCTAGAGCTCCAGCATGGTAAGCACATGTCTTGCTTGCATTAAATCCTTTTCCACTCGGGTTGGTTGGTGGAAGAAGATGAGTAATTTTCTTCTAAGCTGTCAGAAGTTTGAGAATGTTTTCGAGTGAATCCCCTAAGGGTGTGAACACTCGGGTACATCTGACTTCTCCATTTTTTGGTAATGGAAGGTTTGAAGACTGTGCTTGGAAAGGGGAATAGTTTGTCCTCTGAATAGGCATGTTTGGATTGCCTTTTGTCCTTGTAGTATCAAGGAAACATCCTCTTATATCTTCTTATGGACCCTCCGGGGGTTGTTTCCATAACTTCCAGACTGGATGTGCTCAGCTACAACTGTTAGCGCGGCAAGGTCTTGAATTTTTCCTGATTTCAATCCCATTTCAGCCATTTCTCCGTGTTTGATCATCTCAGAGAATGGCTTGCCTATACCAACTAAGACCCTCTCATAAAAGGGAGCTTATTGAATGTCTATGAAGGTCATCACCATTTCAGACTCAGTCATAGAGGGAATAACCTGAGCAGCCAGATGCCTCCATCTTTGGGTATACTCTCTGAAAGACTCATTGACTTATTTCTTGACCTTGGTAATTTGATACCGGTCTAGAGCCATCTAAGTTTAAAAGCTGTATTAACTGAGGAAAGCATGGGCTAACTCCTCCCAGCTATGAATCTTGGAGTTGTCTAATCTAGTGTACCATGCTCTGGCTTCTCCAGTCAGACTTTTCTGAAATAGCTACATTCTAAGCTTTTCATCCTCGACATAAGATCTGAGCTCTCCAATGAATACCTTTACGTGCATGTAAGGATCTCCCAATCCATCATATTTCTCAAAATCAGGAGTCTTGAACTTTTCTGGATAATGAACCCCAGGGAAGATACAATGGTCTGAATATGAAACACTCTCGTGTGCTCCAATCCCTTTGATGGACCGAATGGTCTCTTCCATTTTTAAAACTTTCTTCCTAATATCACAGGTGTCTGGATCTTCTTTAAGATGGGTGATTTCAGGGGTTTTGTTGGTTTTATCAGACTTAGGTGTTGGAACTTCTTTGACTGGACCCTGGGTTCCTATAATGACCCCAAAATTTAAATAATTTAATTCTCGACATCGGTCGTTAACAATACATTCAACATCTAATTTTACAATAGTAAACGATAATACAACCATTGAAATTTGCGGAATAATTAAAATTTTCTATTACAAACTATTCTCGTTCCCAAAACTTTCAACCTTTACATCTAAGTATCTCAGAATCATTTTAATACTACAAGAGTTTACATCGCAAAGCGATATTACAATTCAATATTAATACATTTACCGAAACATTAGGCATAATTTATAAGAATAACAACTTGGCTAGGATATTAGATCTTCATGCATTACATTTGATTCATGTCTTTCAAATAACACATAGAGTTACCTTGTATCCTTAACCTGCAAAAGTGGTTATTTGCAAGGTTGAGCTCGACAGCCCAGCAAAATCTAACAGTTTTCATGAATCACGTAGCACATAACAACATGCTCAACATATATCTCGTAAACATTGATCTAACATAACATACAAGCTGCATTTCATATAAAAAGTATAAAGATTAAGTTCCTTACTTAATCAGCATTCATTACTCAATCAATGTAGTCATATATTGACTTTAACATTTCATACTTTCAACATATATAACACATCATGCTATTTACAATAAAGATTTAAAACAGTTCATCATCAAGTTCACATAGCAAATAAGAACGGAAAGACTTGCCTTGATCGTTGTTTACCAATAACAGTTTAACAGCTTACAGCTATCTGCACTTCACGTGCCCTACACAATTATATAATCATTCACATTAACTATTAGTCACATAACAACGCATAGTAGTTGTAATGTAAACTTTACTCTACCTCCCATAACCCTTCTTATTAATCAATATACAATGTTCAATTTGATTGTGTTAACTTTCGACTTATATCTCACTATATTTTTGACTCGAAGTTCATTCAAGTGTTTAAGTATTGCTAGGAATCATTATTGGTTTTATATTAAACCCATTTCATATCTTATAATATTCATTTCATTTGACTTAAAACACTCTCTATGTTCATTAACATTTGTTACGGCGTTTCGACGTTCATTCGTCACACGCCCGATTTGTCTCTCTTGTGCATGCTTAGTATGCTTATATAACTTATTTAATACATCATTCGTTAATGTTAATCATCATTATGTTTACTAGCATTCATGTTTTATAACTTAAAACAACATCTTTTATCGTCAGAAACACTACACTTGCATATGTTCATGCCCGACGCCCTCCGATTGTCCCCGAAAACACAATAGCCCTAAAGATGACTATTTTGACCCCTATTCTAGACCTCCAATCGAAAAACTTAAAGAATAAAAGTTGTAGGTCTATTCGTGCTCGTTTCGGATCATCTTGAATCGCCTCAATAGGAGTTTGTATGAACACGTTATGCTTATTTTACTAAAACAGGTTAAAACAGTCACACCTGACATACTTTGGGCACAGCTGCACCCAATTAAGTCTTGGTCACAGCGTAGCTATGGCCCAGAGTGTAGCTGCGCCGTAAATGACTTAGGGCACAGTGCAGCTGCGCCCGTTAGCAGAAACGGGACTCTGAAGTTACTGTTCATGCGATTTTTTGACCCTTTTCTCCTACTAATCTTCATAACTTGAGTTATACACATTCAAATTAGTCCGTTTTAGATTCTATGGATTTGTGATTCATAGAACTACAAGATACTAGAATTATAACGATTTATAAAAACATTAACCAACCTAAAATTTGATCCAAAACACATGTTCATACTATATTTTCATGTTTTAACATCTCTAGCGAAATCGAACACCACTAATTTGTTTCGTAACAATTTTGATTCATTCAACTTTCGTTGTTTTTGTAATTCAACATACTAACAACATATATCATCAATTTCAGATTATATCACGACTTCATCATAAATTTTGATTCTAAAACAAGCCCTAATGTATATATCAATAAAACTCAATTTCTTCATTCTAAAACATGTTTCCATGGACTTGTTTACCAAAAATTATTTTTAAATGATAATTAATAGATTATACATACGCAATAATCTTTATAAACTAATTCCTTACTCAAATCATGCTCCACAACCTATTAAAGAGAAGAAGTTTTGATAAAACATAACTAAGAACTAGGGCTATATTATTACCTTTTAATTTCTCCTTGAGCTTAATTAGATGATGAGAATGGCTTGATTATCCTTCCTCTCCCTTTTTTGATTCTCACAATCACCTCTTTTTCAATTTCTCAAAGAATATGTCTCTCTCAAATTCTTTCTTTCCTCTCTTCTTCTTTATTTTCTTAGACTTAGGAATAATAGATGTAAGCCAAATAAACTAAAGAGAACATAACATGTTTTTACGTGGGTCTTCAGTTAAAAAGGTGTCATCAGTTTAAAATATCAAGGGCCACTATGTCTTATTTGGCAAACCCCCAAATAAGCTTCCTTAATCCATTTCTACTTTATTTCATACTATATAGTATATCCTTTTCTTCTCTAAGTGTCACACTTTAAATTTAATTAAACTTATTTTATTAATAAATCTAATTAAATCTTACTAACCAAAATTATAATCTCTAATTAAACATTTATAATTTTATTTAATAAATCATTAATCTTCTAATTTAATTATTTAATTAAATTAGAATATTATCAATATCCTTGCGTAAAAAAACATACGCACCAATTTTTAAATTATTTAATTTAATCAATAGTATCACACTTACATAAATTATCCCATAATAATTATTATCAAATATATTTATATTAATTCACCATTTTAATTAAGTGAATTACTCTCATTTTTTATGAAATTTTAATGCATACCAATTTCATTGCTATAAAGCACAATAATCGAATTATATTATTTCATAATATAATTTTTAACTTAATTAAATTAACTAATATTATTTAGTTAATTACGTTCCCGTAACAATCTCATTTAATTTCTTCAATAGTTAAATTAACTATTAAACCTTATTTTCCAAACATATACATATCTTTTATATTCACACTTAATCTCTTCACACCAAATCATATATTTCAAGATAAATTGTAAATATATATACATACCCACACTCAAAACACATAATTCAAAATATATACATTTCATAATAAGAATTTTAAATTATTAAATTCTTATTTTAAAAACTTATAAAAATTCGGGTTGTCACATCCTTCCCTCCTTATAAGGATTCCGTCATCGGAATCACCGAAACCCTACCTTACTAAGGTTTTCATCAAATCTCTGTAAAAAATTTATCGTTGAATAACTTCTATGACGCCCTCGAAATAGGTATACATCACCCATCTTGGGTCTCCAAATACATGCTACAAAATTCAAATACAACTTAATTATACAACTGTTGTGTAACATACAACAAAACATAAGCTGAGAATTTTAAAACGAATATTATCTTCTAGACAATATCCACATTCAATGGAGTCCTCATTACAATTATTATCACACTATTTCACAGAATAGTGAGGACTACTAATGCACCATCTCGGACCATTACTCCGTTTTTCGACTAGTCCCAGCTATGTTCTCATTTCCTGAAGAGAACAATGAAAGCAAAAAGGTGAGCTCAACTAGCCCAACAAGAAATATTATGACTAAGATACTGCAGAATAAGTTATCGTTAGCCTTCAACAATGTTAAACTGATTGAATATAATAGACAACAAGTTTAACTGCAGCGGAACAAGTAATCCATTAAAAGAGTCAAGTAGAGCATGATATCTACTATCTTCTATGATTTAAAAAGGTTTTCATCAACTTTATCGCTGAGACTCAGCTTAATAAATAAATACATCATCGAATCATTCCTGCACTACGGGCCAAGGATATTCATGTAATCATCAATGGTCATGATTATACCTAATAATTCCTAGTCATAATCATACCAACCACTGTCCGTCAATGCACTACAGGCCAATGAGGACTTTTACCACATCATTTGTAACATTACGGGTCATGATTATACCGAATGATCCCTGGTCATAATCATACTAATCAACAGTCCATCTATGCACGTAAGCCAAAGATGACTTTCATCACAATATAAGCATTATGATGATGACAATGATATAAGAATTCAATTAAATAAAAACAAATGATAAATTTTAAAGATTTATAATTTAATTTATCCAGAATTCAATAATGTCCAAATTGTCAACATGATACTGCTTTGTGGAGTAAAATTCAAGAATAATATCAATGTATCAAGAATAATTTGGACAGAAAAGAAATAAATTTTTCGGTGAATAGTACCCTATGAATAGTACTTCGAGAATAGTACTTCGAGAATAGTACCCCGTCATGAAAAGTGTTTCGAATACCCGAATGAATAATATTTGAATGAATAGTAACTGGGTAAATAGTAACCCATGAATAGTAACTTCTAAATAGTACCCTAGCATGAAAAGTGCCCCGAATATCCGAGTGAATATTATTCTAGTGAATAGTAACAGGGTGAATAGTAATCTGTGAATAGCACCTTGGGTGAAAATATTGATATTTAATAAGAAAGTTCATATTAATATTCCAATGAAACGATACTGGATGAAGCACAAAACTTCAAGGATATCCCACTAATTTCAAGGATTATAGAAGCAATACTTACCATAATAAGTTTAAATTTAAGAATATGAAAAGAAATAACATATGAAACTGCAAATGGATTTTCACCTGTCATATGGTATGTAATCCGCGTAGACAGGTTATTCCGACATATTAAAGGATGAATACAAAAAATTAGTATTCCTTATGAATACGAAAGAGATAATACCCCTTACGATTACAAAAGAAATAATACCCCTTACGAATACAACAAATAATATCCCTTATCTTAGTAGAAGACTGAATACTGCAATAGTGAAGTAGCAGAATACTCTTCTTCTTGCTCTCTATAGTTTCTCTCTATATAGTGTCTCTTGTGAATCTCAATGAATTGGTGAGAATGGAAGAAGAATTAAGCTTCTATTTATAGGAGAATGGACTAAATAGTAACTTATTCACGAACGGTCAAGATTGATTTACTATTAAAACGGACGGTCCATATTGATTACTATTAAAACCATAACTGACGGTCCAGATTGATTTACTTTTAAAACCACCACCGACGGTCCAGATTGATTACTTTTAAAACCACCATCGACGGTCTAGATTGATTACTTTTAAAACCACCATCAACGGTCCAGATTGATTTACTATTAAAACCACCACCGACGGTCCATATTATTTTACTATTAAAACCACCATCAATGGTCCAGATTGATTTACTATTAAAACCACCACCAATGGTCCAGATTGATTTAACTTATTACACTTTGGTACCCCTAAAGTTTTCTAAGTTTGCATTATTCCCCTCTAACTTTTGTAATCTACTTATCTTCAATAAACACATTCTTAATACTTTAATAATTATTCATCATTAATATTATAACTCACAATATTTAACAACCAGATCATTCATAGGAAAGAGGGGGCTTTCCAATAAGGATTTCTCCCTATTGGTGCGCAATTAGGTGACCAAACCTCTCCTCGACAGAACTTTCTAGGCATTATCAATATTGCAATAATAATATGAATAACTTTGTTGTCTTAATTATTGATTTAATAATATAAATTATTATGCAGATGATAATGTGACAATAATTGAATCAAATAACGTGAGATACTATGCAATAATTACTGTAACAATAATTAAGTAAACTGAGTGGTTTCTTACGTAAGCATAAAAAATCAATACCGTGTGCTACTATGGAACCACCCGTATTATTGTATTTTTACTACTGGGTATCTCAACAGCTTAACGGTAAAACTTTTACCGTTATTTTTATAAAAAGATATTTCTGTCGTTTTCTAACTACGACAATTCTTCCGTTGTAGGGTCCACCAATGATTGTACCGTCGTACAAATATTCCTTGTTAAAACGAATATTCTCCGACCAATCGAATATTCCCCGACATAACTAATATTTTATATAAACTTGCTTACTTTGAAATTTTTTTAAATATCACCCTTAACTTTAACCTTTTATCAATTTAACCATTTATTAAATAGAACAATAATTATAAGAAAATTGGATACTTTCATTTCATATAATTCGGGGTATTACAACCTCCCATCCTTATAAAATTTCGTCCTCGAAATTAGGTTACATACCTGGTATGTCGAAGAGGTGAGGATACCTTGACTTCATTTCGAATTCTAACTCCCACGTTATTTCCTCAACATCGTAGTTTCTCCACAAAATCTTAACTTGAGGTATAACCTTGGAGCGTAGAATATGATCCTTCTTATCTAAGATTTTAACATGTACCTCTTCATATGTTAAATCTTTCGCTATTTCTTTTGGTTCTAACTCAATAATATGGTTCGGGTCTTCCATATATTTACGTAACATAGATATGTGAAAAACATTATGAACACGAGACATACTTGGCAGTAATGCGAGTCTATAAGCTACACTTCCTACTCGATCGAGAATTTCGAATGGCCCAATGAATTGAGGAATTAGCTTTCCTCTCTTTTTAAATCTTGTAACTCCTTTCCATGGAGCAACATATAACAACACATGTTCTCCAACATTAAATTTCACGTCCTTGCGATGAAGATCTGCATAGCTCTTTTGTCGATCTTGTGAGGTTTTTATACGTTGTCGGATCATTTGAATCTTTTCCATAGTCATATGTATCAACTTCGATCCTAACAACGTTACTTTACCCACCTCATCCTAGCATACTGGAGAACGTCACTTTCTTCCATACAACGCCTCAAATGGAGCCATGCCGATACTTGCTTGATAACTGTTGTTATAGGAGAATTTCACTAATGGCAAGAACTTGTCCCAACTTCTTTTGAAATCAAGGACACATAGTCTTAATAAATCCTTAAGAGTTTGAATAGTCCTCTCCGACTGCCCGTCCGTTTGAGAATGATATGCCGAACTAAATCGTAAATCCGTGCCCATAGCTTTTTGCAAACTAACCCAAAATAGTGAAGTAAATCTTGGGTCTCAATCAGAAACTATGGATACTGGCATGCCATGCAGTCTTACAATCTCATTTATGTACATACGAGCAATACGTTTAAATGAATAAGTTTCTCGTATAGGTAAGAAATGAGCAGACTTGGTCAATCTATCAACAATGACCCAAATCGCATCTATGCCTTGAGAAACTTTGGGAAGACCAGTAACGAAATCCATGGTAATGTGCTTCCACTTCCATTCTGAAATTTTAATTGATTGCAATAGACCTTTTGGCACTTGATGCTCCGCCTTGACTCGTTAACAAGTTAGACACCTTGAGATAAACTCTACTACCTCTCTCTTCATAATGCTCTACCAAAATATATGTCGAAGATCACGATACATTTTTTTACTCCTAGGATGGATTGTAAACGGTGTGTTGTGCGCCTCCATCATGATCTTATACTTTAAATTAGGGTCATTTGGAACACAAAGTCTGGAGTTAACTCGAAGTATTCCTTTTTCATCAATTCTTGCTTCCGGAATAACACCTTCTTGTACTTTCTTCTTCATACGCATCAGCTCCAGGTCCGCAGCTTGAGCAGCTTTAACTTTATCAATTAAAGTCAGTTCTACTCGTATATTTGCCATTATCATGTGGGTCCTTGGAGTCTTTAACTCTATCTCCATCCTTTGAAAGCTTTTGGAGTATTAGCCTCAAGTGTTGCTCATAATCATCACGGGTTTTGGAATATTTGAGGATGTCATCAATAAAGACGACTACAAAATGATCCAAATATTCTTTGAATACTCAGTTCATCATATTCATGAAGGCATTAGGAGCATTAGTCAATCCAAAAGACATGACTAGGAATTCATAATGCCCGTACCGAGTTCTGAAAGCAGTCTTTGGGATGTCATCAGTTTTAATCTTTAATTGATGATATCCAGAACGAAGATCAATCTTTGAAAAGAATTTTGCGCCTTGCAACTGGTCAAACAGGTCATCCATGCGTGGCAACGGGTACCTATTTTTGATGGTGGCAAGATTCAACTCCCGATAATTAATATAAAGTCATATACTCCCATCTTTCTTCTTTACGAATAGAACATGAGCACCCCAAGGAGACGTACTAGGACGAATGAAATCGATGTCTAATAATTCCTGCAGTTGGGTCTTTAACTACTGAAGTTCAACAGGAACCATTCGATATGGGACTTTGGAAATGGGTTTTATATCGGGTTCAAGGTCGATACAAAATCTAATTTCACGCTCTGGGGGTAGGCCAAGAAGTTCTTCAGGGAATACGTCAGGAAATTTATTAACAATGGAAATATCATTCAAATCTGACGTATTTTTGTTTAAATCTGTGACATGGGCTAAGAAAGCTTGACATTCGTTTTTCAATAAATGAATAGCTTTATGGCTTGATATGACATTGATTGACTTTAGTGGTTTGGTGGCTTAAATTCTCATAATAGGTTGGTTAGGAATATGAAAGCTAACAACCTTACGAAAATAATCAATTTTTGCATGATGAGTAGTTAACCAATCAATCCCTAAAATCACATCAAACTCAAGTATTTTTAAGAAAATAAGATCGACAGGTAACGTGCAGTTACCGATTTGAATCAAAGAAGACTTAAAAATAGTGGATGTAATAAAGGTTTCTCCCAACAGAGTTTCAACCGATAAGTCAAAGTCTAATTTTTTCGGAGTCAAATTTAAACGTTGAGAGCAAGTAGGAGAAATAAAAGAATGGATAGAACCGGTATCAAATAAGGTATAAGCTTCGCAAAAGTTTATGATTAGCTTACCCGTGATCACCTCGTTCGGATTCCTCGCTTTTTGGGAGGTTACGACAAACGCTCTCCCTTGAACTACCGATTTTGTCTTATCTGGGACGACCTTTGATGCCTCCATCCCAGCTGGACTTGACTTTGTTGCATGATAAAATAGGGCTAGGTGACCTTCTCTTCTACAATTATAATATTCTTTAGACTGCTCCTCCCCTTCGCATTTATAACATACGACCGACGGTCGTTCTCCTTCCTTAACAACAGGTGCTGGTGCTGACATCTTTCCATCATTATTGAATCTCCTCTTCTTAAAATTTCCATTTCTATTATCTTGGATATGATTACCACTGGAGTGGTTACCATTTCTGGCATGTTGATTCCCTCCACGTTTGTTGTCACCGCTTCGATGACTGCTACAACTGGTATTATCGACTTGCCTGCTACCCTCTCTTGGTTGGGTTGACTCATTATCGCGCTCCAATAATTGAGCCCTATTTACAATATCTGAATACAAACACAGTTTGTGAGAAATGAGATATTGACGTATTTCGAGTCTCAAAGCTCGCAGAAATATTCGCGTTATTCTCTCCTCATTATCAACCAAATGGGATGCGAACCGAGACAGCTCGGCAAACTTAGCCTCGTACTGCGACACAGTCATATTGTTTTGCTCCAACTTGATAAACTCCACCTCCTTCATATGACGAATACTTTCGGGAAAGTACTTGTCGTTGAACAGCTCTAAGAACTTCTCCCAAGACATTTTGAGTGCGGTAATCTACTTCTCCTCTCAACATGAAGGTGGCAAAGGAAACCTTTTGCTCCTCGGAGCATCCCAA
Source organism: Panax notoginseng (assembly GCA_016801055.1). Classification (NCBI taxonomy): domain Eukaryota; kingdom Viridiplantae; phylum Streptophyta; class Magnoliopsida; order Apiales; family Araliaceae; genus Panax; species Panax notoginseng. Next base: position 211,610,374 of record CM029013.1, on the reverse strand, counting down.
GACATCAAATATCTTGGTGATCTGCTTTATCCACGTCTTCGCCTTAAGTGGTTCTGGCTTTCCCCAAAACTCCGATGGTCCCAGCTCCTTGAATTACTTAGCGGTGACCATCTGTGAGTTGCCAGTGTTTCCATCTGCATTTTGAAGACGAGCCGCTCTCGCCTGATGTTGTATGTATTGTATGAAGCCTCTGAACATCCCATCGTTCATCATTTGATCGGTGTTATTGTTTACTTGAGGATTATTTTCTTTCTGTTGTACATTATCCTGGGTATTGATCATTGGTGACTCAATGGTCACATGTGCTTCATTGTTGATCTCAACATTTTCAGATGCCATTTTCAAACACTGCCACAAAACAAGGGTTAATTGACATGTCACATATTATCCCTATACTCTGACCGACCAATTAAATACCAAATAAACTTAGGTAGGTCATAATAGCGACGGAATTCCCGTCTCTCCCCTCCTAGTTCTTGTATCACATCTCAGCCAGTGATCATATCCCTAAGCTTTGATACCAACTGTGACGCCCCCTAAATAGGTATACATCACCCATCTTGAGTCGCCAAATACATGGTACAAAATTAAAATAAAACTTAATTATACAACTGTCGTGTAACATACGACAAAACATAAGCTGAGAATTTTAAAATGAATATTGTCTTCTAGATAATATCCACACTCAATGGAGTCCTCATTACAATTATTATCACACTATTTCATAGAATAGTGAGGACTACTAATGCACCATCTCGGACCATTACTCCGTTCCCCGACTAGTCTCAGCTATGTTCTCATTTCTTGAAGAGAACAATGAAAGCAAAAGGGTGAGCTCAACTAGCCCAGTAAGAAATATTAAGACTAAGATAATGCAGAATAAGTTATCGTTAGCCTTCAACAATGTTAAACTGATAGAATATAATAGACAACAAGTTTAACTGCAGCGGAATAAGTAATCAATTAGAAGAGTCAAGTAGAGCATGATATCTACTATCTTCTATGATTTAAAAAGGTTTTCATCAACTTTATCGCTGAGACTCAGCTTAATAAATAAACCACATCATCGAATCATCTCTGCACTACGGGCCAAGGATATTCATGTAATCATCAATGGTCATGATTATACCGAATAATCCCTGGTTATAATCATACTAACCACTGTCCCTCATGCATTACATGCCAATGAGGACTCTTATCACATCATTTATAACATTACAGGTCATAATTATACCGAATGATCCCTGGTCATAATCATACTAATCAACAGTCCATCTATGCACGTAAGCCAAAGATGACTTTCAACAAAATATAAGCATGATGATGATGACAATGATATAAGAATTCAATTAAATGAAAGCAAAGGATAAATTTTAAAGATTTATAATTTAATTTATCCAGAATTCAATAATATCCAAATTATCAACATGATACTGCTTTGTGGAGTAAAATTCAAGAATAATATCCATGTATCAAAAATAATTTGGACATAAAAGAAATAAATTTTTCGATGAATAGTACCCTGTGAATAGTACTTCAAGAATAGTACCCCAGCATGAAAAGTGTCCCGAATACCCGAATGAATAATATTTAAATGAATAGTAATCGGGTGAATAGTAACTCGTGAATAGTACCCTAGCACAAAAAGTATCCCGAATACCCGAGTGAATAATATTCTAGTGAATAGTAACTGGGTGAATAGTACCCCGTGAATAGTATCCCAGGTGAAAATATTGATATTTAATAAGAAAGTTTATATCAATATTCCAATGAAACGATACTGGATGAAGCGCAAAACTTCATGGATATCTCACTAATTTCAGGGATTATAGAAACAATACTTACCATAGTAAGTTTAAATTTAAGAATATGAAAAGAAATAACATAGTAAACTACAAATGGATTTTCACCTGTCATATGGTATGTAATCCGCGTAGACAGGTTATTCCGACATATTAAAGGATGAATACAAAAAAATAGTATTCCTTATGAATACAAAAGAAATAATACCCCTTACGAATACAAAAGAAATAACACCCCTTACGAATACAACAAATAATATCCCTTACCTTAGTAGAAGAGTGGATACTGCAATAGTGAAGTAGCAAAATACTCTTCTTCTTGCTCTCTATAGTTTCTCTCTCTATAGTGTCTCTTGTGAATCTCAGTGAATTGGTGAGAATGAAAGAAGAATTAACCTTCTATTTATAGGAGAATAGACTAAATAGTAACTTATTCATGAACGGTCCAGATTGATTTACTATTAGAACGGACGGTCCATATTGATTACAATTAAAACCACAACCGACGGTCCAGATTGATTTACTTTTAAAACCACCACAGACGGTCCAGATTGATTACTTTTAAAACCACCACCGACGGCCCAGATTGATTACTTTTAAAACCACCATCAACGGTCCAGATTGATTTACTATTAAAACCACCACTGACGGTCCAGATTGATTTACTATTAAAACCACCATCAATGGTCCAGATTGATTTACTATTAAAACCACCACCAATGGTCCATATTGATTTAACTTATAACACTTTGGTACCCCTAAAGTTTTCTAAGTTTGTATTATTCCCCTCTAACTTTTGTAATTCACTTATCTTCAATAAACACATTCTTAATACTTCAACAATTTTTCATCAGTAATATTATAACTCACAATATTCAACAACCAGATCATTCCCAGGAAAGAGGGGGCTTTCCAATAAGGATTTCTCCCTATTGGCGCGCAATTAGGTGACCAAACCTCTCCTCGACAGAACTTTCTAGACATTGTCAATATTGTAATAATAATATGAATAACTTTGTTGTCTCAATTATTGATTTAATAATATAAAATATTATGCAGATGATAATGTGACAATAATTGAATCAAATAACGTGATATACTATGCAACAATTACTGCAACAATAATTAAGTAAACTGAGTGGCTTCTTACGTAAGCATCAAAAATCAATACCGTGTGCTACTATGCAACCACGCGTATTACTGTATTTTTACTACTGGGCATCTCAACAGTTTAACGGTAAAACTTTCGCCGTTATTTTTATAAAAAGATATTTCTGTCGTTTTCTAACTATGACAATTCTTCCGTTGTGAGGTCCACCAATGATTGTACCGTCGTATGAATATTTCCTATTAAAACAAATATTCTCCGACCAATCGAATATTCCCCGACACAACTAATATTTTATATAAACTTGCTTACTTTGCAAAATTTTCAAATATCACCCTTAACTTTAACATTTTATCAATTTAACCATTTATTAAATAGAATAATAATTATAAGAAAATTGGATACTTTCATTTCATATAATTCGGGGTCTTACAACTTCAACACATTACCTTAATATATGTTTTATATTTCGTACTACATTTATTTCTTCAGCAAATTCTAGGTTTTATTTCATAACTTTTACTTAAGCTCAATTATATTTTGAGTATTATATATTCTTTAACCCATTCATTTCCTTTTCTAAGGATCGTTATCATATACTCAACTCATAAACACTTGGGATACTATATTCACCCCTTCTTCTAAAAATTTAGTCCTCGAAATTTTATTTATTAATCTTCATTCATTCAATCTATCAAAATAGATTTTACGTTAATACTTTATTTATTCATTAGGTTCTACAACCAAATTCTTTCTCTAAGAATCTTTCCAAGATCATCATATTCCTCACCTCTTTCTCTTCTAAGAGTTTCACATTTCTCTTCTTTTTGGAATTTAATTTCTTTCTTGAAATTATTATGTTTTGCATAATTTTCTCATCCTTTCCATTTTCACCTTTTAGAATAATAAGAATTTTCCACAATTGCTCAATAATTGGGAAGCAATATGAATAATAGGAATTTAAAAGATTCCAAATCATGCTAAGGGGTCATAAGACCTTGAACTATGTCCCTAAGTTATTAAGTATCTCGACTTAAACCTTTAACAGTCATAAGACTATACGGACCTTGAACTCTTCTCCGGGTTTAATAGTGTATCACCACTGTAAACCATCTTTAACAGAATGTTTAGCAATCACACAGACTGAAAACACTTTCTACAAGTACTCTAGGTGATCAGCCTATCGTACCCCTATGTCATGCACAACGTATTACATCTTAACATCGTAACGATTATATGCATTACTTTCGGAACCATTGTCTCCGATAACATGTCCCCTTTTACAGGGTTGTTCACCTCAACTTCTTAACATTTGAATCCACACCAAAACAATTTGGTTTGGTATAGTTTGACAAAGAACGCTTGAATTTCATGAACATCTTTCAATATTCGTCTAGCTGAATCAGGTAGCATAGACTTCTAGCAATAACTCGGACATCAGTCGATATATATATATATATATATATATATATATATATATATATATATATATATATATATATATCCATATTAATTTTTTTTAACCAACTCAATTAGTATACATTTCTTAATTTAAAGAAAACCAAATAAAAACTTTTTATGACGTCATGATACCGTACTGTCTTAATAGTACGTTGAGGATTTCGTCATTGTAGACACTCAAACTTTTCTGCATACCTATTACTAACATTGCAGGAGGGCAGAATCGTCTTTTAGAGATAACCCTGGAAGACAACTCAGTTCAATCCCAGAGACAACTCAGCTGGGATATTCATTATTACCATCTCGGTGATAACCCCGAGACATCCACCTCAGTCCCGAAAATACCACCGAAAGTTTCAACCTCAACCCCAAAAATAACACCTGGAGTTTCAGTTTCAACCTCGGAGATAACCCCGAGGAATGCAGTTCAAATACCAAAAATCACACCAAAGAAGACCGTGTCATCTCGGAGATAAGCCCGAGATACTCAGTCTATGTCCCGAAAATAACACCGAGAAAGATAGTATCAACCTTGGATACAATCCCGAGGCATGCAGTTGCAGTTCCAAAGATAACCCCAGAAATTCTTGTTTCAAATCCTTGTAATCAACTTCAACACTCGGCAATGGCCCCGAGGCACTCATTCTCCAAGTCCGGAGATAACCTCGGGTGGTCAGGCACACCTCAGAGATAACACTGAGGATGGTTAACACCTGCAGCAGTCCAATATCAGAGATAACCCTGAGCAATGACCGCTAAAAATAGCTCAAATCGGAGATAACCCCGGTGAAGGGCAGAACTGTCATTTTGCCATCCCAATCCTATATTGCACCGTCTCAACATTTATACATACATTCTACATAGCAATTTCCTACAAGAACCAAAGGGCTCCAATCCCGAGTGACTACTGCACAAGACAGCACACCGGATAGAATTTGAAGCTTGAAGACCAAGGGCATGGTCCCATCTTCCTAACTTCGTACAACCTCTAATCCCATGTCATTGTGTAGCTCTCGATAACAGCATGCCTTAAAAGGTCTTATACACCTCGATCGGATGCCCGAATTGAAGTTCTAAAAGTTCGAGCGGACATCACGTTGCACACGTGCACGTACTTTGAGACGGCGAGCCCCCCTGAACTAGGGGCACCCCGGGCAGCCGCAGGTACACCTGTTGTTCCCCCTTCTATAAATAGAGGGCTTGGGGCAGCCATTTTGCATAGAGAAAAGGCAAGAAAGCCATGTCTAATTTACTCTATACATACTATAAACTGAGTGCTTTCTCATTTTAAACACTTGTGAGCTTATATATTGTTATATTTTTACCGGCGGGAGCCAAGTGTTCATCCATTTAAAGTCATTGAAGTCTTCTTTGGCAGTCCACTATAAGCCTTCTTACACTTTCTAAAGCCTTTCTCCACTACTGTGCGCACACAGTTCTGCACATTGAGAGTCGTGTTGCGTGTGTATGCCCGAACTTCGGTCCGTGGCTTTTATTTCTTTTTGTATATATATATATATATATATATATATATATATATATATATATATATATATATATATATATACATAAGGACTAACATTATCAAGTTATGCCTCGATTGAGTCTGGATTCACGTCCGGAGCGTTTATTTGCTTATATATATATATATATATATATATATATATATATATATATATATATATATATATATACATTTCTGTCAGGCCTGGAGTTTACTTCGTTGCCTTTTACTGCTTTATTTACATTTAGTCCCGCCTGGAGTTTACTTCGCGGCTATTGATTGTATTTATTGCTTTATTTACATTTTTGATCCCCCATGGAGGTGTTTCGTGGTGGTTAATCATGTCTCTATATATATTTACCACTTTTATATATTTACATTTTCGATCCCCCATGGAGGTGCTTTGTGGTGGTTGATCATGTCTCTATATATATATTTACCGCTTTTATATATATAATTGCTTACAACTTTCATATAAATTGCTACATCATGTGAGCCCAGGAATCATGTGATCACAGATTCAGTCTACTGAATCTAGATTCGGTTCCCATGATGGATATTTTCAGCTGTACATGGCTTGTAAATTATTCGCATTGTTCGAATTTCCTTAAATGGCTCTCATGCCCACAAGGAGGTCGACATTGCTATGCATATTATTTTCTCGAAGATGTTTCGCATCTCGAAAATAAAAGCAATCAAGCAGAACATTTAATAAAAATAAAAGTATTAAAGGCCTCAATTACTATTGAGCACAGGGTTTGAAAAACCTCTTTTTACAAAACAACACTGCTATATCTTGTTAAAACTAAATTTTATATAAAATTCAAACCATGTGTATATAGGTGCAAACGAGGCATATGTAGGGTTTCGGCACAGAAATGCATAGCAGAATATAAAAAATTTATAAAGCAATTCCCAAAACCCAACACAGGATCCATGCGAAACAAAAATAATTCAGTGGTTTAGAAGTTATACCGATTATAGAAAACTCTGAAACCGCTTCGAATCTCCAACGCAATCCGAAAGAACTACGCCTCTATGGTATCCACACGAACGCACGCGAACCGTCACACGATTCTGCAATTATAGGAAGCTGCGGTACTAGCCACCAAAGGAATGGATTTTTGAAATTTCTCTCTAGTCTCTCTCTAAGAGCGGCTAGGGTTTTTATTAGGTTATGATTTGTTACCTAAAATGGTTGCTATATATCATATATATAGTAGTTAATAGGAATTAATCAAAACCCTAATCTAATTAAAATAAAATCTGATATATATATATATATATATATATATATATATATATATATATATATATATATCGTAATTAAGTCTTAATTAATATACCGATATATAAATTATCCTATTAATTTAAATCCATAATTTAAATTCTATCAATCATATTGACATATTTAAATCTTTACAATTTAAATTAATTCTCTTTTAATTACGTTCTTTGTGTGTGACCCTATAGGTTATTATTACGTTAGCAATAATTTTAAAATCATATTATAAAATTATAAACAGTGAGCGGCATCTAGTAATATATCACTGCTACCTAAGTAATAATAAGATCGATGATTCGATGCAACATTTTCGTGACCAATGTTTCAATGTAATTTAATCCTTTTAACCTTGATATCTTAGATTAAACTCGAGTCATGGAATGTGTCATACTCTTCATAATTTAATCTGAGTTTTCTTGATCAATGAGTAGACTATATGAAACAAATCACTATTTGAGCATGACCATGCATTTCATAGTCCTACTCAATCAAGAGGCCTATAGATATCACCCCTAATATATAGGAGGGTTAAATCCCATCTAGATCACTCATATTCCTCATACGATTCATTATGTACCCAATAATCATCTTTATTGTCCACCCTATTACAAGTAACTTTTGATGATATCAAAGTACATAAATTCTCGTGTAATAATATAGTGATTTCAGGTCGGAGGACCATTACATCATTGTCACTATGAGAATCGATAATGACACTTCACTTCACATCACTGCTACCTAAGTAATAATAAGATCGATGATTCGATGCAACCTTTTCGTGACCAATGTTTCAATGTAATTTAATCCTTTTAACCTTGATATCTTAGATTAAACTCGAGTCATGGAATGTGTCATACTCTTCATAATTTAATCTGAGTTTTCTTGATCAATGAGTAGACTATATAAAACAAATCACTATTTGAGCATGACCATGCATTTCATAGTCCTACTCAATCAAGAGGCCTATGGATATCACCCCTAATATATAGGAGGGTTAAATCCCATCTAGATCACTCATATTCCTTACACGATTCATTATGTACCCAATAATCATCTTTATTGTCCACCCTATTAAAAGTAACTTTTGATGATATCAAAGTACATAAATTCCCGTGTAATAATATAGTGATTTCAGGTCGGAGGACCATTACATCATTGTCACTATGAGAATCGCTAATGACACTTCACATAATGCTCTACATAGAATTCTCATGGTGGGTCTGTCCAGTACATCGTTCTCTAACACGTACCTATGCATTGACTTAATATCTCATATATTTATGACCAATGAGATTTGGTCATCAGTCAATCCAAATACTAGTCTCAATGCATCATTGTTGTCCCATCAATAATGATACTCGACTAGGGACATTTAAGAGTAATGATACTAATTATATTTATATAATCTCATGTTCAAGTCACATACTTGAAACTATATAATTTGTATCACTATTCTAAAGAATTTTATTATGTTAACATTTATATAACGCAGTAAATAAAACCATAATAAAATCATTCATTTATTCAATCAAATATAATATTGAAATGTTAAGCAATTATATCAAATAATTGGCCTGTAGGGCACAAACTCTAACAACATAGCACTACTTCCAAATAACTGCACATTGACCCACACACACACACACATTCGTATAACAGTTTAATTGAAAAGTGGCGGTCACCGTGGAGGTGCCTAACACCTTCCCTCGCATAAGCAAGTCCCCAGACCCTAATGAATCTCAATTTCACAGACTCGTTAAGCAGTGTCACATCACTGGGTCAATGTGCAAACCTTTTCTCGGTTGTGTTGGTACAACTATTTAAAATACCAACTGGCGACTCTTACAGTCCAATCGTCGACATATAAATGTCGGACCTTTTCACAACTTATTTTTTGAAACAAATCTCACCTAACATGAGAACACCAAAAGGCAAGAACAGAAAAAGGACAAATAAAATCCCGACGTCGACATGTGGCGACTCTACTGGGGACTTCCAGTAAGAGGACTTAAGCCGCTATTACAAGCTTTTCAAAACTATTATTTTCTTGTGTGTGGATGTTGCATTTACATTTGATGGATTTGTACGAATGAATTTACTTACTGTACTTAATGCTTTACACTATATCTGCTTGTGATATTAGTGCTTCGCACATGTCATCATTTTCATAAAATGATGAGACACGTTGTATGTGAATGTATGTTGTGTGGTTCCTCCATCAGGAGGCTATCATGTCGGTGTTTGATTACTGGACTCGTAGGAAGACTAATTCCAATGAGGCTCAGGAAAGGCAGCACCCAAATTCGCTCCAGTTGAAAGACCGGATTAACTTCCCTTCGAGTAAATTACGATGATTTGAAAACCTTCATGCCAAAAAGCCGCGAGAGTAGCCTAAGATAGGTCAGCCTCTGATAAACCAAACGCGGAGGAAAGTCTCTTCATGCTCTCTCATTTCAAAATTACTCGTAAAGTAAATTACTTGTAATTTCATTCCATATTATCTCCATGTAATAAGAAATATGAAGAAATATGTGTACACACATATTTACAAAATATTAACATGCTATCCTGTATTATAAACAACTAACATCCATTTTGCAGGATAATACTCCTAAAATGGATACGTCATATAGCAAGTAAACATTTATACATTCCCGAAAACTAAACTATGTCAGTTTTACGCAGGGAAACAATCGGACCTATTACCCGTTCAAAGTCGAAAAAGGCCACGAGCCTACAGCTAAATATGTCTTCATCTGACCAGGCTAATCTTATTCTTGTCTCCCGTGAGAAATTCGACGGATAAAGTAAACAAATCACAGATTTGGCTGTTCTGCTTAAAGAACTACACCAATCTACTCAGGGTACAAGGATACCCATACATACTGAATCCTCTGCACATGGAGGAACATAAGGTGCGGACAAAGAAGCTCCCATACCTGATGCTCAGTTGGATACAACCAACAAAATTCATGATGCCATCCATCTCAAAGAAGATATAGATAACGGTGATATCAGAAAGAAAGTCCTTCAAATGGAAGAGACCGTCCGTTCTATCAAATGGATTGGGGCATATGGGAGTGTTTCATATGTAGACCTTCGTATATTCCCTAGCATGCATTATCCAGAGAAGTTCAAGACTCCTGACTTTGAAAAGTATGATGGGTTAGGAGACCCTTATACACATTTAAAGGTATTCATTGGAGAACTCGGATCTTATGCCGAGGACGAGAAGATCAGGATGCAGCTGTTCTAGAAGAGTCTAACTAGAGAAGCCCGTTTGTGGTATACCAGATTAGACAACTTCAAGATCCATAGCTGGGAGGAGTTAGCTCATGCCTTCCTTAGTCAGTACAGCTTCCAGTCTCAGATGGCTCCTGACCGGTACCAAATTACTAAAGTCAGGAAACAAACCAATGAATCTTTCAGAGAGTATGCTCAAAGGTGGAGGCGCCTTGCTGCTCAAGTTGTTCCCTCTATGAATGAGTCAGAAATGGTTATGACCTTCATAGACATACAAGAAGCTCATTTCTATGAAAGGGTTTTATCTGGTATTGGCAAACCATTATCTAAAATGATTAAACATGGGGAGATGGGATTAAAGTCAGGAAAGATTCAAGACCTACCTGCCCTCAAAGCTATTACTAAGCACATCCAGTCCTGAAAGTATGGAAACAACCCTCGGAGGGTCCATAAAAAGAAAGAGGAGGATGTTTCCTTGATACTACAAGGTCAGAAAGGCAGTCAGGATATGCCTATCCAAAGGAGAAATTACATTCCCTTTCAAGCACAGTCTTCAAACCCTCCATTGCCTAAAGGTGGAGAAGTCAGACGCACTCAAGTGTTCACACCCCTAGGAGACTCACTTGAAAACATTCTCAATCTTTTGACCACTCAAAAGAAAATTACACATCTTCTTCCACCAGCCAACCTGAATGGGAGGGGTTTTAATGCTACTCGGAAGTGTGCTTATCATGCCGGGGCATCAGGACATGATACTCAATATTGCTGGGCCTTCAAACACAAGATCCAGGATTTGATTGATAGCGGTGAGATTATGGTCACCAAGCCCGATCAACCCCATCTGCAAGACAACCCACTTCCTCAACACAAAGAAGAAGAGGTCAATATGATTAATTGGAGCAGTGGACAGAGTTCCAACTTTAATGGTGGATCTTCCCAGACCAACAAGGATGGTGCTAACAAATGGGATTTTGCAAAGTTCTAGTATACGATGGAACAAAAAATGAATGCTCTGCGTGAACAACTTAACCAATTGGCAGAATTGGTGGTCCATCAGCATCAAGCCACCCACCAATTATGTAGTTAGGAGCATACCAGTCTCCTCCCTCTTGTTACAAACACTCCATCGCGCGCTCCAAAAACTGAAACACTAGAGTATAAAATTGCAAAAAGAACAAATGCCAAAGCCCGTCGGGATTTTGCCAACAAAAGGGAATTTATATACCTAGGCCAACCGATGGAAGAAATACTACGGATGCTGATAAATGAAGGAAGAATCACAAATCTGCTACCTCCAATTAGCCCGCGTTCAAGACGATTTGATTTTAATGGAGTGTGCTAATATCACTCCCAATCTCGCTGTCACAACACAGAAGAATGTTGGGCACTCCGCCACCTTATTCAGAATTTAATTAACAACGGTGTCCTGTAGATGGCAGACGATGATGTTGTGATACTAGAAAGTGAGAACGCATTTCATATAAAGTGGAAGGAAGTCGTAGCAGTCGTAGCTTCTGAGACAGATGCAACTACTCCCTCACATACAATCCAACCAATTCAACTCAAAGGAGTTGACAATACTTTGAAAGTAGTTGCGCCAGAGCATATTATCTTACCATTTAGACCACAATATCTTATTGTCAGTCTACAGAAAGTTCCATGGAATTATGGAGGGGTTGAAGGATCCACATCTCACATAACTGATACAGTGTCGAAGGATAATCCACTGTATCTCCCCTAACGGGTGATGAAGCCTACCATCAAGTTAAAGGGGAAGATTCCCATAGAAAAAGTGGAAGAATTTCTCTGTACTATGGGCCATAATGAAGCCAATGTGGTTTTAAGCTTAAGAGAAGCTCCACATCAAGTTTCCATACTGGACTTGGTTTTCTCTTTTGAAGATCACAGGAAGGTATTGCTCAGGGTTTCGGAAGAAGCCCAACTACCTAAGTCAATAGATGTTGAGAAATTCTAGCATTTGGTGGATCACATTATTTACAACAATGTGATATCTTTCACTAACGACGATATACCTCCCGAAGGGACTGGTCATTGCAAGCCGTTGCACATAGTGATTTTATCTTTCAGATACATGGTGGGAGGAGTTTTGATAGACGGAGGGTCATCTTTGAATATCTGTCCTTATGCCACTTTGGTGAAGATGAACATCAACCTCAATCGGATCCGAAGCAGCCATACGGTTATCAAAGCTTTTGATGGATCCCGACGAAACTCTGTCGAAGAGATTGAACTGCCAGTGACGATCGGTCCACATACATTCTGCGTGTCTTTTCACGTTCTCAAAATAGATACAGGATACAACATGCCTTTAGGAAGATCGTGGATTCATATGGCCGGGGCCGTCCCCTCCACTCTTCACCAATAACTTAAATATATTATTAACAACAACCTAGTCACCATCGACGTTGAGCTGGAATGTCCTGAACAAGGTGACATACCACTTATCAGCTTCAATTCAGAAGTTGAGCTGGTTAATTTTCATGCCCTGGAGGTGAGCAACACTCACTACCATTCTGTTAGGGTGCCACCTCTCATGCCCTAGATTTCTACCGAAGTAATGTCGGCAAGCCAAGAAATGATGTCATTGGGTTATCAACCTGGACAAGGGTTGGGAAAAGATCATCAGGGCATCAAGTGCCCCATCCAAGTTCCCAGTGAAATAGGGACAGCCGAACTAGGCTATAGTGCTAGTTCCAGTCGCAGGAATTCTCATGAGCATAAACAGATTCCTTCAACGTCAGTCACACGACGATTATCTCCACCTACAGTTCTTGAGCCTGTACGGTCTCCGGTAAAGGTGCCTGCCCATGTAATGGCCATGTTATTTCCCAAGCCGATACCGATAAAGGGAAAATAAGTCCTAGTTCCAGATCCAAAAGTGGAAGAAGATGAACGAAGACGTAAACATGACATCGCCCGAATGATGTCAAACATACGCATCATTGTCCATGATGAACATACAAATAGATACACCCTAGATGATGATTGCCCATACATAATGGTCACAATTCGAGAGAAGGAGGACGTTGACATGCCCTCCATCATTGCAGTCCATCAGGACTTCACCCTTGACAATTGGAACAGCACTCCTTTCATTAGTTGACAAGGGTAAAACGGATAGAAACTCCTTCTGCCCTGTAGATAATAATAACCGCTTACTTTTCTGTACAGTATTAGCAGTTATTTTGTCAGTACATTCTAACACTTTGTATGATTGAACAGTTTCATATATTAAGTGAAAGCATATTTTGTTTCACGACTCTGAATTTAGATGTGCCTATACTTGCTAATAAGGTGCCTTTTCTCCACAAGGATTATAACTTTGATGAAAAGTTGGACTCAAACTTGATGGAAATACAAGAGGACATTGAGATACCTCAGGAGATCAAAGAATGGGTCGAAGACAAACCTAAACCTAATCTTGATCAAACCAAACCAAAGGAATGATATGGTTACACTATTAACTCAATTCCAAGATGTATTTTCATGGTCTCATGAAGACATAGTGGGTTTGTCTACTGACATTGTCATTCATCGCCTTCCCATCAAAGAGGGATTCAAGCCAGTCAGGCAGAAGCTCAGGTTGTTGAAACCTGAGTGGAGTTTAAAGGTTAAAGAAGAAATTGTGAAATAATTTTAAGCAGGCATCATCATGGTGTCTACATACCCTGAATGGCTATCTAACATAGTTCCCGTGCCTAAACTAGGAGGAAAGATGCGAGTTTGCGTGGATTACTGGGATCTGAATAAAGCTTGCCTTAAAGATAGCTTTCCCGTGCCCTTTATCCACATTATCATTGATAATACTGCTTAATACGACATGTACTCCTTTGCTGATTATTTCGCGGGGTACCATCAAATTATGGTTGCTGAAAAGGATCGTGAGAAAACTGCATTCATCACTCCTTGGGAACCTTTTGCTACAGACAGGTGTCATTCGGCCTCATCAATGCCGGAGCTACCTACCAGCGAGCCATGATGGCTCTTTTCCACGATTTAATGCACAATGAGATAGAGATCTACGTGGATGACATTATTATCAAGTCCCAAAAGGATGAAGACCACCTAGACCATCTCAGAAAGATCTTCAACAGGCTGCATAAGTACAACTTGAAGTTAAATCCAGCCAAGTGCGCCTTTGGCGTTAAATCCAGCAAGTTGCTAGGATTCCTAGTCAGCCACAAGGGGATTGAGCTAGCTCCCACTAAAATCCAAGTCATCACGAAAATGCCCATTCCTCAAACAGAGAAGGAGATACGGGGATTTTTGGGAAGAATTAACTTCATCAGCAGGTTCATTTCCCAACTTACAGCAACTTGTGAGCCTATTTTCAAGTTGTCAAGGAAGAACTCCTCCATAAAATGGAATGTTGAGTGCCAGAAGGCCTTCCTTACAATCAAAGAGCAGCTAGTCAAAGCTCCTATTTTGGTACCACCCAGGGATAATGTTCCCTTGTTCATGTACCTATCCATAAGTGACAATGCCACAGGCTCCATGTTGGGACAGAAAGACGATAGAGGCCAAGAGCGAGCTATCTACTACCTCAGCAAAAGATTCAACAACAGTAAACACAAGTACACTCTGATTGAGAAAACTTGTTATGCTTTAGCATGGGCTTCCATGAGGTTACATCATTAGCTCCATGGTCACACAATCCATCTCATATCCCGCGTGGATCCTCTCAAGTACGTGTTCAGTAAACCCATGCTGAACTGCCGACTGTCCAGATGATAGTTGATTTTATAACAATTTGACATCGTCTACGTGACACAGAAGTTCATTAAAGGTCAAGGAATTACAAATCAACTGGCCACCGCACCTTCAGGGGATTTTAAACCCTTGGAAACATACTTCCCCGAAGAAGGGGTAATGGAAATTCAGCAACACCATCAGTACGATGCACACCAAACATGGAAGATGTATTTTGATGGAGCTGTGAATATGGAAGGTTCTAGGCCTGGAGAAGTTCTAGTATCCATTACGGGGGAGAAGCATCCCGTCGCCGTCAAATTATAGTTTGCCAACACTAACAGCATAGCTGAGTATGAAGGCTGTATCACGGGGCTAAAACTTGCCCAATCAATGGGCATCAGACTGTTAACTGTCTTTGGAGATTTTGAGTTGGTAATCAGATAAACCACAGGAATCTATCACACCAAAGGTCTACACTTGCTGCCTTACCATTGGCAGGTTCTACATATGGCTTCAGAGTTTGATGAAATATCCTTCCTCCATATTCCTTAAAATAGGAATGATTTTGCGGATGCGCTAGCAACCTTGGCCTCCTTGATCAACATACATGACAAGGAAGACATGCCAACCCTCACATTTCCTCAACAAAAGGCTCCAACCTATGGGAATTACATTGGAGATGTATCAGATGAGCTGTCTCCCATCCAACACCCTTGGTATCAGCATATCAAGGAGTACTTGCAAGATGGATCTACACCCGCTGAGGCGAGCCCGACTGAAAGAAGGCGGATCCATCGACTGGCTATGAAATTCTACCTGAGCGGAGATGCACTCTACAAAAGAGATGCAGGATTAGGTCTCCTCAGATGTCTGGACAAGGACCAAGCTCAGAGGCTTATAGATGAGATCCATGGTGGAGTATGTGGCCCACACATGAGTGGCCCCCTACTTGTTAAGAAAATCCTCAGAACAGGGCATTACTGGCTCTCTCTTAAGGCTGACTGTGAAGATCATGTCAGGAGATGTTATCAGTGCCAGATTCATGGGAATGTTTTCCACACCCCTCCGAGGGAGCTCCATAATATGAGTTCGCCTTGGCCCTTCTTAATGTGGGGAATGGACGTGATTGGGCCCATCGAGCCCAAAGCAAGTAATGGGCATTGGTTTGTCTTCACCATGATAGACTACTTCACCAAGTGGGTGGAAGCAGCCTCCTTCCTCAGGGTTACCAAAAAAGTCATCATTGCTTTCATCAGAAATAATATCATTTGTCGATATGGACTACCAGAGGTAATTGTATCAGACAATGCTAAGAACCTCAACAACTGAATGATGGAGGAGTTGTGCAGTAAATTCCACATTAAACATCTCAACTCCGCCATCTACAGTACAAAGATGAATGGTGCTGTTGAAGCGGCTAACAAAAACATCAAGAAGATCATGCAAAAGATGTTCTCCAACCACAAAGGATGGTCTAACTTGTTGCCTCTGACTCTGTTAGCCTACAGAACATCAATCCGCACTTCCACTGGGGCAACCCCCTATGTATTAACCTATGGGATGGAAGTAGTGCTCCCCATGAAAGTGGAAATGGAATTCCTTAGAGTGTTGATAGACGCTCAGCTGGATAAAGACCAATGGGTACAAGATAGGTATCACTAATTGTCTCTAATAGACGAACGGCGAGCCGCTGCTATCTTCTACGGTCAGTTATATCAACAAAGGATCGCCAGGTCCTACAACAGAAAAGTCTGGCTACGGCAGTTTAAATAACATGACTTGGTTTTGAAGAAGATCATTGACAACCAAGATCAATCTAAGGGAAAATTCGCTCCGAACTGGGAAGGCCCGTTTATTGTCAAGGATGTATTGACAGAAGGTGCTCTCAGATTACAGGAAATGGATGGCGATGAATTTCCATAGCTTATCAACTCGGACACCGTGAAATGGTACTATGTCTGAGGTTACCATCAAACATATGTCCTGGTTTTGAATCATCAGATCCCCAGTCATTTAAGGTTTTCTAACCCTTCATCACATACAACTTCTCTTCACACTCATCTGCCCCATCAGGGACATACTTTTCTAACCAGCAGCCTGGTTTTGGATCGCCAGATCTTTTTCTTTCCACTTGGTTTTGAACCCTTACTCAACTTCGGTTATCCCACCAGGGATTAAACCTTTCACACCTGCAGTTTTACCCCACTAGGGATAAGACTTTTCACACACGTAGTTTGTCCTGTATATGAGATTAAACTTTCTCACCCGCAGTTTGTCTTGAACATGGGATCAAACATTTCATTGGCTGCAAACCGTCCTGAACATGGGGCGAACTACGCCGACTTGATCTCCTTGATTCATGGGAGTACGTAGGCAGCCATATTTTATATGGTCCGGTCGCAATAAAACAAAAACTACAAAAATATTTCTACACCCTTGTCACTACAAAAACATTCCTACACCTTTTTGCCACATACAGCATTGAACCTCTTACATCAGGTTCAAACTACGCAGACCTGATCTCCTCTTCTATAGGAGTACGTAGGCAACCATTCATGGTTCAGTCTAACTCCCTACCAAAACACAAACACTTGTCAACGGTACTGGGATCATCCTTCAATCCACCATATTTTCATCGACTTCAGAATAAAAGGATGGAACTACTTGACCTCCCCATGTAAACGGGAGAGTCGGCAACCATCTAAGATGCGGTTCATTCCTCAAAGAGAAACACCAATCCGTAAGAGATGGAACTAACTGGGCTCCTCTTAAATAGGAGTATTGGCGACCATCTATGGTGCAGTTAACCTCAGAGAGGAATGCCACACTCCTCTCCACATTTACATATAGAAACTAGTCCCAAGACACCAAAGATGGTAGGGAATACACACAGATCAACGATCCATTCTGAAATATCCTGAGACAACTCAATGTCCATCCATCAAGGTGATAAGTACATTTTATACCTATTTATTGAATATCAATTCACGAGAATTATGCCCATCTCAAGTTCATTTTAGTGTATTTTTAGTTGTATTTCATAAAATTTCGCATTGCATGTACTAAGAACTCCTTGGGTGTAAAAGTGCCGGAAATGACATGAGCTCGGCATGGGTAGATGGCATGAGAACAATGAAGGCGCAACACGAGGATCAGTGGATAAACGAAACTAAGCAGTGGTGAACAATAGAGCAAAAGTTTCATGTCAAAGCATCAATAGCAGCTTGGCAAAGAAGAACCAGTAGCAGAACCTAAGGTTGCACAGTTCAGAAGTCGCGCGGCCAACGAAGCTTCAACACGCGCGCCCGCGCCATTACTCAGACTGAACTGACTTTGCATTCATGCACCCGTGCAATGATTACACAGGGACCACGAGCGGCCGCACACGCTGTTGACTGAGGCTACTGACTTTATTTTAATTTTTAAAATTGGAAGCGTAACGGAGTGGGGGTTCAATTAGGGCTTATATATATTAGACGTATTATCAGTATGTAAAATATACCACCCCTTGGGGGAACAAGAAGCTACTATTAGTTCCTTTCTTCTTTCAATAATAGATTAGAGTAGATTAGTGTAGGTAATTTCTAGAGTTGAATAGATTGAATACTTGAAGCAATTGGAAAGCATCAGAGATTCCATCTTGGATCAGGAAAACAGATTTGCACTACAATTCTCTACTCTTATTTTCTCTTTGATTCATAATTGTATCTTACGATGTTTAGTCTATATGTGGATGATAGATTTGATTCAGCTACGATTTAAACTCTATTCTGAGATTGCAATGGATTCTATGGATTAGTTTATTCTGATATACTTCATTGTTAACCTTATTAATTGCTATGAGATTGTCTAATTAGATTCATGCTTATTTGCTTAGTTGATTGGCCATCCATTACTGTGATAATCCATATAGACTCGAGAGACGAAGTGTAGATTTAGATCTAATCTTATTAGCTTAAGATTGTATATTCTACATTGTGATAGGATGTATGATTTGTGCTTAGGATAGATATATACCGAAGCGCCATTCGTAGTCAAATGGGAACTTAGGCTTAAACCCTAATTATTTGTAAATCACATAGACATATAGTGGTTTAGGTAATGTGGGTGTTCATGTGTATTCTATTAACTGTGGATTATATGTGATATGGGTATGGTACATTGAGAGATGGCTATACTTTACTTTCGTGTTCTTGACTAACAATCCGGTAAAATTAATTTGGCTTGACAGGGAGTGTGTTGGTTTAAATGAGTCAACAGATGAAATTTTGATCTCAGGTCTTCATTATCTAGTCTTACTCTAGGAATATTTAGGTTTATTTAATTTCATAGTTTAAATATAAAATATAATATCATTCGTTTAAATAAGACTGAAATGGTTATGGGCTAATGCTTGGTGAACTTTATTAGTTAATTCTCCGTGGGAATGATACTTTACTTACTCTTTATTACTTGTTGACCGTGTATACTTGCACGTATATATTGATCGGTAAAACGACCAACACAAGGAGGAGTTCAGAATACATCGAGATCATAAGCCATGAAGAAACAAGCAAATATCAAGCAAGCAACAAGGCATAACTAAAAGGGAAGTGAATGAAAATATATTTCCCTGCTATATAAAATACTGTTTGATATATACAATATGAACTGTACATGACAAAATGGCTAAGCTAGTCTGTGCAAGAAAATACAAGCTCATCTACAAATCTGTGTTTATGTGAGCTATCTAGCCCAACATGGCATCTCTCTTAGAAGAAGGAGGTAACGCAGTGGTCTCCTGCATAAGGGTATCCACGTGAGCTAATAGATCTATAGCCATCTGCATGGTGACACTATGCTCATCAATATATGCACTCATCTTTACAATCATGCCAGTATTAAGGGACCTCACTGTGGAATTATCTGTAACAGCTATATCCCGGGTAGATATAGCGCCATCCCAATCAACTATCACGACATCTCTGGCTGATCTGGCATCATCCCGCTCCTCAATAGTGGCATCTCTATGTGCTAATGCCTCGTCTCTCTCTAATAGAGTGGCATCTCTCCCATCAAGAGCGGTCAACATCATGGCTCTAGCCTGATCCCTCTCAAAGGTCAATAGATGAAGACTCTGCTCGAAATACTGTGCTGAATGCTAGATCACTATAGTTCTAGTACTGGGAGAATCAACAAGAGCTGCTGGCAACCCAGTGAATGGCTCCTCCTCGGTATGGGTATCAATGTCCTCTATAGGCTCCTCATCATTAGAATCAATACCCGACACTGTGGATATTGCTGCAGCCGATGAAGTCTCTATCTCCATCCATGCAGAATACTCTGACGAACAGCCTGGATGGCTAATAGAAAACTCAGTACTCTCACGCTGATCCCAACATGCATGTAGTCGAGATCGGTCCTCTGCTGATAAGTGGCGAGAAGCTAAACGCTAACCTAACGCCCCCATCAAAAGGACGAAAATCCTAGAACTGGTCAAACTGTGACATCACAACCAGTGGGTGGTAGGTAGTCATGCCCCTCAAACCAGCCAGAGGGAGATAATCCATGCTCGAAGCGTGAGTAATGAAACTGTAGGGTGAGCTGAGCCCTGAACACGATAGGATGCCAAACAGATCTCCGATCCCTGCCAAGAATACTGACCAAGACATAGCGTTTGTACACTCCAATGGCTGAAAGGAGTAACTCATAGCTATATCATGGGTAAAGCAGCACCCGTGTCAGCGAAAAGCACCAATCGATCTCAAGTGTGACATAAACCACACGGATAACATGACCGAACTACCTGTAAAGCCCCTATAGGGTAGGTACTGCAGAACGTGGTCGACCTCAACATCTCCGCCATGATCTTTGGGATGATGGTATGACCCTCCCTGACAGCTCTCACTGCCATGATGACACCTATGTCCATCTCATCCATATACCGTGGCATGTATACATACGCCACTATGTATATCACGAGTACATCCACTCTGGCCACATGGCACTGATCCTCTGGTGTGGTAAAATCCCCTGAGTATCGAGCATAGCTGTCCACTGAGCTAAATCTGTCTATCAGGAAACGTTGGGGCAATACATGGTCGGATGTAATCTCATCATTTACTACTCTACGTCATAACTAGGTGAGGGTCATGAACTGCCGGTGCATATCTCCGACAGCTATATGAGCGCAAGGCCTGTATAAGGGCAAAGCCGTTAACCGCTCGTACTCCTCCAATGTAGGAGTCAACTCCTGGGTACCAAATTGAAAAGCCTGTCTCTCCTGTATCCAATGCCCCAACATACCCTCTACAAAGCCTGCGGGAACCTGAAACATCAAGAGGGTCATAGAATGCTATAATAGCTAATCTACAGTTACCCTATCTGTAGGTGACATACTATCGTACCACAACCTTAGTCGGGAGGCTACCAACACTGATAGGGTGTGATCTATGTGACTGATTGTCGAAGAAGACATCTGTGTGGGTCGTATCATAAGACCATCCAGGGGTCAATGCTGAATATCTCTGGACATACATACATATGCATAATATGGTAAATGCATGACAGATAATAGATGGCAATATGATGTAGGGAATGGAAAATAGTACATACATTCCTTAGTACATCATCATCTACATACATCATCTTTGTACAGCTAAAAATACAGGGAAATGGGGCACAGACGCCCCACTACTAACAGAGGCCTATCAAAAGATATAGCGAGAATGGGGCACAGCCACCCAATATCTAACAGATGCCTATCAAAAGAGATAACGAGAATACACATCAGAAGAAGACAATAGTGTCAATATCTACATCACAAATCCTATCCATCCTGATGTAACTCCTCCTGAGTCACTGGATCTCTATCAACAGGGATGTCAGGCATATACAAGGGATGGTCTGTACCGGTAAAGCCATATAGGTCACCTGAGGGGCCAGTGCCTGAGCTGGAAGGATCAAAAGTATCTGCCTCTGAAGGATCTCTACCCAAGTGCCAGATGAAAAAATGTGCCCGATCCAACTGCAGGGTAAAACAATCAATCTGTGTTAAATGAGTTGAATCTCGGACACAGGTCAGCCAATCCATCATCATCACAGATCCAGGAACCATATCTCCCATAAACTAAGTGGCGCAGTTCTGGGCTCCAATGGTACGAGGGGACCACCAGTGATGAAACGTATCCTGAGTATGTGAACCCTATGACAAAGTATATCTGTCCATACCTATCAATGGGATGTCATCGGCGGGTGACTGCAACACAGGCCAATAACGCCTGGCAGGAGGCAAGATCAATACACAAATCTCTTCCGTGGTGCTCCTACGGGTGGATATCACATGCTCGACACCATTCGAGAATCCATCCTCAAATCCAATAGTTAAATGTTTCCCAGAGTAGGGAACCCAAGTGATGACATCAACTATCAACAGCTCCAACTGTAACCGACAATGGGCGAAACCCTCAGCTACAAGAACCTCCGCTAATATTCCAATATGGAGTGATGCCATCGCCGTCCTCGTGGATAGGTATCTAAACCTAACACACTCACAGGACGCAAACATGTAAGTCTCTCATAGGCCTAAAACTGCCAACACAAAGGCAAACATCTACTGTCAGTGAACACTCTTAACCTGTATATGAGAAATTAAAAGAGAAATACTTACTAGCAAAAACGGGTAAAATCCTAGCCAAGCCTCGGTCAAGCCCTGCGAACGCATACGCATTCCCCTGAGGAAATAGGTAAAGGTATAGGAGCCCCAATCATACTCTCCAATACGGTCCACCTCCCGCATGGCACTGATCAAAGCAAATGACACCGTAGAAGAGTTATCTGCTATGAAACAACCCCTGATCATAACTAGGAATAATTGCCGAAGAATGAGATCCCTGACTCTCACATCAGAGGGCATGGGCTTACTCAACAGTCCTATCATAGCATTTATTCTCAAAGGACCCGTACGAACGGTCCTACCCTTGAGCGCATCAGCCGAAACTCCCAACAAGGATTTGACTGCAGTCGGGGTAATATTCGCCGTATATGGCAATGGCACACCTTCAAACTCCATACCGGTGATAAATCGCTAATCCATTGATGTCATCATCACCTCACAGTCCAACAAGTGGAGAGACTGAGTCTGGTGAAACCAGCGCTCAGACAATGCCCTAAGGTAACCCTAGGGACAACGACGGGGAAGAATGGAAAAGAACGCCCCAAAGCCCTAATCATGCACAATACCTTGGTAATCTGGATGTAGAGCCTGATACAGGGAGTGTATGCTGAACCAGTTCCCTCGAGGCTGTGTAAAGCTGAAAACCTACATCACATGCAAATCAATGTCAAAATCTTTGCTCTTCCTCAATAGGAAAAACGAAGATCAAATCCAGCTTTTACCTCATTTACATGCAAGTAAACTGAGGGGTGGCGACTCAAATCACCCAGAAGATCTGGAATAGCCACCTGAATGCTTGGGAAATCCCTACGGGGAATATGAGCAGCAGGAGCTGGAGCTGCTACCGGTACATCCTACTTCTCTTCCTCGACATCCGGTACATTAACCCGAATAGGAAAAATCACCGCCTCCGCCAGACAAAGGGGTTGTCTAACTAAACGGGGTCGAGGCACTTCAGAAGTCCTCCTCTGTACACCTGAAGTGATCCTGCAAGAACTATTCGGATGATCCGGATCCATATATTTGGACAACAAGTCTCTAAATCACCTCAGAAAGGGTGTGATATTCTCTAACCTAGAGCTTTTCAAAATGCATTTTATGAATACATGCATGCATGCATTATTTTAACATACGTCTACAGTAGAGTTAAAAATGTATGATTACTCAATGCCTACATTTTGGAAAAAAATTTCCATAGTTTCCACTATAAATAGGACTATCCACATGCACATAGGCATCATTAGGTAGCCATTCAGAAGTACACCTGCCCACAAGTCATATACATACTATATACATTAAAATGTCAAAGTCATCAATCCATAAGGGAAACATAAATATCAGGAGTACTTTACACTACCACCTTTGCTCATTTATCCTCAAATAGGATAAGAAATAGCAGAAAAAGGTGCTAATTTGACTGTTTCAAAAGTCAATTTTTGTCACATCATTATGTTCAGCATGGTTTAATACTAACATTTACTATGTTGAATATTTTTTATCAAGTAAAATGAGCATGAATATTCACTACTATGTGTTTAAATGCATTTCATATAAAACGTCATTTTTTAACTGATAGAAACTGGAAAAAAGGACAGACACACGTTACCAAGACAGTGTAGAACACTTGTACGGTGACAGAATTTGCAGAAACACGCCCGGACTCAGCAGATCTAAAGAAGAGCTCTCAGATTTCCTTCATGGCACATCATGAAATGACTTGAGAAGGCAACTTGTAGCCTTAATAGCCATCCACTGTAATAACTCGATATTTTCTATATAATTAAAATCAGAATTTTTACGTATAATTTTTTTTATTATTATTAATTATTTATTTCAAAGGTAAGAATGTGTGCAAGGTATTAAGTATGTAATTATGTGATGGATATAAAATATATTTATTACATGAATGATTACGAATAATTTTATTTTAAAATTTTTGATCCCTATAAATTATATTCTTATAATATGTAATTTTACAGTAAAAATGTTTTTATTAATTCTTTTCCCTGAAAATAAGTATATATATTATTTAATTAATATATGTAATGATTATTAGAGTATATGTGAAAGATAAATCAGATATGGAATCCATACCCTAATTCTGGGTTTTGATCAAGGAATGAAAATAATAATATTGTATTATTATTTGTCAGTGTTATAGATATGTATGGTTATGTGTGTAATGTTAATGTGTGGAACAGTTTTATTATATTACGATCAAACACTAATAATATTTTGATAAACTCTATTTCTAGTTCTGGAATAAGGAATGATGATAATATAATAATATTAATTATATTGTTGATCTTTCAGTGCTATAAATATGTATGTTATGCTTGTAAGGTTAATCTGGAAATCAATTCCCTTATGACCTGATAAAACCCTAATTTAAAACTCAGCTGTGAGTTCAAGAGTGTGTTATATGATATATGTTAAGCATTATATAATTTTGTTATTAAACCCTATTTAATATTTAGAAACCATAATTTAAAATAAAAACCGTAGTTTCAAACTGTTAAACCCTAATTGATTTGAAACCCTAATGCGAAAGTCATTCACGACTTTGAGAATTTGTTAAGCCGTTATGTAATCACGATAATGTGATTTATGATCGGTGTTATATGTATTAACCCTAATTAGGAAGAATCGTAATTATTCAAAATCCTTGTTATTTTTCTATATTATAAACCCTAATTTCTAAATTAGTAACCCTAATTTATAATTGTAAACCCTAAGTGCTAATTTGGGCAACGTAATGTTAATAAGTATTTTTTTTAAATCCTAATTAGCAAGGTGATAAGTAAATTAAAACCTTTTATTTAGTTAAGAAACCCTAATTATTTTAAAACCCTAATTTATAAATTTTATAAACTAAAATTTTAGTTTACTTTTATAAACCCTAGTTGCCAAATCTCATTTGTGCTATATGCTAAACCTTAAGGTTAAACCCTAAGGGTCAAACCCTAAGGGATTGTCAAGATTCAATTTTTCCATTTAAATCAATTAACAAATGACATTATTGCCCTTATTGCATTCTTTACTTGGTTGCTTGAGAATCTTACCATATTTTGAGTTGGTGACCAACTACACCAACTCCTTGTGACACATAAATGACAACACATCAGCCACCTAGCAACCATACATGAATCTACTTAATATATATAAAGATTAGAGAGAGAAAATGTTATATTTTTGGCTCAATTATTCACCAAGCTCATCCTAGACCCCCTCTCTCTAAAAGCTTCAAAATTATGTAGTAGGTCAATCCCAAAATTGAGCCCCACGATCATCAACAACAAATCAGAAACCATAGATCAACATTTGGTTCTTAAAGGTATAAAAACCTAAGTCCAAATTTGACCTTGTATGCTATAATAAATTTGTGATTTTTATGTTTAAACATGTTGATTAAAGTATTAAATGATGATATGGGTTGTTGTTTACTAGATCCATAACATCTAATGCTCGAAATCAGAGTTTTTCAAAAATCTAGGAAAATGGTTTTCTGTTGTCTGACATCAAATGTCAGGGGCTGTAGATCGTTATGTGTTTATTTATTTTTTTGTTTAAGTGTTTACATTTGTAGCCTTGTATGAGATCATTAATCTGAAAATGGATTCACTGTCATTGGATGTCTAGATCAAAAGATATTGATGGTCAAAGGTCGTTGACCGACCATGACCGGGAAGAAATCTGGGTAAACCCAGAAAATTTTTAGCGTCTGACAGCATGTTGAACGGCTTTGATCTGACAGATTTAATGATTTTTTTATGTTGTTATTGTATTAAAGTTGTATCCTGTTATCTGGACTATAGCTAAGTGCCTCTAGATGTCTTAATGCTTCAATAAATCGAATGTAGCATGTGGTCAAACCTAGTCCCTCGATCACGAATTCTGTTTCTGGGAAATTTCCAGAAAATTGTTGGCCTTATTTCTGACAGGGTTTGACCGAGTTAGATCTTGTAAATCTGTTAATGTTAAGCTTATCTGTTGTTGTAGTGTTGTTCCTTGACACGAGTACTACAGATTTAAACCTTCAAATCGCATGAACCATGATCAGAACTACTATTAATTTGAGCATGAAAGTGCTCAGTCGACACATGGGTTTTTGGGAAAACCTAGAAACCGTCTGACAGCTACTTTGCTGGCATAGATCGATTTGTTATGTTGTTGTTTGCTTAAAATAAGATATGAAACTTGTAGAGTTACATAAACACTACATTTTCTAAGTTTTAGTTTGAACAGAAGCGATCTAGAAATGAATTTATAGCCGGTCAAACGTGGTATGTTGGTAACCGAAGCTGTCAGTGTTCTTGAGCTCAAGAACACCAACAGCGACAGTTACTGTCGCCAAAAGCCTTTAGCGACAATTTTTAATTAATTTAATTTCTGAATTTCCAGAAATTGATTAAAAATAGAAAATAAATTATAAAAAATTACAAAATTAGTTTTAAAAATTATTTTAAATTATGAAAAATAACTTTTAATTATTTGGGATATTTTTCATTAATATTTGTAATTATTTGAATATTAATGATATTTAATTTATTTAATTAGTGTATTAAATAAATTAGAAAAAAATGATTTTAATTATATAAAAATCATTTTAAATATGAATAAAGTGTTTAAAAATATTTTTGAGTTATTTTTGATATCTTTTAATATTTTGTGATAAATTTCATTAACTAATTAATATTAATAATATTTTAGTTATTTAATCAATATATTAAATAATTTACGAAAAATAGAATTAATGATTTAAAAATCATATAAAAATAATTTATATGATTTTAAAAATATTTTAAGTTATAATATATAACTTTTGATATTTTTTCATGAAAATTTATAATAATTTAATATTAATGATATTAGATTTACTTAATGATTATCTTAAATAATTTAGTTTAAAAATGATTTTAATATTATAAAAATCATTTAAAATGAAAATAAAGTGTTTAAAGATATTTTAAGTTATAAAATATAACTTTTAATATTTAAAGGATAATTTCATTAATAAATGATATTAATTAAATATTAAATGATATTAGATTTATTTAATAATTATATTAAATAAATAGTTTTAAAATGGTTTTATTTATTTAAAAATCATTTAAAAATGATATAAATGAATTAAAAATATTTCAAGTTATAATTAATGACTTTTAATATTTTGATAAATAATACATTAATACTTTAATATTAATGATAATTATTTAAAAATGATTTTAATTCTTTTAAAAATCATTTAAGTGTAATATTAATACTTTAAAAGTATTTTAAGTTATTATAAATAACTTTAACATTTTGGCAATGGTTTCATTAATAGTTTAATATTAATTAAATATTAATGATAATAGAATTGTGTAATATTTAAATCATTTAATAATGATTCTGAGGTTTGAAAATTCATGATAAATTATAATAAATGTTTAAAAATAATTATAAGTCATTTAAAAATAATATGACTGATACGTATGGATATTGAGTTACAGGACAGAGTCTTAGACTCGGTAATTACCCGATAAAGCCGTCGGTACACCGACATATTTCAGAAATTGATCTGGACTTAGATAATTTATTTAGATATGTGGTTATTTGTGATTCAATGGTTATTAAACATATGTGCCAATGTGATTAGGGTATGTACTGACTGCAATAAGCAGTGTTATGTGTTATAGTATGTTATTCTAATCGAACGAACGATCTTATTAATGATAGGTCGTGAGATAAGTGATAAATCTAAATTACAAACTGTAAGCATCGCTTCAGGCAAGTATCTAACCTTTGTATTTTATTTATGCAATGGACATGAGTAAGAATGTTTCTAAACTATATTATTACTGTACAGATTATTAACCTTATATTATATAAGCTCATTGATTATCAACATGTTAGTATGTGGCAACTTAGATATATATATTCTGTTCGTTAATTTCTAGAAATGGTTAAACAAGTGTCCCCACTTGGATAATTATTGTATTTAATCACATGTTGATATAGCTTTGTCAATTACCCGTATACATATATGTTGAATTATAGATTATTGTTGAACAAGATAAAACCTTTGATTTAGAACCTAGACAAGTATGAACATCCCTACATGGGAAAACTTTTATGCGCCCAAGGCGGAACAGAGTGAACGATCCTATCGTTCTTGTAATGTAGTATTGATCAATACAAGGCCCATGGGAAGTACAACCTAACGCCCGTAAGTTATGACGGTTTACAGATGAATTTCTGTTTAACCTTTTCGAAAATAAAAACAATGTTCATGGCATGTCACCATAACCCCAGTTATAGTTATTATGTAGTTTCAAAAATTTGAAAGAGAGTTGTTATGTTATTATTATAGGTTCAGAATACTTCACAACTATTGACTTGTTGTAGAAGAATAGTACAAAGAAAACATTTAAATCCTTTCAGCTTATATATATATATATATATATATATATATATATATATATATATATATATATATAATTACTATTACTTGCTGGGCACTCAAATGTTCATCCTTGCTTAATTTAAATGTTTTCAGCTAAGTGTGAATGATCAGAGAGCTCTGCTAAGAACAAGGGAAGGGAAAAGGTTGCTGAATGAATGAATGAACGTTATCTTATGTAATAGTTTAATGTTATTAAAACAAGTATGATATATATATTATCTATCATGGTTTGCAATGAATGTTTAAAGGTTACGTACTTGGAATTAGACTCTGATAAATGTAAGTTAAGTTTGAAATTTATATTATTGTTATTATTATTAGTAATATTTCTGCTCATAGAAATGGTATCGTAAAGCACTGAATTCGGATTTCAAGTACCTGAATTCGGGGGCGTTACATTTGGTATCAGAGCTATAAGGTTAGAAACCTTAGGTGGGTTAGACCTTAGGCTATAACCTTAGAACATAGGGAAACATTGAAAATATAAATAACTCATTTAGAGTTTACAAGGAGATGAATTGAATAAATTCATCATGAAACAAAATAAAAGATCATTTATAAATCCATTATGTGCTGTGTGTATATATTATATGTTAGTCAAGATAAATTATGTGTATAGCTGTTAGATAGAAAGAATTAGGATACCCTTAAGTCGTAAAGAATAAGTCAACCTCCATGACCGAGCTAATATCAAAGCCAATAGCTGAAATAGAGGCTCACATTGAAAGCTACCTCAAAGAGGTGGTTATTTTGGAAAGTATAGTACCAGACCCAGAAATGATAGGTATAGCGGATAGGTAGAATATAGCTAAAGAATATGTGGTCAATGTTGAGTTCTTAAACTCATATATTTATGGTGAGTTCTTAAACTCGTATGTTTGTGGTGAGTTCTTAAATTCATAATGTGTTATATGTTGAACGAATTAGGTATAGTAGGTGTGAATAGATTATGGAGAATAATGGGAATATATAGAATGCTAAGCAATTGATTATTAGGGAAGGCGTAAGAAATAGATAGTGTTAAGTATTACTGGAGTATATATGATTCTATGTGGTGTAAATGATAAGTATATCTGTATAATAGAATATTCTCAACTTTTGTATAAGTTATGGCAGCGATTCCCGACTTTCGAGTCACAAAGGGATAGCGAATGTTTAAAGCAATATGTGCTAAGGTATGTCCAGTGTTATGAATATGGATCTATGTTGGATTAATGGGATAAGTTGGTACAAAGATAGTAAATATTTATCTAGTCACTGGTTATTACAATCGACCGAGTTTTCAATATCTAATATTTTGAGTACATGATTATGTGAATAGAAAATTTTACGTTATATGATAAGCGTTTACGATAAGGCTTAGAATGTAAGAATAATTTATTATAATGCCGTCAAGACAAAAACGAAACCCAAGGATAGAAGAACCTGTCAACAAAGCTGGAAGACACCTAGACCCGATACAAAATTTTGTGAAAGTGGGAACTCAAGCTATGAAGAACAGAATACCAGTCGCGGAAGATCAACCAGATAATCGAACGTCGAACGTCAAAGACTTCAAGGCGGTCCTATTGCCAAGATTTAGAGGATCAAATGACCCTGTTAAAGTGTATGTGATAACTAGGATAACGGTAGGGCAACAGACAGCCTTATACGATAAAAGAAGATAATTTCTATAATACCGGCAATAAGCCGGGAATATGATTAAAAGGAAAGTTTATGTGTGGCAGGTGAGGACAGGAGGGATATATTTCTCCTAACTGTTCCAATCCAGGAATGTATAGTAAGTGTGTTATGTGTAAATCAATCGAGCATAAGGTGAAAGACTGTTCAAGAAGGAAAAAGGGAAACAAGGAATGCGAATACGGAACAAGGTAGCAGTACATTGGCAACAACGGGACCAAATTCAACAAATAAACCAACGAAACCAACCGCAAGCGTCTTCAACGTGACTGTTCAGGATTCGGTAGCAGCCGGGGATACAACTCCAGGTATTACTTGAACCAATGTTATTTTCTTAAATATTATTTTCTTATATGTAGTAAATTATTTTTATAAATTATTTTGAAGGAGGAATTTGAGTTCTCTTAGGAATCAAGTTTCTGTTTAAGAAGATAGATAAACTTTGTGATGAATAGTTAAAGATCGAATCGATCAATTATGATCAAGATCAATTTATAAAGGTTGTGTATGTTATGTGCCCGGGTAAGTATAGGTTTTAAAAGGTGATTCCGGGGACGGAATCTTTATAAGGGATGGTGAATGTAATAACCCGATATTTTTTATATAATTAAAATCAGAATTTTTGCGTATAATTTTTTTTTTATTTTATTATTATTAATTATTTATTTCAAAGGTAAGAATGTGTGCAAGGTATTAAGTATGTAATTATGTGATGGATATAAAATATATTTATTACATGAATGAATACGAATAATTTTATTTTAAAATTATTGATCTCTATAAATTATATTCTTATAATATGTAATTTTACAGTAAAAATGTTTTTATTAATTCTTTTCCCTAAAAATAAGTATATATATTATTTTATTAATATATGTAATGATTATTAGAATTTTTATAATACTTATTTTATTATATGAAATTATTTCAAAATAGTTAAGTTAATTATTTAACTTAATTAATAAAGTTATATATGAAAGATAAATCAGATATGGAATCCAAACCCTAATTTTGGGTTTTGATCAAGGAATGAAAATAATAATATTATATTATTATTTGTCAGTGTTATAGATATGTATGGTTATGTGTGTAATGTTAATGTGTATAACAGTTTTATTATATTATGATCAAACCCTAATAATATTTTGATAAACTCTATTTCTAGTTTTGGAATAAGGAATGATGATAATATAATAATATTAATTATATTGTTGATCTTTCAGTGTTATAAATATGTATGTTATGCTTGTAAGGTTAATCTGGAAATCAATTCCCTTATGACCTGATAAAACCCTAATTTGAAACTCAGCTGTGAGTTCAAGAGTGTGTTATATGATATATGTTAAGCATTATATAATTTTGTTATTAAATCCTATTTAATATTTAGAAACCATAATTTAAAATAAAAATCGTAGTTTCAAACTGTTAAACCCTAATTGATTTGAAACCTTAATGCGAAAGTCATTCACGACTTTGAGAATTTGTTAAGCCGTTATGTAATCACGATAATGTGATTTATGATCGGTGTTATATGTATTAACCCTAATTAGGGAGAATCGTAATTATTCAAAATCCTTATTATTTTTCTATATTATAAACCCTAATTTCCAAATTAGTAACCCTAATTTATAATTGTAAACCCTAAGCGCTAATTTGGGCAACGTAATGTTAATTAGTATTTTTTTTAAAATCCTAATTAGCAAGGTGATAAGTAAATTAAAACCTTTTATTTAGTTAAGAAACTCTAATTATTTTAAAACCCTAATTTATAAATTTTATAAACTAAAATTTTAGTTTACTTTTATAAACCCTAGTTCCCAAATCTCATTTGTGCTATATGCTAAACCTTAGGGTTAAACCCTAAAGGTTAAACCCTAAGAGATTGTCAAGATTCAATTTTTCCATTTAAATCAATTAACAAATGACATTATTGCCCTTATTGCATTCTTTACTTGGTTGCTTGAGAATCTTACCATATTTTGAGTTGGTGACCAACTACACCAACTCCTTGTGACACATAAATGACAACACATCAGCCACCTAGCAACCATACATGAATCTACTTAATATATATAAAGATTAGAGAGAGAAAATGTTGTATTTTTGGCTCAATTATTCACCAAGCTCATCCTAGACCCTCTCTCTCTAAAAGCTTCAAAATTATGTAGTAGGTCAGTCCCAAAATTGAGCCCCACGATCATCAACAACAAATCAGAAACCATAGATCAACATTTGGTTCTTAAAGGTATAAAAACCTAAGTCAAAATTTGATCTTGTATGCTATAATAAATTTGTGATTTTTATGTTTAAACATGTTGATTAAAGTGTTAAATGATGATCTGGGTTGTTGTTTACTAAATCCATAACATCTAATGCTCGAAATCAGAGTTTTTCAAAAATCTGGAAAAATGGTTTTCTGTTGTCTGACATCAAATGTCAGGGGCTGTAGATTTTTGTGTGTTTTTTTTTTTTGTTTAAGTGTTTAAATTTGTAGCCTTGTATGAGATCTTCAATCTGAAAATGGATTCACTGTCATTGGATGTCTAGATCAAAAGATATTGATGGTCAAAGGTCGTTGACCGACCATGACCGGGAAGAAATCTGGGTAAACCCAGAAAATTTTTAGCGTCTGACAGCATGTTGAACATCTTTGATCTGACAGATTTAATGATTTTTTTTATGTTGTTATTGTATTAAAGTTGTATCCTGTTATCTGGACTATAGCTAAGTGCCTCTAGATGTCTTAATGCTTCAATAAATCAAACGTAGCATGTGGTCAAACCTAGTCCCTCAATCACGAATTCTGTTTCTGGGAAATTTCCAGAAAATTGTTGGCCTTATTTCTGACAGGGTTTGACCGAGTTAGATCTTGTAAATCTGTTAATGTTAAGCTTATCTGTTGTTGTAGTGTTGTTCCTTGACACGAGTACTACAGATTTAAACCTTCAAATCGCATGAACCATGATCAGAACTACTATTAATTTGAGCATGAAAGTGCTCAGTCGACACATGGGTTTTTGGGAAAACCCAGAAACCGTCTGACAGCTACTTTGCTGGCATAGATCGATTTGTTATGTTGTTGTTTGTTTAAAATAAGATATGAAACTTGTAAAGTTACATAAACACTACATGTTCTAAGTTTTAGTTTGAACAGAAGCGATCTAGAAATGAATTTATAGCCAGTCAAACGTGGTATGTTGGTAACCGAAGCTGTCAGTGATCTTGAGCTCAAGAACACCAATAGCGACAGTTACTGTCGCCAAAAGCCTTTAGCGACGGTTTTTAATTAATTTAATTTTCAAATTTCCAGAAATTGATTAAAAATAAAAAATAAATTATAAAAAATTACAAAATTAGTTTTAAAAATTATTTTAAATTATGAAAAATAACTTTTAATTATTTGGGATATTTTTCATTAATATTTGTAATTATTTGAATATTAATGATATTTAATTTATTTAATTAGTGTATTAAATAAATTAGAAAAAAATGATTTTAATTATATAAAAATCATTTTAAATATGAATAAAGTGTTTAAAAATATTTTTGAGTTATTTTTGATACCTTTTAATATTTTGTGATAAATTTCATTAACTAATTAATATTAATGATATTTTAGTTATTTAATCAATGTATTAAATAATTTACGAAAAATAGAATTAGTGATTTAAAAATCATATAAAAATGATTTATATGATTTTAAAAATATTTTAAGTTACAATATATAACTTTTGATATTTTTTCATGAAAATTTGTAATAATTTAATATTAATGATATTAGATTTACTTAATGATTATCTTAAATAATTTAGTTTAAAAATGATTTTAATATTATAAAAATCATTTAAAATGAAAATAAAGTGTTTAAAGATATTTTAAGTTATAAAATATAACTTTTAATATTTAAAGGATAATTTCATTAATAAATGATATTAATTTAATATTAAATAATATTAGATTTATTTAATAATTATATTAAATAAATAGTTTTAAAATGGTTTTATTTATTTAAAAATCATTTTAAAATGATATAAATGAATTAAAAATATTTCAAGTTATAATTAATGACTTTTAATATTTTGATAAATAATACATTAATACTTTAATATTAATGATAATTATTTAAAAATGATTTTAATTCTTTTAAAAATCATTTAAGTGTAATATTAATACTTTAAAAGTATTTTAAGTTATTATAAATAACTTTAACATTTTGGCAATGATTTCATTAATAGTTTAATATTAATTAAATATTAATGATAATAGAATTGTGTAATATTTAAATCATTTAATAATGATTCTGAGGTTTGAAAATTCATGATAAATTATAATAAATGTTTAAAAATTATTATAAGTCATTTAAAAATAATATGACTGATACGTACGGATATTGAGTTACAGGACAGAGTCTTAGACTCGGTAATTACCTGATAAAACCGTCGGTACACCGACATGTTTCAGAAATTGATCTGGACTTAGATAATTTATTTAGATATGTGGTTATTTGTGATTCAATGGTTATTAAACATATGTGCCAATGTGATTAGCGAATGTGCTGACTGCAATAAGCAGTGTTATGTGTTATAGTATGTAATTCTAATAGAACGAACGATCTTATTAATGATAGGTCGTGAGATAAGCGATAAATCTAAATTACAAACTATAAGCAGCGCTTCAGGCAAGTATCTAACCTTTGCATTTTCTTTATGCAATGGACATGAGTAAGAATGTTTCTAAACTATATTATTACTGTACAGATTATTAACCTTATATTATATAAGCTCATTGATTATCAACATGTTAGTATATGGTAACTCAGATATATATATTATGTTCGTTAATTTCTAGAAATGGTTAAACAAGTGTCCCCACTTGGATAATCATTGTATTTAATCACATGTTGATATACCTTTGTCAATTACCCGTATACATATATGTTGAATTATAGATTATTATTGAACAAGATAAAACCTTTGATTTAGAACCTAGACAAGTATGAACATCCCTACATGGGAAAACTTTTATGCGCCCAAGGCGGAACAGAGTGAACGATCCTATCGTTCTTGTAATGTAGTATTGATCAATACAGGGCCCATGGGAAGTACAACCTAACGACCGTAAGTTATGACGGTTTACAGATGAATTTCTGTTTAACCTTTTCAAAAATAAAAACAATGTTCATGGCATGTCACCATAACCCCAGTTATAGTCATTATGTAGTTTCAAAAATTTGAAAGAGAGTTGTTATGTTATTATTATCGGTTCAGAATACTTCATAACTATTTACTTGTTGTAGAAGAATAGTACAAAGAAAATATTTAAATCCTTTCAGCTTATATATATATAATTGCTATTACTTGCTGGGCACTCAAATGCTCATCCTTGCTTAATTTAAATATTTTCAGCTAAGTGTGAATGATCAGAGAGCTCTGCTAAGAACAAGGGAAGGGAAAAGGTTGCTGAATGAATGAATGAACGTTATCTTATGTAATAGTTTAATGTTATTAAAACAAGTATGATATATATATATTATCTATCATAGTTTGTAATGAATGTTTAAAGGTTACGTACTTGGGATTAGACTCTGATAAATGTAAGTTAAGTTTGAAATTTATATTATTGTTATTATTATTAGTAATATTTCCGCTCATAGAAATGGTATCGTAAAGCACTGAATTCGGGTTTCAAGTACCTGGATTCGGGGGCATTACATCCACGGCTGACCGCAGGTCCACATGCGGCTACTGCAGGTGTATTTGTGACTCCACTGGGTGGGGCCCACCCCTCTGGCTCGATCCAGTTCGAGTTGCAAAGGAGTTCTCACAAGTTGAAAAGGTCAAATTAGGGATAAAAATGTTACACGATTGAGCAGAATAGCCTGAAATTCTGGTTTTCTCAGGCCAAACTGTGGCTTTTCATATCATTCATTAGTATTTGCCCAAACACAGGGTACACTATACCGATGATCTCAGCAATTGAAATATCACAGTCGGTAATACCTCGCAAAGGTCCGATGCCGTCAGTTTGGGGTTGCAACTCCAAATGTACAGATCCCCGGCGGGGCTGTCACCCATTGTCATCTGTTGATGTACAGATCCCCAGCGGGGGTATCATATATTGTCATATGTTGATGTACAAATCCCCGACGGGGGTAGCACACATTTTCATCCGTTGATGTACATGTCAACGAAGGTCAAACAACCTTGACTTTATTTCAGCCGATGGTAGGTAAACCCATCGAAGCATCAGAAGCCATCTGATGATTTCATCTATTGATGCACACGTCAACAAAGGTCAAGCAGCCTTGGCATTATCCACAGCAAGGATTTCATCCGTTGATGTACATTTCAGTGAGGGACAGGCAATCCTGATAACACAGACTATTGGCAGTAACTTCGACAGAGCATCCACATCAGGGAAGACTGATGATGGAATATGTTATACACATCCTCAACAGATAAAACACATGCCCACAGAGTCTCTTGTACGAGATACATCTTCAGTGAAAGTCTGTACCAAGGGTTAAGGGCTTTGGTGATAATCCTAACGTTAACATCTTGGAAGTTCATAGTAGCTGTGGATTATACGTCCAAACAGTTTATCAAAGTGGTCATGAATTACCCCGCTCTCGGTAGAAGTCAAGGGGAGCCGACAATCATCCCACCATATTAGAGAACAATCCAACAAACCACATACATTTGCAACATGTTGTTGTACATTGCATCATGATGATCTTATTACATTTCAAGTGTCTTGTATTCTTTATCCTATCCATGACATTGCATTGTAAGAATATGATAAAGAGGGGCATCTATAGACATTCAAAATTTTCTGCATACCTGTTACTAACATTATAGGAGGGTAGAATCGTCTTTCAGTGATAACCCTAGAAGACAGCTCAGTTCAATCCTAGAGACAACCCTGGGATATTCAGTATTACCATCTCAGAGATAACCCTAAGACATCCAGCTCAGTCTCGAAAATACCACTGTAAGTTTTAACCTCAACCCCGAAAATAACACAAGGAGTTTCAGTTTTAACCTCGGAGATAACCCCGAGGAATGCAGTTCAAATACCAGAAATCACACCGAAGAAGACCATTTCATCTCAGAGATAACCCCGAGATAATTAGTCTCAGTCCTAGAAATAACATCGGGAAAGATAGTATCAACCTCGGAGACAACCCCGAGGCATGCAGTTGCAGTTCCGGAGATAATCCCAAAAATGCTTGTTTCAAATCCTTACAATCAGCTTCAACACTCGGCAATGGCCCCGAGGCACTCATTCCCCAAGTCTGGAGATAACCACAGGAGGTCAGGCACACCTCAGAGATAATCTTGAGGACGGTCAACACCTGCAGTAGTCTAATCTTAGAGATAACCCTGAGCAACGACCGCTAAAAATAGCTCAAAACGGAGATAACCCCGGTGAAGGGCATAACCGTAATTTTTCCATCCCAATCCCATATTGCGTCGTCTTAACATTCATACATACATTCTACACAGCAATGTCCTACAAGAACCAAAGAGCTCTAATCCTAAGTTACTACTGCATAAGACATCACACTCGATAGAATTTAAAGCTTGAAGACCAAGGGCATAGTCCCATCTTCCTGACTTTGTACAACCTCTAATCCCATGTCATTGTGTAGCTCTAGACAATAGCATGCCGTGAAAGGTCTTATACACCTCGATCGGATGCCCGAATTAAAGTTCTAAAAGTTCGAGCGGACATCACGTTGCACGCGTGCACGTACTTCGAGACGACGAGACTCGCAGAACCCGGGGTACCCCGGGCAGCCGCAGGTGCATCTACGGCTACCGTAGGTACACCTACGGCTCCCCCCTCTATAAATAGAGGGCTTGGGGTAGCCATTTTGCATAGAAAAAAGGTGAGAAAGCCCTGTCAAATTTTCTCTGTACACACTATAAACTGAGTGCTTTCTCATTTTAAACACTTGTGAGCTTATATATTGTTATATCTTTACCGGCGGGAGCCGAGTTTTCATCCATTTAAAGTCATTGAAGTCTTCTTTGGCAGTCCACTGTAAGCATTCTTACACTTTCTAAAGTCTTTCTCTATTACTGTGCACACACAGTTTTGCACGTTGAGAGTCGTGTTGCTTGTGTATGCCCGAACTTCGGTCCGTGGCTTTTATTTCTTTATATATATATATATATATATATATATATATATATATATATATATATGGACTAAATTATCGATTTATGCCTCGATTGAGCCTGGATTCACGTCCGGAGCGTTTATTTGCATATATATATATATATATATATATATATATATATATATATTAACATTTCTGTTAGGCTTGGAGTTTACTTCGGGCCTTTTACTTCTTTATTTATATTTAGTTCCGCCTGTAGTTTACTTCGTGGCGGTTGATTGTATTTAATGCTTTATTTACATTTTTGATCTCCGATGGAGGTGCTTCGTAGTGGTTGATCATGTCTCTCTATATATATTTACTGCTTTCATATATTTACATTTTCGATCCCCAAGGAGGTGCTTCGTGGTGGTTGATCATGTCTATATATATATATATATATATATATATATATATATATATATTGCTTACAGCTTTCATATAAATTGCTACATTATGTGAGTCTAGGAATCATGTGATCATAGATTCAGTCTACTGAATCTAGATTCGGTTCCCGTGATGGACATTTTTAGTTGTACAAGGCTTGTAAATTATTCGTGTTATTCGAATTTTCTTAGATGACTCTCATGCCCACAGGGAGTTTGACATTGCTATATATATTATTTTCTCAAAGATGCTTCGCATCTCAAAAATAAAAGCAATCAAGCCGAACATTTAATAAAAATAGAAGTATCAAA
The DNA here is from genome assembly GCA_016801055.1 of Panax notoginseng. Classification (NCBI taxonomy): domain Eukaryota; kingdom Viridiplantae; phylum Streptophyta; class Magnoliopsida; order Apiales; family Araliaceae; genus Panax; species Panax notoginseng. The sequence goes on along the minus strand of CM029013.1, from coordinate 211,570,617 downwards.
GGCCTCGATTACTATTGAGCACATGGTTTGAAAAACCTCTTTTTACAAAATATCACTGCTATAAATTGTTAAAACTAAATTTTATATAAAATTCAAACCCTATGTATATAGTGAAAGTAGTATGCACACAAGGCAATCATGTTTGATGATAAAGCATATACTTTGTAACAATCTTATTCATTTATTAATAAAAAGTATTAATTTATTAAAGGCTTTTAATTATCTACATGATGCTGTTTTATAATATATGATAAACCCATAGTTTTAAGCAATGCTTTTAGAATAATGATGATGATCATTCTAATGAGATCTAAATTCTTAGAAAGCTTAAAACTAAAATAGTTCCTAATCATTGGATTACTAAATTGGAGATTAATGAATCCGGATAGATTGGTACATACGTTCCTTGCTCATTGGATGAGGATGATTGCTCTCATGATCATTTGTGTGGAGACACTAAAGCAAGTATGTAGGTACTTATTAGAGAAAAAGTACACTGAACGTGGCTCGCTAAGGAATACCTAATGGAATTTTACTTGCCTGTCAATAGGAATTTCTGTAGTGATAGTAGTACAAGTGATCCTTGGACTTGAGATCATCATAGTATCTTGTGTATGATGAGTTATACTTTGACTTATTCCTTAAGACCCTTAGGGTATATCAAAGGGTATGCTTGGGTATAATAAGTTGTACATGGAGATAATGTATGATCAATAAAGAATCTACCACTTCTAGTAAAAGAAGAGAAATGTCATATGTGATTCGATAAATGACAACCCAGTAGTCCTTGGCCAAGGCAGAATGAAATTAGAAAGGAGTTTCTAATTTGTATTATTTGGGATTGCGCATTTAAGAGTCGAAATACATATAATTAAATAAAATAAGACTTGACAGTAATTCCATGTCTTATATTTAATTGGGACATTGTATGGTGGAAGGATTGAATTGTACGGTAACTATTTACTCAAAGGTTCTTTTATGATTACTGTTGAAATCTATATTATCTGGAAAGTCGTTGATCGCTAGGGAGGCTTATCCCTATTGTAAAATAAATATTATTTATTTAAATAAATTAATAGTTTAATTTATTTATTTAAATAAGATTAGAATTATTCTAATTGATTTATTCACAACCGGTTTAATATGGAGAACCTAAAGGGTCACATCATAAAAGGAAGAATAATTATTTAAGAAGTTAATGACATAATCGTAATAATATGTTAAGTATATTTTATTTAATCTATGGTGATAGAATAAATTAAATAACTTAATATTTATTATTTAATATTTTAGAAATATTAAATATAAATTAATAAGAGGAGTCTTATTAATATTATTATTATTATTATTATTTAATTCTTAAAGAAGTTTGGGAATTAATTAATAAAAGTACTCTCAAATATCCTAATAAGATTAGGAAGCAAATTAATTAAAAGAGTTTAATTAATTGTCCCTAATAAGATTAGGGAGCTTAATTAATTAAAAGAATTTAATTAATTAAATAAAACTCAATTCCTTAATTGTTAAGGAGGGTTGCCTACATCTATAAATAAGAGAAGTCTTATTATGGGTGAGGGGGTTGACTTTAACAACAGATGTAATTCTAATAGTTGGGAGAGTACACTCTTTTCTATGAGAGATAGAAAAATTAGGGTTTTGTCAAATACCCATCTTCTTGAATTCTTCTTCTTCCTTGGTGGATCACCTCTAGAGGCTAAACACTTGGGTGGCTAACGTTGATAAAAAGAAGGAACCAAATCCGGTGGATTCAAGTTGAACACGAAAAGTATTGGAGGTGAACTTGTACCTGAGGAAGCTTGGATCTTCAAGGGTATGAATCTTGTTCTTTCTTTTTCGTTTAATTAATAATTGTGCATAAAGGGTGATCCATGTATATGGTTTGTAAAATTTTAAAATTTTGATTTTACAAGTTTCCGCTTATTTTGTCCAATTTGATTGCGTTCATGAATATTACAAACCTAACAGTGACATCAAAGTCAAACCTTTATGCAAATTATTAATTGTTTTGATTTGATATGTATATTGATATAGGTTTAGAATAATTTTATTGGGCATAATTTTATTGTATAAAATTTATTTAAAAAAAAAGGGAGCCGATTTTTTTTTCCCGAATCTGCGTCATCCTAGTGATTCACATGAATCGCATGAATTTCGTTTATATATGAACGATTAAGGAAGATTCATGTGTTAGTTGATATATATATATATATATATATATATATATATATATATATATATATATATATATATATATATATATATATATATATATATATTAGTATGCTTCAGGAGATTCTTTCTTATTAAGTTAATATGTATGCTAGTACATGTTATATATATCCAAGGGAGTTGTAGGGGATTCATCCCATAACATGTCCATCACGTGAATTGGTGTAATCCTTAATCATATAAACATGTTGCTTTACAGTGAATCACTTGAATAAGGATTAACGTGGTTAATATAAATATTATAATATATAATATTTTAATTATTTTATAATTAAAATAAAAAGTTTATTTTAATCTTAAAATAAAAAGTTTATTTTAATCTTAAAATAAAAAGGTTTATTTTAATTTTAAAATTAAATTTCATGCTAACTAATTAGAGTTGAAATTAGATTCCATGATAACTAATTGGAGTTGAAATTGGATTTCATATTTCCTAAAATAAAGGAGTTTATTTGTGAATAGGAAAGTGAATCCATCTTTCCTTAAATAAAGGAGTTTATTTAGATATGAAATATGAATTCATATTATTTAAAATAAAAGAGTTTATTTGTAAATAGGAAAGAGAATCCGTGTTTCCTTTAATAAAGGAGTTTTTTTTACATGGAATTGGATTCCATAATTAATTAAAATAAAGGTGTTTATTTTGATTAAAGATTTTGATTAAAATAAAATAGTTTATTTTATTCAAAATTGAATAAATTAAAATAAAATAGTTTTATTTTGATTTAAATTTGGATTAAAATAAAAGAGTTTATTTTGATTCAAAATTAGATTTTATACTAACTAAATTTGCCCATTAAATGATATCAATATATATATTGAATGTTTATTACTCATGAGATGAATGATATTTATTAATGCATATGGTGATATGTATGATAATAAATGAGATTGATTATGGACTATTGACCAATGTGATTGAATTTTATTTTAGTTGAATGAATGAATGTATGAGTTTTATTAACTGGGGTCTGCGTACCTCGTCGTCTCTAATTTTTCTTAATGTAAATTCTATCTCCCTCCTATGTACTTCCCCTTGACTGTTGATCAAGGTTTCTATTTATTTTAAATAGTTTTGTAATAGGAATAGTTAGAATTATATTTTGAAGAATCGGAGATCAAGAAGCAAGGAGCGCGTGAAGACCCGTTTGTAATGGAGCTCGGGTTTCAATGTAATTGTTATATTTAAATATTAATTTTTGCACCCCTATGTTTGACCTTTTGGTTCACTTGGTGGCTCTAGTGAACCAAACTAGAATAAAAGTCCATAATCAATCCGGGTAGAATATAATATTCTATATGTGCATGCTTATACTATATATATTATATATTATGCAAACATGTTTCGCATGTTAATTAATATGTCGCGTATTTTATATATATATATATATATATATATATATATATATATATATATATATATATATATACATGCGCGCTAAACAAGATGAGACAAATTAATAACAAATCCCTCAAATATTTTATATTAAGTTGTAACGTTCAAAGATATTTGAAATATCGAACGTCGCCTTCTAGCATGATAGAAATAATAGAGTATTGAATATTTAATATGAGTTTGTTATGCACACACAAGGCAAGTATTAAATATTTAAGATGTTATTTTTATTACATATGATGTTTATAAGGAATTGAACATTACTGCTTTGTTGTGCACACACAAGGGATGTAGTTTTCTCTTCACTTATATAGAAATGCTGGGTCTGACTTAACTTAAATCATTTTAGTTCGGATGTACACACACTTGACCATTATGATTTAAGAGGCAAAATAAAAGGAGTTACATAGTTGATGTAATTGACAAGAGTTGTCTACCTATTTATTTATATATAGTTTGTTGTGCGCACACAAGGCTATATACATTTGAAATGGGATCCTTATTCTCACTAGTATATCTTTAATTAGATATTGCCGAACTATATATTGAGGGTAATATAGTTTGAAGAAAATAGTGGGAGATACCAATTTAAAATAAGACCTAATTTATTTTGGTAATTAATAAAAGAATGTATGTTAAAATGTTGTTGATTACAAATTCATTTATAGAATTTTATAATGTCTAAATTACTATCACTGCGAAACATATTAGATGTTATTTAACCGGACCATATTAAACAGATTGGTTAATGAATTTGAGAATAGTTCTCACGGCTGAAAAGTTATCTTATGTCCTTAATAAGCCTATCCCTGCAATGGTTGCAGAAAATGCCTCTGAGGAAGAGATTGTTACTTTTAGAAAGTGACAAGATGATGCATGGTTGGCTCAATGCATCGTGCTCGCATCCATGAGTAACGAGCTTCAGCGTCAACATGAAACTATTGATGCTCCTACTATACTCCTGCACATCATGTAGTTGATGGTGAGGAAAGTAGGACTGATAGATATCAGATATCTAAGGAGCTCTTCCGATCTAGAATGACCAATGACACTATTGTACAGACAAAAGTCCTTAACATAATCAATTTGATTGATCAATTAGGACAACATGTTTTATCATGGATGGAGAGTTGAGCCAAGATTTGATCTTGCACTCACTCTCGGACTCCTGTCACAAATGTTGTGAATTTGTCATATGAACAAGCTAGATATCAGCCTCACTTATTTGCTTAACATGTTGAAAAATTTTGAGTCACTTTCCAACCAAGAAAGACCAAGTCTTACTGGTAGGGGCCAAAGGATCTTCTGAAAAGAAGAACTATTCAAAGAAGGTAAACAGAAAGGCGTAAACAAAGGATAATAAGAACAAAACTGATATGGATAGCAAAGGAGTTTGCTTCCACTGCAATAAGCCTGGACACTGGAAAGAAACTACAAGAAGCATCTTGCAGAGTCTAACCAAAGAAGCTTAGTGAAGTTTCGGTTATAAATATAAATTTGTTCATGATTTAAAATAATTTTTTATTTAAGTCAAGGTTCTACTTAGGTATTTGATACCGGCTTTGGTTATCATAAATATAGATTTATGAAGGGGCCAAGCAGAAGTAGAAAGCTAAATAAATATAAGTAATCCTATGTGCGGAAAATGAAGCAAAAGTTGCTACATTAGCCATAGAAACTTATAGTTTAGCAATGCCTAATCTATTAAGTCAATAAATTGTTATTGTATTCCAGTTCTTGTTAGAAACATTATTTTTATTTTATTGTTGGACAATGAAATCTTTGGTATTATAATTAAGAACAATTGTTATTCTATTTATAATAATAATGTTTTGTATATAACTGAAATATTAATTAATGGATTTTGTGTACTTGACTTACATGAAAAATAATTTTGCATATTGAACAAGACTCTATAAAAAAGGGAGCCGATTTTTTTTCCCAAATCTGCGTCATCCTAGTGATTCACATGAATCACATGAATTTCGTTTATATATGAACGATTAAGGAAGATTCATGTGTTAGTTGATATATTATATATATAATATATATATTAGTATGCTTCAGGAGATTCTTTCTTATTAAGTTAATATGTATGCTACTACATGTTATATATATCCAAGGGAGTTGCAGGGGATTCATCCCATAACATGTCCATCACGTGAATTGGTGTAATCCTTAATCATATAAACATGTTGCTTTACAATGAATCACTTGAATAAGGATTAACGTGGTTAATATAAATATTATAATATATAATATAATTATTTTATAATTATAATTTATTTTAATCTTAAAATAAAAAGTTTATTTTAATCTTAAAATAAAAAGTTTATTTTAATCTTAAAATAAAAAGTTTATTTTAATCTTAAAATAAAAAGGTTTATTTTAATTTTAAAATTAAATTTCATGCTAACTAATTAGAGTTGGAATTGGATTCCATGATAACTAATTGGAGTTGAAATTGGATTTTATATTTCCTAAAATAAAGGAGTTTATTTGTGAATAGGAAAGTGAATCCATCTTTCCTTAAATAAAGGAGTTTATTTAGATATGAAATATGATTTCATATTATTCAAAATAAAAGAGTTTATTTGTGAATAGGAAAGAGAATCCGTGTTTCCTTTAATAAAGGAGTTTTTTTTTTACATGGAATTGGATTCCATAATTAATTAAAATAAAGGTGTTTATTTTGATTAAAATAAAATAGTTTATTTTATTCAAAATTGGATAAATTAAAATAAAATAGTTTTATTTTGATTTAAATTTGGATTAAAATAAAGGAGTTTATTTTGATTCAAAATTAGATTTTATACTAACTAAATTTGCCCATTAAATGATATCAATATATATATTGAATGTTTATTATTCATGAGATGTATGTTATTTATTGATGCATATGGTGATATGTATGATAATAAATGAGATTGATTATGGACTATTGACCAATGTGATTGGATTTTATTTTAGTTGGATGAATGAATGTATGAGTTTTATTAAAAAGGGTCTGCGTACCTCGTCGTCTCTAATTTTTCTTAATGTAAATTCTATCTCCCTCCTATGTACTTCCCCTTGACTGTTGATCAAGGTTTCTATTTATTTTAAAAAGTTTTGTAATAGGAATAGTTATAATTAAATTTTGAAGAATCGGAGATCAAGAAGCAAGGAGCGCGTGAAGACCTGTTTTTAATGGAGCCCGAGTTAAAATATAATAGTTATATTTAAATATTAATTCTTGCACCCCTAGGTTTGACCTTTTGGTTCACTTGGTGGCTCTAGTGAACCAAACTAGAATAAAAGTCCATAATCAATCCGGGTAGAATATAGTATTCTATATGTGCATGCTTATACTATATATATTATATATTATGCAAACATGTTTCGCATGTTAATTAATATGACGCGTATTTTATATATATATATATATATATATATATATATATATGTATATATGTGTGTGTGTGTGTGTGTGTGTGTGTGTGTGTGCATGCGCGCTAAACAAGATGAGACAAATTAATAACAAATCCCTCAAATATTTTATATTAAGTTATAACGTTCAAAGATATTTGGAATATCGAACTTCGCCTTCTAGCATGATAGAAATAATAGAGTATTAAATATTTAATATGAGTTTGTTGTGCACACACAAGGCAAGTATTAAATATTTAAGATGTTATTTTTATTACATATGATGTTTATAAGGAATTGAACATTACTGCTTTGTTGTGCACACACAAGGGCTGTAGTTTTCTCTTCACTTATATGAAAATGCTGGGTCTGACTTAACTTAAAACATTTTAGTTCGGATGTGCACACACTTGACCATTATGATTTAAGAGGCAAAATAAAAGGAGTTACATAGTTGATGTAATTGACAAGAGTTGTCTACCTATTTATTTATACATAGTTTGTTGTGCACACATAATGCTATATACATTTGAAATGGGATCCTTATTCTCACTAGCATATCTTTAATTAGATATTGCCGAACTATATATTGATGGTAATATAGTTTGAAGAAAATAGTGGGAGATAACAATTTAAAATAAGACATAATTTATTTTGGTAATTAATAAAAGAATGTATGTTAAAATGTTGTTGATTACAAATTCATTTATAGAATTTTACAATGTCTAAATTACTATCACTGCGAAACATATTAGATGTTATTTAACCGGACCGTATTAAACAGATTGGTTAATGAATGTGAGAATAGTTCTCACGGCTGAAAAGTTATCTTATGTCCTTAATACGCCTATCCCTGCAATGGTTGCAGACAATGCCTCTAAGGAAGAGATTGTTACTTTTAAAAATTGACAAGATGATGCATTGTTGGCCCAATGCATCGTGCTCGCATCCATGAGTAACAAGCTTCAGCGTCAGCATGAAACTATGGATGCTCCTACTATACTCCTGCACATCAAGTAGTTGATGGTGAGGAAAGTAGGACTGATAGATATTAGATATCTAAGGAGATCTTCCGATCTAGATTGACCAATGACACTATTGTACAGACAAAAGTCCTTAACATAATCAATTTGATTGATCAATTAGGACAACATGTTTTGTCATGTATGGAGAGTTGAGCCAAGATTTGATCTTGCACTCACTCCCGGACTCCTTTCACAATTGTTGTGAATTTTTTATATGAAAAAGCTAGATATCAGCCTCGCTGATTTGCTTAACATGTTTAAAAATGTTGAGTCACTTTCCAACCAAGAAAGGCCAAGTTTTACTGGTAGGGGCCAAAGGATCTTCTGAAAAGAAGAACTATTCAAAGAAGGTAAACAGAAAGGCGTAAACAAAGGATAATAAGAACAAAACTGATATGGATAGCAAAGGAGTTTGCTTCCACTGCAATAAGCCTGGACACTGGAAAGAAACGACAAGAAGCATCTTGCAGAGGCTAACCAGAGAAGCTTAGTGAAGTTTCGGTTATAAATACAAATTTGTTCATGATTTAAAATAATTTTTTATTTAAGTTAAGGTTCTACTTGGGTATTTGATACCGGCTTTGATTATCATAAATATAGATTTATGAAGGGACCAAGTAGAAGTAGAAAACTAAACAAATATAAGTAATCCTATGTGTAGGAAATGAAGCAAAGGTTGCTACATTAGCCATAGAAACTTATAGTTTAGCAATGCCTAATCTATTAAGTCAATAAGTTGTTATTGTATTCCAGTTCTTGTTAGAAACATTATTTCCATTTTATTATTGGACAATGAAATCTTTGTTATTATAATTAAGAACAATTGTTATTCTATTTATAATAATAATATTTTGTATAGAACTGAAATATTAATTAATGGATTTTGTGTACTTGATTTACATGAAAAATAATTTTGCATATTGAACAAATTAGTATAAGAAAAGGAGATGATCATTCAAAGAGTTGAATGTTTGTATTTGATGAAATACAATTGTGAATTGTTTGAAAGGTTCGAAGAATTCAGAAGTGAAATAAATTGGCAAAGTATTAAGATTCTTTGATTAGATCAAGGAATAAATACTTGTGCAATAAGTTTTTAGATCATCTCAAATGGTTTTCTCACAATGGACGCCTCCTGATACGCAATAATTGATTGATGTATTTGAAAGGAAAAATCGTACCTTGTTGGACATGGTGCGGTTCATAATGATTTTACCGACATTCCAGTATCCTTCTGGGGTCATGCCCTAAAAATGGCTGCATATCTACGAAAAGGTAACCTCAAAATCTGGCCCCAAGACTCCATAAAAGTTATGGACAGGGAGGATTCCTAATCTTAAGTGTGTTAAGATAAAGGGTTGTCCAACTTATATGAAAAGGTTTCAAAGGATAAGCTTGGGACAAAATTTGATAAGTACAGATTTGTAGGACATCCTAAAGTAAGTTTAGGGCATATGTTCTATAATCTTACTTAGCAAAAGGTGTTTATTGTGAAACACGATGTCTTGTAAGATAAAAATGTTTATCATTGAAGGGGCTAGTTGGAGGATAATTGATCTTGAGGAGTTCAAGAACCACAAAATACTATAAGTCAAATAAGAGTAACCTGTAGATAGACTTATTGTACCACAACCGAATAGTAAATCTGGAATAGTATCGAACATACATGCGAGGTATGGATTCATCATGGATGATGATGATGAGGTACTTATCATAGAAGATGATGATCTAGTTACTTACGATGAGGTAAGAGTTCTAGTGTGTACAAAAGGGTCAGTGGGAGCATCGTGAAATTTCTAGTATTATATGTTGATATACTACGGATGAGGAATAACATACCAATGCTACAATCAGTAAAGATAAAGTTATCTAAACATTCCTCCATGAATGATTTGGGAAGAGTATCTTAATTGGGGATGCAAATCTATATAGATAGATTTAAAAGGATGCTCGCCCAAGGAACGTATATTCATTTGATGCTAAAGTCGTTTAGCATAGTTGTCTCATGTTGATGAGTCATGGAGTGTATCTCTCTTAATAGTCCTCATAGACTCCAAAAAGAGAGATCGCATGAGTAACTATCATGTATGCAATGAAATGTACGAGACCTGATGTTGATCAGTTATATTCTGGAGAAGTTCACTGTGAGACAGTGAAAAACATCTTAAAGTACTTAACTGGCACTAAGGATGTGATCCTACATGGTGGGTCTGAATTAAAACTAGAGGGCTTAACAGACTCAAGTTTTTCAGACAGACCAAGACGACAGAAAATCCACTTTAAGGTAAAGTGTTACCTTGAACAGTGGTGCAGTGAATTGGAAAGTTTCCAAACAGCAAAGAGTTGCTGGTTTAGTGATAAAGACAAAGTAAGTAGCTATAAATGAAGCTGCAAGTTGATTGTTTGGATAAAAGTTTATTACAGAACTAAGAATAGTTCCTAAGTCTCATCTTGGATCTAAACATGTGTTGTGACACTTTCATTTGATTATAAGAATCATTGAAAGATGGGAAATTACTATAGAGATAGTGGACTCTCAAGAACAACATTACATATCCATTAACTAAAGCTTATCCAACAGCAGGATAATCGTCACTTAGAGAAGAAGGGTATGAGATACCATGGCGATTGATTTTAGTGCAAGTGGGAGATTGAAAGTAGTATGCACACAAGCCAATCATGTTTGATGATAAAGCATATACTTTGTAACAATCTTATTCATTTATTAATAAAAAGTATTAATTTATTAAAGGCTTTTAATTATCTACATGATGCTGTTTATAATATATGATAAACCCATAGTTTTAAGCAATGCTTTTAAAATAATGATGATGATCATTCTAATGAGATCTAAATTCTTAGAAAGTTTAAAACTAAAATAGTTCCTAATCATTGGATTACTAAATTGGGGATTAGTGAATCCGGATAGATTGGTACATACGTTGCTTGCTCATTGGATGAGAATGATTGATCTCGTGATCATTTGTGTGGAGACACTAAAGCAAGTATGTAGGTGCTTATTAGAGAATAAGTACACTGAACGTGGCTCGCTAAGGAATACCTAATGAAATTTTACTTGCCTGTCAATAGGAATTCCTGTAGTGATAGTAGTGCAAGTGATCCTTAGACTTGAGATCATCATAGTATCTTGTGTATGATGAGTTATACTTTGACTTATTCCTTAAGACCGTTAGGGTATATCAAAGGGTATGCTTGGGTATAATAAGTTGTACATAGAGATAATGTATGATCAATAAAGAATCTACCACTTCTAGTAAAACAAGAGAAATGTCCTCTGTGATTCGATAAATGACAACCCAGTAGTCCTTGGCCAAGGCAGAATGAAATTAGAAAGGAGTTTCTAATTTGCATTATTTGGAGTTGTGCATTTAAGAGTTGAAATATATATAATTAAATAAAATAAGACTTGACAGTAATTCCATGTCTTATATTTAATTGGGACATTGTATGGTGGAAGGATTGAATTGTACGGTAACTATTTACTCAAAGGTTCTTTTATTATTAATGTTGAAATCTATATTATCTGAAAAGTCGTTGATCGCTAGGGAGGCTTATCCCTATTGTAGAATAAATATTATTTATTTAAATAAATTAATAGTTTAAATTATTTGTTTAAATAAGATAAGAATTGTTCTAATTGATTTATTCACAACCGGTTTAATACGGAGAACCTAAAGGGTCACACCATAAAAGGAAGAATAATTATTTAAGAAGTTAATGGCATAATAGTAATAATATATTAAGTATATTTAATTTAATCTATGGTGATAGAATAAATTAAATAACTTAATATTTATTATTTAATATTTTAGAAATATTAAATATAAATTAATAAGTGGAGTCTTATTAATATTATTATTATTATTCTTTAATTTCTAAAGGAGTTTGAGAATTAATTAATAAAAGTACTCTCAAATATCCTAATAGGATTGGGAAGCAAATTAATTAAAAGAATTTAATTAATTATCCCTAATAAGATTAGGGAGCTTAATTAATTAAAAGAATTTAATTAATTAAATAAAACTCAATTCCTTAATTGTTAAGGATGGTTGCCTACATCTATAAATAAGAGGAGTCTTATTGTGGGTGAATGGGTTGACTTTAACAACAGACGTAATTCTAATAGTTGGGAGAGTACACTCTTTTCTATGAGAGATAGAAAAACTAGGGTTTTGTCAAATATCCATCTTCTTGAATTCTTCTTCTTCCTTGGTGGATCACCTCTAGAAGCCAAACACTTGGGTGGCTAATGTTGATCAAAGGAAGGAACCAAACCCGGTGGATTCAAGTTGAATGTGAAAAGGAGTGGAGGTGAACTTGTACTTGAGGAAGCTCGGATCTTCAAGGGTATGATTCTTGTTCTTTCTTTTTTGTTTAATTAATAATTGTACATAAAGGGTGATCCGGGTATATGGTTTGTAAAATTTTAAAAATCTGATTTTACACGTTTCCGCTTATTTTGTGCAATTTGATTGCGTTCATGAATATTACAAACCTAACAGTGACATCAAAGTTAAACCTTTATGCAAATTATTAATTATTTTGATTTTATATGTATATTGATATGTGTTTAGAACAATTTTATTGGACATAATTTTATTGTATAAAATTTATTTAAAAAAAAAAAAGGGAGCCGATTTTTTTTTCCCGAATCTGCGTCATCCTAGTGACTCACATGAATCACATGAATTTCGTTTATATATGAACGATTAAGGAAGATTCATGTGTTAGTTGATATATTATATATATAATATATATATTAGTATGCTTCAGGAGATTCTTTCTTATTAAGTTAATATGTATGCTACTACATGTTATATATATCCAAGGGAGTTGCAGGGGATTCATCCCATAACATGTCCATCACGTGAATTGGTGTAATCCTTAATCATATAAACATGTTGCTTTACAATGAATCACTTGAATAAGGATTAACATGGTTAATATAAATATTATAATATATAATATTTTAATTATTTTATAATTAAAATAAAAAGTTTATTTTAATCTTAAAATAAAAAGTTTATTTTAATCTTAAAATAAAAAGGTTTATTTTAATTTTAAAATTAAATTTCATGCTAACTAATTAGAGTTGGAATTGAATTCTATGATAACTAATTGGAGTTGAAATTGGATTTCATATTTCCTAAAATAAAGGAGTTTATTTGTGAATAAGAAAGTGAATCCATCTTTCCTTAAATAAAGAAGTTTATTTAGATATGAAATATGATTTCATATTATTCAAAATAAAAGAGTTTATTTGTGAATAGGAAAGAGAATCCGTGTTTCCTTTAATAAAGAAGTTTTTTTTACATGGAATTGGATTCCATAATTAATTAAAATAAAGGTGTTTATTTTGATTTAAGATTTTGATTAAAATAAAATAGTTTATTTTATTCAAAATTGGATAAATTAAAATAAAATAATTTTATTTTGATTTAAATTTGAATTAAAATAAAGGAGTTTATTTTGATTCAAAATTAGATTTTATACTAACTAAATTTGCCCATTAAATGATATCAATATATATATATATATATATATATAATGTTTATTATTCATGAGATGTATGTTATTTATTGATGCATATGGTGATATGTATGATAATAAATGAGATTAATTATGGACTATTGACCAATGTGATTAGATTTTATTTTAGTTGGATGAATGAATGTATGAGTTTTATTAAATAGGGTCTGCGTACCTCGTCATCTCTAATTTTTCTTAATGTAAATTCTATCTCCCTCCTAAGTACTTCCCCTTGACTGTTAATCAAGGTTTCTATTTATTTTAAATAGTTTTGTAATAGGAATAGTTAGAATTAAATTTTGAAGAATCGGAGATCAAGAAGCAAGGAGCGCGTGAAGACTCGTTTTTAATGGAGCCCGAGTTAAATATAATAGTTATATTTAAATATTAATTCTTACACCCCTAGGTTTGACCTTTTGGTTCACTTGGTGGCTCTAGTGAACCAAACTAGAATAAAAGTCCATAATCAATCCGGGTAGAATATAATATTCTATATGTGCATGCTTATACTATATATATTATATATTATGCAAACATGTTTCGCATGTTAATTAATATGACGCGTATTTTATATATATATGTGCATGCGCGCTAAACAAGATGAGACAAATTAATATCAAATCCCTCAAATATTTTATATTAAGTTGTAACGTTCAAAGATATTTGGAATATCGAACGTCGCCTTCTAGCATGATAGAAATAATAGAGTATTGAATATTTAATATGAGTTTGTTGTGCACACACAAGGCAAGTATTAAAAATTTAAGATGTTATTTTTATTACATATGATGTTTATAAGGAATTGAACATTACTGCTTTGTTGTGCACACACAAGGGCTGTAGTTTTCTCTTCACTTATATGGAAATACTGGGTCTGACTTAACTTAAATCATTTTAGTTCGGATGTGCACACACTTGACCATTATGATTTAAGAGGCAAAATAAAAGGAGTTACATAGTTGATGTAATTGACAAGAGTTGTCTACCTATTTATTTATATATAATTTGTTGTGCACACACAAGACTATATACATTTGATATGAGATCCTTATTCTCACTAGCATATCTTTAATTAGATATTGCCGAACTATATATTGAGGATAATATAGTTTGAAGAAAATAGTGGGAGAAACCAATTTAAAATAAGACCTAATTAATTTTGGTAATTAATAAAAGAATGTATGTTAAAATGTTGTTGATTACAAATTCATTTATAAAATTTTACAATGTCTAAATTACTATCACTGCGAAACATATTAGATGTTATTTAACCGGACCGTATTAAACAGATTGGTTAATGAATTTGAGAATAGTTCTCACGGTTGAAAAGTTATCTTATGTCCTTAATACGCCTATCCCTGTAATGGTTGCAGACAATGCCTCTGAGGAAGAGATTGTTACTTTTAAAAAGTGACAAGATGATGCATGGTTGACTCAATGCATCGTGCTCGCATCCATGAGTAACGAGCTTCAGCGTCAGCATGAAACTATGGATGCTTCTACTATACTCCTACACATCAAGTAGTTGATGGTGAGGAAAGTAGGACTGATAGATATCAGATATCTAAGGAGCTCTTCCGATCTAGAATGACCGATGACACTGTTGTACAGACAAAAGTCCTTAACATAATCAATTTGATTGATCAATTAGGACAACATGTTTTTTCATGGATGGAGAGTTGAGCCAAGATTTGATCTTGCACTCACTCCCGGACTCCTTTCACAATTGTTGTGAATTTTTTATATGAATATGCTAGATATCAGCCTCGCTGATTTTCTTAACATGTTGAAAAATGTTGAGTCACTTTCCAACCAAGAAAGACCAAGTCTTACTGGTAGGGGCCAAAGGATCTTCTGAAAAGAAGAACTATTCAAAGAAGGTAAACAGAAAGGCGTAAACAAAGGATAATAAGAACAAAACTGATATGGATAGCAAAGGAGTTTGCTTCCACTGCAATAAGCCTGGACACTGGAAAGAAACTACAAGAAGCATCTTGCAGAGGCTAACCAAAGAAGCTTAGTGAAGTTTCGGTTATAAATACAAATTTGTTCATGATTTAAAATAATTTTTTATTTAAGTCAAGGTTCTACTTGGGTATTTGATACCGGCTTTGGTTATCATAAATATAGATTTATGAAGGGACCAAGCAGAAGTAGAAAGCTAAACAAATATAAGTAATCCTATGTGTAGGAAATGAAGCAAAGGTTGCTACATTAGCCATAGAAACTTATAGTTTAGCAATGCCTAATCTATTAAGTCAATAAGTTGTTATTGTATTCCAGTTCTTGTTAGAAACATTATTTTCATTTTATTGTTGGACAATGAAATCTTTGGTATTATAATTAAGAACAATTGTTATTCTATTTATAATAATAATGTTTTGTATAGAACTGAAATATTAATTAATAGATTTTGTGTACTTGACTTACATGAAAAATAATTTTGCATATTGAACAAATTAGTATAAGAAAAGGAGATGATCATTCAAAGAGTTGAATGTTTGTATTTGATGAAATACAATTGTGAATTGTTTGAAAGGTTCGAAGAATTCAGAAGTGAAATAAATTGGCAAAGTATTAAGATTCTTTGATTAGATCAAGGAATAAATACTTGTGCAATAAGTTTTTAGATCATCTCAAATGGTTTTTTCACAATGGACGCCTCCTGATACGCAATAATTGATTGATGTATTTGAAAGGAAAAATCGTACCTTGTTGGACATGGTGCGGTCCATAATGATTTTACCGACATTCCAGTATCCTTCTGGGGTCATGCCCTAGAAATGGCTGCATATCTACGAAACGGTAACCTCAAAATCTGGCCCCAAGACTCCATAAAAGTTATGGACAGGGAGGATTCCTAATCTTAAGTATGTTAAGATAAAGGGTTGTCCAACTTATATGAAAAGGTTTCAAAGGATAAGGCTGGGACAAAATTTGATAAGTACAGATTTGTGGGACATCCTAAAGTAAGTTTAGGGCATATGTTCTATAATCCTACTTAGTAAAAAGTGTTTATTGTGAAACACGCTGTCTTCTAAGATAAAAATGTTTATCATTGAAGGGGCTAGTGGGAGGATAATAGATCTTGAAGAGTTCAAGAACCACAAAATACTATAAGTCAAATAAGAGTAACCTGTAGATAGACCTATTGTACCACAACCGAATCGTAAATCTAGAATAGTATCGAACATACCTGGGAGGTATGGATTCATCATGGATGATGATTATGAGGTACGTATCATAGAAGATGATGATCTAGTTACTTACGACGAGGTAAGAGTTCTAGTGTGTACAAATGGGTCAGTGGGAGCATCCTGAAATTTCTAATATTATATGTTGATATACTACGGATGAGGAATAACATACCAATGCTACAATCAGTAAAGATAAAGTTGTCTAAACATTCCTCCATGATTGATTTGGGAAGAGTATCTTAATTGGGGATGCAAATCTATATAGATAGATTTAAAAGGATGCTCGGCTTAACCCAAGGAACGAATATTCTTTTGATGCTAAAGTCGTTTAGCATGGCAAACTTCAAGAGTTGTCTCATGTTGATGAGCCATGGAGTGTATCTCTCTTAATAGTCCCCATAGACTCCAAAAAGAGAGATCGCATGAGTAACTATCATGTATGCAATGAAATGTACGAGACCTGATGTTGATCAGTTATATTCTGGAGAAGTTCACTGTGAGACAGTGAAAAATATCTTAAAGTACTTAACTGGGACTAAGGATGTGATCCTACATGGTGGGTCTGAATTAAAACTAGAGGGCTTAACAGACTCAAGTTTTTCAGATAGACCAAGACGACAGAAAATCCACTTTAAGGTAAAGTGTTACCTTGAACAGTTGTGCAGTGAATTGGAAAGGTTCCAAATAGGAAAGAGTTGCTGGTTTAGTGATAAAGACAAAGTAAGTAGCTATAAATGAAGCTGCAAGTTGATTGTTTGGATAAAAGTTCATTACAGAACTAGGAATAGTTCCTAAGTCTCATCTTGGATATAAACATGTGTTGTGACACTTTCATTTGATTATAAGAATCATTGAAAGATGGAAATTACTATAGAGATAGTGGACTCTCAAGAACAATATTACATATCCATTAACTAAAGTTTATCCAGCAGCAGGATAATCGTCACTTAGAGAAGAAGGGTATGAGATACCATGGCGATTGACTTTAGTGCAAGTGGGAGATTGAAAGTAGTATGCACACAAGCCAGTCATGTTTGATGATAAAGCATATACTTTGTAACAATCTTATTCATTTATTAATAAAAAGTATTAATTTATTAAAGGCTTTTAATTATCTACATGATGCTGTTTTATAATATATTTTAAACCCATAGTTTTAAGCAATGCTTTTAGAATAATGATGATGATCATTCTAATGAGATCTAAATTCTTAGAAAGCTTAAAACTAAAATAGTTCCTAATCATTGGATTACTAAATTGGGGATTAGTGAATCCAGATAGATTGGTACATACGTTGCTTTCTCATTGGATGAGAATGATTGATCTCGTGATCATTTGTGTGGAGACACTAAAGCAAGTATGTAGGTGCTTATTAGAGAATAAGTACACTGAACGTGGCTCGCTAAGGAATACCTAATGAAATTTTACTTGCCTGTCAATAGGAATTCCTGTAGTGATAGTAGTGCAAGTGATCCTTAGACTTGAGATCATCATAGTATCTTGTGTATGATGAGTTATACTTTGACTTATTCCTTAAGACCCTTAGGGTATATCAAAGGGTATGCTTAGGTATAATAAGTTGTACGTGGAGATAATGTATGATCAATAAAGAATCTACCACTTCTAATAAAAGAAGAGAAATGTCATATGTGATTCGATAAATGACAACCTAGTAGTCCTTGGCCAAGGTAGAATGAAATTAGAAAGGAGTTTCTAATTTGCATTATTTGGGGTTGTGCATTTAAGAGTCGAAATACATATAATTAAATAAAATAAGACTTGACAGTAATTTCATGTCTTATATTTAATTGGGACATTGTATAGTGGAATGATTGAATTGTACGGTAACTATTTACCCAAAGATTTTTTATGATTAATGTTGAAATCTATATTATCTGGAAAGTCGTTGATCGCTAGGGAGGCTTATCCCTATTGTAGAATAAATATTATTTATTTAAATAAATTAATAATTTAATTTATTTATTTAAATAAGATTAGAATTGTTCTAATTGATTTATTCACAACCGGCTTAATATGGAGAACCTAAAGGGTCACACCATAAAGAAAGAATAATTATTTAAGAAGTTAATGGAATAATCGTAATAATATGTTAAGTATATTTAATTTAATCTATGGTGATAGAATAAATTAAATAGCTTAATATTTATTATTTAATATTTTTGAAATATTAAATATAAATTAATAAGAGGAGTCTTATTAATATTATTATTATTATTATTTAATTCCTAAAGGAGTTTGAAAATTAATTAATAAAAGTACTCTCAAATATCCTAATAGGATTAGGAAGCAAATTAATTAAAAGAATTTAATTAATTATCCCTAATAAGATTAGGGAGCTTAATTAATTAAAAGAATTTAATTAATTAAATAAAACTCAATTCCTTAATTGTTAAGGAGGGTTACCTACATCTATAAATAAGAGGAGTCTTATTATGTGTGAGGGGGTTGACTTTAACAACAGACGTAATTCCAATATTTGGGAGAGTACACTCTTTTCTATGAGAGATAGAAAAACTAGGGTTTTGTCAAATACCCATCTTCTTGAATTCTTCTTCTTCCTTGGTGGATCACCTCTAGAGGCCAAACACTTGGGTGGCTAACGTTGATCAAAGGAAGGAACCAAACCCGATGGATTCAAGTTGAACGCGAAAAGGATTGGAGGTGAACTTGTACCTGAGGAAGCTCGGATCTTCAAGGGTATGATTCTTGTTCTTTTTTTTTCGTTTAATTAATAATTGTGCATAAAGGGTGATCCGGGTATATGGTTTGTAAAATTTTAAAAATCTGATTTTACACGTTTCCGCTTATTTTGTGCAATTTGATTGCGTTCATGAATATTACAAACCTAACATATAGGTGCGAACGAGGCATAGCACAACTTCTAAATAACTACACATTGACCCACACACACACACATACACAATCATATAACAGTTTAATTGAAAAGTGGTGGTCACTGTGGCAACACAAATGTCGAGGGGTGCCTAATATCTTCCCTCCGCATAAGCAAGTCCTCGGATCCTAATGAATCTCGGTTTCATAGACTCGTTAAGCAGTATCACATCACTGGGTCAATGTGTAAACTTTTTCTCGGTTGTGTTGGTACAACCATTTAAAAAACCAACTGGCAACTCTTACAGTCCAATCGTCGACATATAAATATCGGACCTTTTCATATCTTGTTTTTTCAAACAAATCTCACCTAACATGAGAACACCAAAAGACAAGAACATAAAATGGACAAATAAAATCCCAACGTCGACAGTCATACTACATCATACCATAGTGGATTGACGATCCGATGATCACATCCAACACTAGGTTCAATTGCATTGATGACTCCATCATTTATTATTTCTACACCATATCAAATGGTGTACACGATTATACAAAATACATTTTGATAAGTTAAAATCATTTTTATCTAGCCGAAAAAATTAGCATATGCATAAGAATAACAACACTGTTTTTAAAAACCATTAATTCAATTATATGTTCTAACATTTTTCAAAAACAATGAAGTACAACATCAGCACGAAGTCAATAAATTTTTAAAAAACTAGCATAGCTAGAAGATTTAGAATATCAAATTTTCTCCATCAATTTCAATATATACTCCATTACCTCATTACTAACTAATTCTTTTTATTTCTAACACCACCAATGCTCTTATACTAAATATTCTTGTATTTTAACTTACAATCCTCCTATATCCCCAGTATAACTCATCAAACTTACCGCACATTGAAAGTTCAGGAACTTACCACAATAATATGAGTTGAAGAACTTATCCTAGTCAGACCATAGACGTCCATTCGTTGAGGGGTTCAAAACATACCATATTATTATGAGTCACGAACTTACCATATGCATTAGTTTTAAGAACCGCACCTAATCCTAATAATATCTGACTAATCTTAATAGTTTCTAACTATCAAATATACACATGAGAAAAGAATCACCTTTTCACCACATATACATTGATAGGGCGATACCTACATTCCAATGATTATCAATGTGATAAATTGAGTGCAAGTACAAAACCCTCGCCCATACAAAGATTTGTACAACTCAACCATCACATGAGTCCTCAATTGAAATCCCACCTAACACTACCTTACTCTTAACTTATTCTTAACTTGCCCTTAACTTGCTCAATACGAATTTCTCGTATCACATTATCTATAACTCCTCGTGAGTTTATCTCGTACTATATCATAGTACATTATCTTCATATCATCAAGCTATAATTATTCAAACATTACAGATCATCTTTCTTTTATAAATTAAACAGATCATGTCGTGATCTTATTCTATAATCATCTCCCTTAATATTCTTTTCTTAACTCGTGATCATTTTGTTTTACGATCCGCTTTCTTTCCTTTTTTTCATCATTTACAATTTCATTTATATGCTTTTAATCTTACAAACGTTATCTATTCATCATTATTCATTATCTTGGCTATTGAAGTTAGGTAACTCACATTTCTTATCTTTATATCTATTCAAGATTCTTCTTTGAATTTTCTTATTTATATAACAATTCTTCCTTTAAGAATTTCTAACTTCATTTACATTACTCAACATTTCATCCAAGTTCCATATTTTCATCATACGTATCCATTTTCTATACTTGGTACACATCGAGTCTCTATCAGTTTTAATATGGTACGCTGAGTGGTTTCTCATAAACAACCAACAAACTAGGTTCCGAGTTGCTAGTTCGTATATACCTCCGCTCTTTAAAGGAATCATTTAGCCCAGATACCATACATCAACTATTAAAGAGTACGATTGTACCATACTTAAATATAAAATTTTTATTCTTAACTTCTTTATCATTCTCTTCTTATAGATATTGTCTATTTATTATCACCTTACATCCTTATTATTGGAGTTGGGTAACCCCACATTCACACTCCTTATAACTCTGCGAGATTTTTCTTTGAATCCTCTCACGCATGTTTTAATCCCTTCTTTATAAATTCTTAAATTACTTCTTATTGTTCAAACTCTATTTGAGCTTATTCATTCATTATCTTCACCTTCCTTTTCTATGGTTATAGCCTATGGTTCTCCTACCTAAGGTTTATAACCTACAGCTTTGATACCAACTGTAACGACCCCAAAATTTAAATAATTTAATTCTCGATATCGGTCGTTAACAATACATTTAACCTCTAATTTTACATCATTAAATGATAATACAACCATTGAAATTTGCGGAATAATTAAAATTTTCTATTACAAACTATTCTCGTTTCCAAAACTTTCAACCTTAACATCTAAGTATCTTAGAATCATTTTAATACTACAAGAGTTTACATCGTAAAACGATATTATAATTCAATATTAATACATTTACCGAAACATTAGGCATGGTTTATAAGAATAACAACTTGGCTAGGATATTAGATCTTCATGCATTACATTTGATTCATGTCTTTTAAGTAGCACATAGAGTTACCTTGTATCCTTAACCTGTAAAAGTGATTATTTGCAAGGTTGAGCTAGACAGCCCAGCAAAATCTAACAGTTTTCATGCATCACATAGCACATAACAACATGCTCAACATATATCTCGTAAGCATTGAACTAATATAACATAAAAGCTGCATTTCATATAAAAAGTATAAAGATTGAGTTCCTTACTCAATCAACATTCATTACTCAATCAATGTAGTCATATATTTACTTTAACATTTCATACTTTCAACATATACAACACATCACACAATTTGCAATAAAGATTTAAAACAGTTCATCATCAAGTTCACATAGCAAATAGGAACTGAAAGACTTGCCTTGATCGTTGTTTACCAATAACAATTTACAACTTACGGCTATCTGTACTTCACGTGCCCTACACAATTATATAATCATTCACATTAACTATTAGTCACATAGCAACGCATAGTAGTTGTAATGTAAACTTTACTCTACCTCCCATAACCCTTCTTATTATTCAATATACAATATTCAATTTGATTGTGTTAACTTTCAACTTATATCTCATTATATTTCCAACTAAAAGTTCATTCAAGTGTTTAAGTATTACTAAGAATCATTATTGGTTTTATATTAAACCCATTTCATATCTTATAATATTCATTTCATTTGACTTAAAACACTCTCTACGTTCATTAACATTTGTTACGGCGTTTCGATGTTCATTCGTCACACACTCGATTTCTCTCTCTTGTGTATGCTTAGTATGCTTATACAACTTATCTAATACATCATTTGTTAATGTTAAGCATCATTATGTTTACTAACATTCATGTTTTATAACTTAAAATAACATCTTTTATCGTCAGAAGCACTACACTTGCATACGTTCATGCCCGACGCTCTCTAATTGTCCCCGAAAACACAAAAGTCCTACATATGACCGTTTTGAACCCTGTTCCAGACCTCAAATTGAAAACCTTAAAGACTAAAAGTTGTAGGTCTATCCCTCCTCGTTCCGGATCATCTTGAATCGCCTCAATCGGAGTTCGTATAAAAAAGTTATGCCTATTTTACTAAAATAGGTCAAAACAGTCACACCTGACATATTTTGGGCGCAGCTGCGCCCAATTAAGCATTGGTCAAATTGCAGCTATGCCCTAGGGTGTAGCTACACTCCAAATGACTTAGGGTATAGTGCAGCTGAGCCCGTTAGCAGAAACGGGACTCTGAAGTTACTGTTCATGCGATTTTTTGACCCTTTTCTCCTACTAATCTTCATAACTTGAGTTATACACATCTAAATTAATCCGTTTTTAATTCTATGGATTCGTAATTCACAGAACTACAACATACTAGAATTATAACAATTTATAAAACCATTAACCAACCTAAAATTTGACCCAATACACATTTTCATACTCTATTTTCATGTTTTAACATCTCTAGCGAAATCGAACACCACGAATTTGTTTCTTAACCATTTCAATTAATTTAACTTTTGTTGTTTTTATAATTCAACATACTAACAACATATATCATCAATTTCAGATTATATCACGACTTCATCATAAATTTTGATTCCAAAACAAGCACTAATGTATATATATCAATAAAACTCAATTTCTTCATTATAAAACATGTTTCCATGGACTTGTTTACCAAAAATTATTTTTTAATGATAATTAACAGATTATACATACCCAATAATCTTTATAAACCAATTCCTTACTTAAATCATGCACCACAACCAATTAAAGAGAAGAAGCTTTGATAAAACATAACTAAGAAGTAAGGCTATATTATTACCTTTCAATTTCTCAGAGAATATGTCTCTCTCAACTTCTTTCTTCCTCTCTTTTTCTTTATTTTCTTAGACTTAGGAATAATAGATGTAAGCCAAATAAACTAAAGAGAACATAACGTGTTTTTACGTGGGTCTTCAGTTAAAAAGGTGTCATCAGTTTAAAATACCAAGGGCCATTATGCCTTGTTTGGCAAACCCCCAAATAAGCTTCGTTAATCCATTTCCACTTTATTTCATACTATATAGTATATCCTTTTCTTCTCTAAGTGTCATACTTTAAATTTAATTAAACTTATTTTATTAATAAATCTAATTAAATCTTACTAACCAAAATTATAATCTCTAATTAAACAATTATAATCTTATTTAATAAATCATTAATCTTCTAATTTAATTATTTAATTAAATTAGAATATTTTCAATATCCTTGCGTAAAAAAAATACGCACCAATTTTTAAATTATTTAATTTAATCAATAGTATCACACTTACATAAATTATCCCATAATAATTACCATCAAATATATTTATATTAATTCACCATTTTAATTAAGTGAATTACTCTCATTATTTATGAAATTTTAATGCATACCAATTTCATTGCCATAAAGCATAATAATCAAATTATATTATTTCATAATATAATTTTTAACTTAATTAAATTAACTAATATTATTTAGTTAATTATCTTCCCGTAACAATCTCATTTAATTTCTTTAATAGTTAAATTAACTATTAAACTTTATTTTCCAAATATATACATCTCTTTTATATTCACACTTAATCTCTTCACACCAAATCACATATTTCAAGATAAATTGTAAATATATATACTTACCCACACTCAAAACACATAATTCAAAATATATACATTTCATAATAAGAATTTTAAATTATTAAATTCTTATTTTACTAACTTATAAAAATTCGGGTTGTCACAGTTCCTCCATGTGCAGAGGATTCTGTGTTGATGGGTATTTGTGGACCCTAAGTGGACTTGTGTAGTTCTTTGAGCAGAACAACTAACTCTGCAATTTGGTTGCTTAATCCTTCGAACTCCTCACGAAAGACAGGAGTAGGATTAGATTGGCCAAATGTAGCCATGCTTGGCTGTAGGCTTAATGCCTTATTGGACTTTGACCGGGTAACAGGACCAATTGTTTCCCTACAAAAAGACTTATGTAATTTAGTCTTGAGGGAATGTAGGAAATGTTACATGCCATGTAATGTGTCCGTTTAGGAGTGTTATCCTGCAAAACGGATGTCAGTTGTTTTAATGATAAGATATCATGACATGTTTTGATATAAAAAGGGAATGTATGTACACATATTCCTTTATAATTTTCATTACATTGAGATTGACATGGAAATAAAATTACAGGTAATTGAAATTACATGTAATTGAAATGGGAAGGTATGAAGAGACTTCTCTCCGCGTTTGGTTTATCAGAGGTTAACCTATCTTAGGCTACTCTCGCAACTTTTTGGCATGAAGGTTTCCAAATCATCGCAATTTACTTGACAGGAAGTTAATCCGGTCTTTCAACTGGAGCGAATATGGGTGGTGCCTTTCCTCAACCTCGTTGGAATTAGTCTCCCTACGAGTCCAGTAATCAAACACCGACAGGATAGCCTCCTGGTGGAGGGACCACAAAACATACATTCACATACATCGTGTCTCACCGTATGGAAATGATGACATGTGCGAAGCACTAATATCACATGCATATATAGTGTGAAGCACTAAGTGCAGTATATAAATGCATTAGTACACATTCATTCAAATGTAAATGCAATATCCATACACAAACAGATAAAAGTTTTGAAAAGATTTTAAAAGCGGCTTAAGCCCTCTTACTAGTTGTCCCCAGCGGAGTCACCACCTGTCGACGTCGGGATTTTTAATTGTCCCTTTTCTGTTCTTGTCTTTTGGTGTTCTCATGTTAGGTGAGATTTATTTGAAAAAAATAAGTTATGAAAAGGTCCGACATGTATATGTCGACGAATGGACTGTAAGAGTCGCCAGTTGGTATTTTTAAATGGTTACCCAACTCAAATGAGAAAAGGTTTGCACATAGACCTAGTGATGGGACACTGTATAACTGGTCTGTGAAACCGAGATTTATTAGGGTCTGGGGGCTTGATTATATGGAGGGAAGGTGTTAGGCACCCCTCGACATCCATGGTAACACGGTGACTGCTACTTTTTAATTTAAACTTTTATCTGAGTGTGTGTGTGGGGGTGTATGTGCAGTTGTCTGGAAGTAGTGCTATGCCTCATTTGCACCTATATACAAAGGGTTTGAATTTCGTATAAAAGTTCAATTTTAACGAGATATGGCAGTGATGTTTTGTAAAACAAGTTTTTCAAACCCTTATACTCATTAGTAATTGAAGCCTTTGATACTTCCATTTTATTATGTGTTCAGCTTGATTGCATTTATTATTTTTGATATGCAAGACATCTTCGAGAAAATAAGGTACATAGCAGTGCCGAACTCCTTGTGGGCATGAGAGCCATCCAAGGAAATTCAGACACCGTGAATTATTTACAAGCTGGTTGCAACTGAAAATGTTCATCATGGGAACCGAATCTAGATTCAGGAACTGAATCTGTGATCACATCATTCCCAGGCTCACATGATGATGCAATATGTACAAAAGCTGTAAACAGTTATATATATAAAACCTGTATATATATATATATATATATATATATATATATATATATATATATATATATATAAAAGCAGTAAACGCTCCGGATGTGTATATCCAGGCTCATTCGATTCGAATTCGATAATAATATATAAGTATTTATATATATATAAAAGCAGTAAACGCTCTGGATATTATATTCGGGCTCAATTGAATTATAGTTCGATTATATATATATATATATATATATATATATATATATATATATATATATATATATATAAGCAATAAATGCCACGGATCGACGATCCGGGCATACACACGCAACACGACTGTCAACGTGAATAAGTATGTGTGCTGGAAGTGGAGAAAGGCTGAAAGAAAGCTAAGGTGTCTTACAGTGGGCTGCCAAGAAGACTTCAGATAGCTTTAAATGAATGAATACTCGGTTTCCACCTATAAAATATAGCAAAACACAAGCTCATAGGTGTTATAAAAAAGAAAGCACTCACTTTAAAGTGTGTACAAAACAAAATAGACAGGGCTTCCTCGCCTTTTCTTCTTTCTCACTATAGAAGTGTGTACATAGTAAATTGGACAGGGCTTCCTCGCCTTTTCTTCTTGTAAAATGGCCACCCCAAGTCCTCTATTTATAGAGGGGGGAGCCGCAGGTGTACCTGCGGCTACCCGGGGTGCCCTAGGCTCTGTGGGCCTTGCCGTCTCGAAGTATGTGCACGTATACAACTCGTTTGTCTGCTCGAACCTTCATAACTTTTAATCCGGGCATCTGATTGAGACGTATAATACCTTTTCAGAATGTTGTTGTCGAGAGCTACACAATGACATGGGAAATGAGGTTGTACGAAGCCGGGAAGATGGGTCCATGACCAG
This sequence comes from Panax notoginseng, assembly GCA_016801055.1. Classification (NCBI taxonomy): domain Eukaryota; kingdom Viridiplantae; phylum Streptophyta; class Magnoliopsida; order Apiales; family Araliaceae; genus Panax; species Panax notoginseng. The sequence continues at coordinate 211,542,966 of CM029013.1, read as the reverse complement.
ATCTTCATGTCTTCAAATTTAATCTGGTGTACTGTCTTGTGTAGTAGTCACTCGGGATTTGATCTATGGTTCTTGTGGGACACTTCTGTGTATAATGTGGTATGAAATGATGCTGAGACGGTGTGAATGTGGGATCGAGGTGGCAAAATGACAGTTTTACCCCTCACTAGGCTTATCTCTGGCTCTGGGCTGATTTAACAGTCGTTGCTCAGGGTTATCTCTGAGATTGGGCTGCTGTGGGTACTAAATGTTCTCAGTGTGATGCCCCCAAAATAGGTCCACACAACTAATTCTGAGTCGCCAAATACATGGTACAGAAACAACTACAAACTTCATTATTTCAATTATCGTGCAAAATACGACAAGACATATGTTGTGAGTTTAAATACAAATATTATCTTCTAGACAATATCAAAACTCAAATAAGTCCTCATTACAATTATTGATACACTATTTTACAAAATAGTGAGGACTGCTAAAACAACTGTCTGAACCCATTACTCCACACCCCGACTAGTTCTCGCTATATTCTCGCCTCCTGAGAAGAAAAATAGAACAAAAAGGAAAAGGGTGAGCTCAACTAGCCCAATAAAGAATATTGTGACTAAGATAATGTAGAATAAATTATCCTTAGTCCTCAACAGGGAAAAATTTGATAGAATACAATAGACAACAAGTTTTAGATCAATAACTGCAGCGAAAATAACAATTAGTTTGAAGAGTTAAGTAGAGAATGAAGTCTACTATCTTCTATGATTTAAAAGTCCATCATCAATATTTTATCCCTGCAACATCAATCAATATACATCTTGAATCAAATATTCATCTTTGCACTACGGGCCAAAGATATTCATTTTTATCACCAGTTGGTCATGTTCATCTCAACACCTGTCCATCTTTGCACTACAGGCCAAAGATATTCATCAGATAATCATTCATCTTTGCACTACAGGCCAAAGATATTCATTAAGTATCACCATTAAAGACTGAGGATGATAAAAAATATTTTAAAAAACGAATCTAGTGAGATAGAGGACACGATTAGGGATTCGTAATTTATTTTATCCAAGTTCAATAATACTCCATAATAATCAATTGTGGAGCAAAATTAAAGAATTAAGTTTAAAACATAGATCCAATCAAAGATAGGAACCATAACAGATAACTTGGATGAAGAAAATAAAATTTAATTTTTCTGTGAATAATGTTGTATTCATGAATAACGTCGTATACGTGAATACTGTTGTATACGTGAATAGTAATCCCGACACAGAAAGGTAAAAAATTCTATAAGAAAAGTCATACTTTGTGAATAGTACTCGTGAATAGTACCGTATTTGTAAATAGTGTCGTATACGTGAATAGTGCCGTATACGTGAATAGTAACCTCGACATAAAAAGGTAAAAATTTTATAATAAAATTCATACCAATATTTCGGTATAATGATATTGAAAGAAATAATAACATTTATAAAAAAATAACATCCCTTACCTCAAAATAACAGTACTTCTGACTGGAATATCGGATATAATATTGAAAAAAACTTGCACTGAATAGCAACTCTTAAAGTATCTAAATACTCACAAAATACGCTCGATATTATAGACATTATGCATAATATTGAGCTGTATTGTCAATGAGTATGTGGATGAATGGCACGGGAAAACTATCTTTGAGACAAGCTCTGTTCAGATCTCTATAGTCTATGCAAGCTCGTACCTTTCCTCCTGGTTTAGGCACGAGGACTATGATGGATAGCTATTCAGGGTATGTTGACACCATGATGATGTTTACTTGAAATTGTTTCAAAATTTCTTCTTTAACTTTTAAACTCCACTCAGGTTTTAATCGCCTGAGTTTCTGCCTGACTGGCTTGAATCACTCTTTGATGAGAAGGCGATGAATGACAATATCAGTAGATAAGCCAACCATGTCTTCATGAGACCATGCAAACACATCCTGAAATTGGGTTAATAGAGTAACCATGTCATTCCTTTGGTTTGGAGTAAGGTCCGTACCAATCTGGATTTGTTTGGGATTTTCTGAGGTTTCAAGGTTAAAAGAGGTTGTTTAATCAAGATTTGGCTTGGGTTTATCTTTGACCCATTCTTTGATCTCCTGAGGTATCTCATAGTCATCTTGTTCAATCTCAATCAAGTCTGAGTCCAACTTTACATCAAAGTTTCAGTCCTTGTGAAGAATAGGCACCTTATCAGCAAGTTTAGGCACATCTAACTTTAGAGTCCTAAAACAAAATGCTTTCACTTAATATATAAAACTGTTCAATCATAAAAAGTGTTAGCATAAAATGATAAGAACAACTGCTAATACTGTATAGCAAAAGTAAGCAGTTATTGTTATCTACAGGGCAGAGGGAGTTTCTGCCCTTTTTACCCTTATCGGCAAATGCAAGGAGTGCTGCTCTAATTGCTAAAGGTCAAGTCCCGGTGGACAGCTGTGATGAAGGGTTGTTGTCGTCCTCCTTCTCTTGAATGATGACCATGATGTCTGGACAATCATCATCTGGGATGTCTCTATTCATACCCTCCGTATGGATCAGGACGCGCATATTTGACAGATGTCTATTTATCTCTTATTTGCGCCTTTGATTCGTTTCCTCTACCTTCGGGTCTGGAATCATGACTTCTTTTCCTTTAACCGGTATCGGGCTTAGGAAACAACATGGCTACCACAGGTACAGGAACCTTTAATAAAGGCCGTATAGGATTATCACCTGCAGGTTTAGGCAGACGCCTTGTAGATGAAGGAGCCGGTTTATGCTTGTGAGGGTTCCTATAACTGGACCCAAAGGAGTAGCCTAGTTCGGCTGTCCTTGTCTGGATGGGAACATGAATTGGGCATTTGATTCCCTGATGATCCTTTCCTAACCCTTGTCCAAGTTGAAAACCCAAGGATATCATCTCTTGACTTGTCGACATTACCTCGACAGAAACTCTGGGTCTCAGAGGTGGCGCCCCAATGGGTTGATAGTGAGTGTTGCTCACCTCAAGGGCTTGGAAGCTGACAGGCTCAACTTCTGTATTGAAACTGATAAGGGGTATATCATTTTGAACAGGACATTCTGGCTCAGCACTGACATTGACCAGACTACTGTTGATGATATATTTGAGTTGCTGATGAAGAGTGGATGATACGGCTCCTGCCATATGAATCCACGATCTTCCCAAAAGTAGGTTGTATCCGGTAGTGATCTTAAGCACTTGGAAGGATATGTAAAATGTATGTGGACCGATTTCCACTGGTAGTTCAATCTCTCCGACATAATTTCGTCGAGATCCATCAAAGGCTTTGATGATTGTATAGCTGTTTCGAATCCTATTTAAATTGATGTTCATTTTCTCCAATGTGGCATAGGGGCAGATTTTAGGAATAATCCTCCATCTATTAGAACTCCTCTGACCACATATCCGGAAGACATAACCGCTATGTGCAACAGCTTGTAATGACCCGTCCCTTCGGGAGGTTGGTTGTGTCGGGGACTAGCTTTAAGGAGTTTAAAGTTGTGGGACCTCTTGAATTTAAGGATACCACCGAACCATAGAGGCTCAGTCATGGGTAAAGGAAATATAAAAGGCGTTCATTATCGCCAAAGTAGGTGAGGAGTAGAAAACAGTTTTTGCTACTTACTTGATGAAAGGTGATGCCAACTTTTGGTGGGGTGCCAACCAAAGTCAGGTCGGAGTAGGAGTAGTTATGTGGGATAGGTTCAAGATTATTTTTTCCAAGAACTACTTCCCTCATAGTCAGCAGAGCCGTATGGAAATGCGGTTCCTAGAGTTGAAACAAAGGGATATGATAGTGTCCCAATATGCAGTCAGGTTCAATGAACTAGCACAATTTGCTCTACATCAAGTTGATACAGAGGAGAGGAAGATGAGAAGGTTTGAACAGGGACTGAAACTCTGACTCTACAACAAGTTATCTCTATTGCTGATAGGATCGTTCTGGACGATCCTAAAGAAGGCTATAATAATTGAGGGAGAAATTGAGGATTTAATCCTCTATAATAAAGAGAGAAAGAACAAAGGTAAGACTGAGGGATCATTTAAAATTGAGGGAGGCGGTGGTAGTGGCACTAACCGGAAGGGAAAGTGGAATAATTTTGGGAATACTGAAAATAAGTAAGGAGACCCTAAGTAAAATGGAAAAGCCTGTAAGACTTACGGGAAGAACCATTCAGGAGTCTGCCTGAAGGGTAAATTTGTGTGTTATGAGTGTGGACAGGAGGGACACATCTCTCTTAATTGCTTTAATCCAAAGAAAAATAGTGGGTGTTTTGTCTCTGGTTCGATGAACAATAATATTAATGCTTATATATTGTTTGATTTGGGTGTGACCTGTTCTTTTATCTCATATGAATTTGCTAGGAACTTATGTATGCCTCTAGGGAATTTAGAGATTCCCTTGAACATAGGAGTTACAAACAAAGAAGTAATCCCTGTTGAGCACATACATAGAAATTGTTGCGTTAAGATATGGGGTCATGAACTGTCGGTAGATTTAATTCTGATTTAAATTGGGGAATTCGATGTATTATTGGGAATGGATTGGTTATTCAATTATAGGGTAGTAATTGATTGCCACAATAAGCTTGTAAACCTTAAAACTGCAAAGCAGTTTAAGGTAGTGTTTCATGGAAGTAAATCGCCAAGGCATTCTAGTTGTCTGACGATAATGCAAGCAAGGAAATTACTTAAGAAAGGATGTATGAGTTATTTAGCCTACGTTGTAGATACCCAAAGGGTGGGGTCAGATATGGGTTAAATACCCGTAGTAAATGAATTTATGGATGTATTTCCAGATGAACTGCCAGATCTTTCGTTGGATAAGGAGATAGAGTTTGTGAAAAATGTTTTGTTTGGTATGGCATCAGTGTCAAGGTCACCATATAGAATGACACCAGTTTAGATGAAGGAGTTGATGATTAAATTCAAGAATTGTTAGATAAGAGGTACATTCAGTCAAGTGTGTCTCCGTGGGGAGCACCAATGTTGTTTGTGAAGAAGAAGGATGGATCGTTAAGGCATTGTATCGACTACAGGGAGTTGAACAAAGTAACAGTTATGAATAAGTACCCGTTTCCCAGGATCGATGATTTCTTTGATCAATTAAAAGGCACAAAATATTTTTCAAAGATTGACTTAAAGATTAGATATCACCAGCTGAAAGTCAAAAGTGAAGATGTGCCAAAGACGGCATTCATGATACGTTATGGTCATTACGAGTTTCTGGTAATGTTATTTGATTTGACAAATACGCCAGCCGTATTTATGGATATAATAAATAGAGTGTTCAAGCAATACTTGGACACATTTTTAGTAGTGTTCATAGATGATATCCTTGTCTACTCTAAGACACAGGAGGATCGTGCTGAACATCTAAGAATAGTGTTAGAGATACTGAGAAATGAGAAGTTTTATGCTAAATTTACAAAACGTGAATTTTGGTTAGAGAGGATGCAGTTTTTGGGGCATGTGATTGATAAGGAGGGAATATTCGTTGATCCAGCGAAGGTGAAGGCTGTAATTAGTTGGGAGCAGCTAAGAATGCTAACTGAAGTACGACGTTTCTTAGGGTTAGTAGATACTATCGAAGATTTATCCACAATTTTTCAATTATAGCTATTGAAAGTAGTATGCACGCAAGTCAATCATATTTGATATAATAAAGCATATACTTTTTTAACAATCTTATTCATTTATTAATAAAAGAATTCATTTATTAAAGACTTTTACTTTATCTACATGCTGCTATTATTTAATATGTGATAAACCCATAGTTTTAAGCAATACATTTAGAATCATGATGATGATCATGCTAATGCGATCTAAAATTTTAGATAGCTTAACATTAAAATAGTTTCCAATCATTGAATTACTAAATATGGGATTAGTGAATCCTGATAGATTAGTACATACGTTGTTTACTCTTAGGAAGAGGATGATTGATCTCATAATTATTTATATAGAGACACTAAAGCAAGTATGTAGGTGCTTATTGTAGAATAAGTTCGCTAAATATAGCTCACTAAGGAATACCTAATGGAGATTTACTTGTCTGTTAAAAGGAATTCCTTTAGTGATAGTAGTACAAGTGATCATTAGACTTGAGATCATCATAATTTCTTATGTATGATGAGTTATATTTTGCATGTCCCTTAATACCTTTAGGACATATCAAAAGGTATGCTTGGGTATAATAATTTGTACATAGAGATAATAAAATATCAACAAAGAATCTACTACTTCTAGTAAAAGGAGAGAATGTCCTATGTGATTCGATAAATGACAAGTCAGGAATCCTTGACCAAAGTAGTGTGTAATTAAAACTGAGTTTCTAATTTGTATTATTTTGAGTTGTGCATTTAAGAATCGAAATACATAGAATTAAATAAAATAAGACTTGACAGTAATTTCAGGCCTTATATTTAATGGAGACATTATATGGTAGAAGGATTGAATTGTACAATAACTATTTACTCAAAGGTTCTTTTATAATTAATTTTGAAATCTATATTATCTAGAAAGTCGTTGATCACTAAAGGGATTAGATGGTGTTTGATAAAACTGAGTAATTAAGATCTGAATGGTTAATACATCTTAATAAATTAGATCATCTTAATAAAATAACATCTGAATCTAAAAAACTGTTTGATAACTAAAAAATGTAAAACATTTGAATGACACATTTTTACCATTTTAACCATATGAGTTATTTAAATTTTTTATTTGAATGATCTTAAAATTTGAAATTGAAGGAGTAAAATATTTATTGAGGCTATTTTTATCTATAAATTTTAAATAAACTATTAAGAGGAAGCTCTTAATTGTTAAGATTTATGTTTCTATCTTAACGATTAAGAGGCATTAAGAGATAAAAAAATTTACCAAACAAGATTTGCATCTGCCAAATCAGAGGCAAATGAATTAAAAGGCATTCAGACACAAACAAATACCACCTTACCCTTATTGTAGAATAAATATTATTTATTTAAATGAATTAAATAGTTTATTTAAATAAGATTAGAATTGTTCTAATTGATTTATTCACAACCGATTTAATATGAAGAACTTAAAGGGTCACACCATAAAAGGAAAAATATTTATTCAAGAAGAAAATGACATAAGCGTAATAATAAGTTAAGTGTATTTAATTTAATCTATGGTGATAGAATAAATTAAATAGCTTAATATTTATTATTTATTATTTATTATTTTAAAAATATTAAATATAAATTAATAAGAGGTGTCTTATTATTATTACTATTATTATTATTTAATTCGTAAAGGAGTTTGAAAATTAATTAATAAAAGTACTCTCATTAATTTCTAATTAGATTAGGAATACAATTAATTAAAAGAATTTAATTAATTAATTGAAAACCATATTCCTAAATAGTTTAGGAGGGTTGCATACATCTGTAAATAAGAAAGTCTTATTAGGGATTACGGTTACATAAGTTACACACTTAATTCCAAAAGTTGGGAGAGTACGTGTAACAACCTGAAATATTTTTTTTTAGAATTTAATTAAATAGTATAAATAATCTATGACTAAATATTACTGAGTGTAATATTTAGGAAAGGTATGTAATTATAATTCATTATTTATTATAGTGAATTGTGTGTATGTAGCATGTGAATATTTATTAAGGAATTAATATATTATAATATTTATGATATTAAAAATAAATTGTGAAAAATAATTTATTAAAAAGAAAGTAAATAAATAAATAGTATTAAAATAATTTGCAATATTAAATAATTTTAAATATACTACAGTAAATATTTTATTATTTATATAGTTTCCATTTCTATGGAAATTATGGTGGCTAATAAAGTAATTTATGGGAAATAAAATTATTTTAATATAAATAAAATAATTTATTAAATAAAATATTTTTATTTACTAAATAGTTTCCGCTTTGAAGGAAATGATTTATGGATATTTTATCTGGATTTTAAAGTGCATTATGATATTTAAAATGTATAATATTTGATGCGAAGTGATCAGAGGGTTATTAAATAAAGCATTAGAAATTTGTATATGTGTTATACTAGCATGAGCTGGGAATCATTTGAGCAAAGGAAGCTGAGTCATTACACTCATACCATGAGCTGGGTATTATGTAGCCACCAAGAAAAATCAAGAGTAGGAGCTGGTAATGTTTTACAAATATAGGATACAAAACTCAGCTAGACTATGTCGTTGGGAGAAAGAAATGGGATGTCTATATAATCCTAGCTAAACACTGAGTTCAGTTCTTTCCTTAGATAACTCAAATCTCTATAAACTCTGTAGCTCTATAACTAGATTAAGCTTAGAATTCTAGCTCTGCTCAAGGATTCAGGTTGATCAATTGTTATTGAAGAAGGCTTAAACCTCAATTAGGCAAGAGTCAGTCACCAAGGTAACAATATTATTCTTATATCAGGAATTAGTCAAATTCATATGTAATTTAAGAAAAACATTAGAGTTATATGATAGTTATACTTCTAATTAGTTATACCAAATGATTTGATTTCTCTGAAATTGGAAAGAAAAGAGTTGGAAATAACAAAAAATTTAAGCCTTGTGTCATGTATTCAGATTGTTTGATAGCAGTTACAAAAATAACTCCATGTTCAAAATATTGAAAATCATAAGGATCGATTGTATGTATGTGGTAATTGGTCATAAGTTGTAGTAGAGAATGTTATTCTGAATTGTTAACTGCTTGAAAGAGGGATTAGAAAGCATTATAAGTGATTTCATGTCAATAGGGAAGGAACTGCAGAAAGCAAAATAGGTCTGCGTCTGGTGCCGAAGTGGCGCAGCTATGCCACTTCCAAGAGCAAAACTAGCGTAGCTGCGCCGATGTTTAGAAACTGAAAATAATCTCTTTGTGTTATGCAAACTTAAGCTTGTATTTATGAACTATATGTGTCTAAAAGGATAACCACGATAGATATGCTTGACTTGAGATATCTAAGCTTAGTTTAAAAAGGATTTTAAAATGAAAAGCTAAAAAGTATAGTAAAAAATTTATCTAAGAGTTCTAACCTTGATTTCTGTCAACATTACCTTGTATACATGCTATGCTTATGGTTGAAAGGTTCTACATGATATCTAGTCTAGCCAACAATCTATTAAACTAAAATGAGCAATATATTTGAAAATAAAACTATGTATATTGAAAATAAACTTGAAAGAAAACAAAATGAAAGTCAAAAACTAGTTTAAACTCTTCTATTATGTGTACTTAATATGTTGTACAATCTTAGCATGTTAGATAAAACTAGGCATTGAGTTGCTCAAGTCTGGATTGGACAGGGAGTAGCGCAGTTGCGCAACTCCCAAGTATAAGGGCAGTGCAGTTGCGACACCCTACAGAACCACCAAGGATTTTTCATATACCATCTAAAACTTAATGCGTATTTGGTTGAGTTTCTTGGGTCTTGTTGGATGTTAATAAGTATGTTTAAACTATTTATTCATATAACAACTACATGGAGCAAGAATTTACAAATAATTTCTAAAATAGTTTTTAAAATGAAAACAAGTAAGAGTACAACCATGTAATTTATGTGTAGCAAGTGTATGACTGTGAATAACTATTGAATATGACAAAGTATATATGTTACAAATATAGATATTGGTGTATGTATATATCAAGTGTCCATGAACTAATTTGTACTTGATATGTGTACTTGGAATGTATTAGCTTGCTATACATGGCTAATGAATACCTATATTTAAATATATATGTGTAGGATATTCAAAGTAGATTTAAGCGATAATCGTAAACTACGTGCAAGGAAAATATCTTATCCATAACTTTCTAAAGTTGTATTAGCAAGTATCTAAATCTCAAACTTATTTCTATCTTGGAAAATATCTCGAATTGATTATACTTAATCAAATTCCTTCTATTCTTGCAAGTTTCCTTAAACTTATTTACATTCGAGCAAGTAAATTATATTATATGCTCGTGCAAGTTCCCTAACTTGTACAATTTGACATTGGTATGCAAATTTCTCTATTATCTCCAATTCTAATTTTTGAATTGTTTACAGATGAATCTAAGCTAATTGTTTCAGTTTGATTCACATTACAATATTTTGTCATAAGTCTTTATCTTATTGATTCAATTAAGTAGTGTTGTCCAACCAAATTATTTTGGTTTAGAACTCAAGTTTGAGTATGAACATTCCTTATTTGGGGAAACTTTTAATATGCCGAAAAGGGAATGAAAACTAGCATGTAGTGTTGATCAATGCAGGTCATAAAGGGTTGATCACCCATCGTGCCCAGGAGTTTGTCGGTTATATAGTTGAATTACTGTTATACTTATTTTGAGCATGAAAAACAAAGTTCAAGGTCTACTGAACGCTCGGCATCTATAGTCATTATGTTATTTCAAAAATGTAATCTATTAGGTTTATTATTCGGGAATTGATTCAATGACTTCACAACTATTGATCCGTTATAGAAGTATTCTCAAAGAAAACATTTAACTCTTTCATATATTGTTTATTGCATGTTATTACTTGCTGAGCAATTGAATGCTCATTCTTTCTTTGAAATTAAATGCTTTCAATGAAACGTGAACGTGCAGAAGGTATTGGCAAAGATAAGGGAAATGAGAAGGTATATGAATAGTTAAAGACGGTTGTTCTTTATAACTAGATGTTTTGTAATAAATAAACCTTTGTATGAGATATAATTTTATCTAGCATGTAATGAAGTATTTAAAGGTGGTTCTCGTACCTGGGGGTAGCAAACTCTAATGTAATATTATTCATTATTAATGTATTAAGCAGGTTGTATGAATGTTATCGTGTAGCACCAAATATGGGTTGCAAGTACCCGGATTAGTACGTATATTCTATAGAGATAGAATATAGGGTTTAGCCAAACACCCATCTTCATGATTACCAATTTTTACTCGGTGGATCACCTCTAGAAGCCAAACATTTGGGTGGCTAACATTGATCAAATGAAGGAATCTAACCCGGTAAATTCAAGGAGAGCACGAAGGACTAAGAGTTGCATTCGTACTTGAGGAAGCGCGGTTCTACAAAGGTATGAATCTGGTTCTCATTCTTCTTCTTTTAGATTGATAATTGAGCACAAAGTATGACCATGGTGATGGTTTGTATAAAAATTTTAAATTCCTATTTTATCGCGCTTCCGTTAATTTTATGTAATTAGATTGCATGATCGCGCTATATTACATGTATGAATTGATATGCGATACGATCGAATTTTTGGGCTGAATTTTTTTTCTGGTTCTGTTGCGCAGCACGGCTGTGCCCTAATCTAGAAAATCATTTCCGGGGTTACAGCGCGACCGCGCCGAGTCCTAATTCATTCGGGGTGCGGTCGCGTCTGTCTGCAGAAACTGAAATCTTTGAGCAGCTCGGCCATGCAGCATCCCAGTTCATTCTAGGCGCGACCACGCCACTCTTCAGATTAATTTTTTTTTTGTTTTCTTCAATTAATGTAAATGGCTTATTCAATTGATAAAATTTAAAATAACGATGTTTGTTTTATCTAGAATAGGATTCCATATTAATAAAAATTAAAGAGTTTAATTTTGGTTTGGTTTTTGATTATAATAAAAGAGTTTCTTTTGTTTCAAAACAAAATTTTAGCAAACATTAGCCCATTAAATGATAACGATGCATATATGGAATGAATTTATTATTCATGGGATGAATGTTATTTATTGATGCATATGGTGATATGTATGATAATAAATGGGATTGATTATGGATTATTGACCAATTTGAATTGATTTTTCTTAGTTGGATGCATGAATGATTGGGTTTTATAAATAAGGTCTGCGTACCTCGTCTACTCTAATTTTTCTCGATATAATTTCTTCCTGCCTCCTATGTATTTCCCCTTGACTGCTGAACAAGATTTCTATTAATGTAAATAATTTATGTAACAGGATTAGTTAGAATTACTTGAAGTATTGGAGACAATGGAGCAAGGAGCGCTTGAAGACTTGTTTATAATGGAGCCCGAGATTTAACTGTAACAGTTATATTTAAATTTTAGGTCTTGCACCCTAGGTTTGACCTTTTGGTTCACTTAGTGGCCCTAGTGAAACAAACTAGAATAAAGTTCATAATCAATCTGGGTAAAATATAGTATTCTATACTATATTAACCAGGATCGTAGTGCATGCGAACAAAAGACAACGATCTTGGAAGTAACTAAGATCGTAGTGTTTGCCAAACAAAGCAGGAACTGATAAAGTGTACACAGAAATATTGGTCAGCTTATGAAGAACAAGGCAAAAGTGATTAAGCATTGGGTTAGTCCATTGATGATAAGTGAACGGGAGATCAAAAGGAGAAAACGAGCTAGACACGCCACAAATCTGAAGTGTCTTGCTATTTAGAAAGGGCCAGAGAAAGGAGTCAAGCCATCAGTATCTGAGAGCAGTTGAGGCAAACAGAAGTGTTGAAGCACTGCACAAGAGAAGGAAGAGGTGTTCTACTTCGAAGATCCAATCAACACTCTTCAGGATCGTAGTGTTGACTCCACCAATCAATGAGCAACATTCAATAAGACACTACGTTCAGGTCCAAGAAGATGTGCATCAGAATCGTAGAGTTCGGTCAACTGGAGATTGAAGCATTGGTAACGGTTCAATCTGAAGATTGATATTTGAACAGAGCTTATTGAGAGCATCGATGCAAAAGGACAACCTCTGATCGAGAAATTAGAAGGGGGAAATAAAGTCGACTACCTGCCCGAGACATCAAAGTGACATCTCTGACGGGGTAGGTAAAACAGTAGACTGTAGTGTCAGAAAGTCATGTCATGTCACATCTGCAGTCTACCTCAGACAACTCAAGATCTGAAAAGAAATTCAAATAGCTCCCAACGGCTACATTCCAACAGGAAGATTGCGAAGGAGTATAAATTAACAAGAGCTTCAAAGATCAAAGGTTGTTGGAGTTGCTGAGTTTTGGAGAAATGGTGGACTGATCTAAATAGCGTAAAATAGTGAGCTTGAGTCTCTAAACCACTTAAAATCCCTTGTGTCATTTACTTTCTGTCATTTACATTATGTACTTAACTGCTATAACTGCTATGTATGTATTAACTGCTTACCACCGAACTAATTCTAAGAACAATGTATGAATGATTATGAATATATCAATGAAGGGGATCTTTTACTTATTCTGTTGTGCTTGAAAAGATTCTTATGTTTATCATATGCTAATTCATTAGCAATACAAAATAAATGAAAAAAGTATTTGAAATTAAAAAGATCTATTTAACCCCACCCCCCTTCTAGATCTATTGTGTGCCTACTGGGAACTAACAATTGGTATCAGAGCAGGTTCTCATGCTATATTCAAAAGCTAATCGTTTTGAGTCTGATCCTAAGCACATACATTGTTCTAAACTTAGTTTAATAGTAAGTCACTTGTTATAAACAGGTGAGGTCACACGTTGGAAATATTGTGTATAAGTAAATGTGTATATACACCTGAAGCTGCTCAGATTGGTCCATGTTCTTGATTGCCATATCAACAAGACCAATCTCTGCCCACGGTCAATCTTGGAGTCTGAAGACCTGACTAGGAAGCTCAAGAGATATCAACAGAAAAGAGTCAAACATCCACCAACCTGAAAAGATGAAAAGGCCATACATGCTAAGAAATGCTTATCCAGAAAAGAAAGAAGAACTTCTCAAACATGTGTCTGGCCAACCAGCAGCTGGATGTAAACTTTGTGAACTCAAATATGTCAAAGAACTAAAGATGCTGAGATTCTCTTAGCTTACATCTTCAAGACCACGACTGATTGATTGAAGGTCAATTGGAGCTACAAGTTATCAGGAGCAAATGAGAAACTATGCACATCCATGCCTAACCTCAGTATATCTAAGCTAAATGATTGTTAAGAAACTGACCGTAAAAAGGTAAAGGTACGGTTCCTCACTAATATAATTGTGTACATCATGTTGCACCTCCTTATGAACTATAACAGTATTCTTTCAAGGAATCATAATCTACCTAAAAAGGTGAAGAGAGAAAGTACACTGAAGTTGGAAACTCAAATGCTTGCAAACTTTCTCCCCATCCAAGTTTTAGGTTGAGGATGACATCTTGAAAGAAATCTGAAATGGGTCATAAGAATATCAAAGGTTAAATTAATCTAATGTGGAGTAATCTTTGCTGATGGGTTGGTATATATGTACGAACCTATGTTCTAAATGTTTGATAACACACAAAGTATAATCAGTTGTACAAGAGTATTTTGAAGATTCGTAGAAACTGATCACCTCCATGAATCAACCAAATACACATAAGTAATAGTGTTGATTCCTACTATGTGAACATTTAAACTCTGTGAACATAACCAAGCAAATGATGAAACCATCAAAGAAAAAGAGTGTTTTGCTTAAATGACTAATCTTACACACACTCATCATCATGCATCTTAAAATGTAATACCTAATGGATGTTTGCATGAATATAATTGTTGGTGAGCAATATGATGTTTATCCAAACACATAAGGAATAGGGATTTTGAAAACTAACCTAGCAGGACCCATTTAACTATGGGTACCAAAAATAGAAACATATCTAACCTGCAGGTACTTGGTCTATCTTACCACACTAAGGACTGCTGAAGCAGAAGACCTCAGTCAAGAAAATTCAATCAGCAAAAGGCTTAAGACTGTTCAGAAATGATTCTGATAAAACTCCTATATTTCAAAGCCTGTCCTTGAAGACTTGCTGAGCTAATCTAAATGAAGCTCACATGGCTGCTAATCTTTATATGGAAGCATGCCATTCAACCAAAGATGAAAAAGGTCTTATATGCTTAATCATGTAAAGCATGTCATAAGAGAAGAATCCTCAAGGAAGCTCACATCAGAGGATCATCGAGCATCAAACATGAGGAACTCATTACGGGAGCAGAACTCCACAAGTACACACTGACAAGGAAGACTACGTTCGTAGTGCTGTCAAAGGATCGTAGAATGATCAATCCTGAAGATGCCCATTTCTACGAAACAAGAAGATTTAATGACTTCAGCCAGAATGAGATATGCATGGCTGCCTTCTAATGCCCATGAAAAAAAAATCACACCTCACTGAGAAGACAGTATTAACCATGGGGGAGCAGTGATCTGTTAAGGAACAACAACATTATGATATACTATGAAGCAATGTACCAGCTACAGAGTCCCAAAACTTTATGGCTGATGAACCAAATAAAGATCCATAGTCAGTAGAAACGTCTCAAAACGTACTATTGATAACCTATCAGCCACCCAACTCAAAATCGTGGAGTGCCTACGATTAAACATCTGATCGTAGTGTAAGAGCAGGAGGACACCATGACTATAGCCAATGCAAATGTCCAAAAGTTGGTAGAGGATCTCCCCAATAGAAAAGGGTCAAATGAGATATTAGTATAAATCACTTCTAAACTATTTCATCTGGAAAGCGCCTCAGGGATAAACCTGACCCTTAGTTCATTCTAAGAGGTTGGCCTGGGCTACCTTAACCCAGAAGGATTGCTTAGTCAAGTTCATCTCAATGACCAAGACAGTCAACGATCGTAGAGTAGAGTTTAAAGAAAACTCAATGATCGTGGTGCAATCTCAACGATCGTAGAAGCAGACTCGACGATCGCAGTCTTACCAGAAGATACACTAGCTCATGAGGAGCTTGAAAGAACTGGACATTTGCTTAATCATTCAGAGTATAAGGAGACAAGGTCTGATGCTGGTTGGAAAGATGTCCTAAAGATTCATCTCAGAAGTAGAGTACCCAATCTTTCATAAAGTACATTAATGGTTAAGTCATGCAGTTCAAAATAAGGAGTAATGTCAAAACCATCCACTACAGCCTCTCTCAAAAGATGATCATTGAGTCAACAAAGGAAAACGTAGAGTCCACAACTTCTTTCCCATGCTACTCTACGAACGAAAATGGTCAACGGTCAATCCACGTCACTGACGCCTATTTGTTTTAAGAAGGAACATTAAATTGAAGAGGTAATGGGGGAGTTACAACTCATTACTGGGCATCGTGCAACCAATGGTTGGTTGACACATCATTTCTTATGTAGAGTCAGAGGGAACTTCCATAAAGACAAATTCAAATCTGCAAATAGTCATCAAAAATTATCAAACCTCTCTCCCACCCATTTTTAAACCCTAGAATTCTCTTCGAAGCCAAAATTAATTAACCCTCTAGAGCCTTGTCAAAATCACAATCAGTTATCTCTCATAAACCTCTCGAAATAAAATACCCATACTCTTCGAACTATTCAAATGGCAGATTGGCGAGTAATCACTGGCATTCAGCTCGAAACCAAGTTGTTTGAGAAATTCGAAAAGAAGTTCAGAGACATTCTTGAACTTGTGAAGAAAGCTGAATTCTCAGAATGCCTTGAGGCAAGCACTCGAGTATATGCTGACTTGGTTAAGGAGTTTTACTCAAATACCTCTATAAACTCCGGAACCCTTTCTACCAAGGTCAAAGGTTAGACTCTAAAGCCAAAATCATCTGACATCAATCAATGCTTAGGCTTTCCTGACCAAGGACTGAAAAGCCTTGATGAGATCGACACGGAATAAGCAAAAGAGATTATGGGGTACCAAAGAAACCCTAGTCTGAAGGACATGAAGAAGAAGGAGTTTCCCGAAGAGTTCGAGCTCCTTGTCAAAATAGTGGGCAAATGTATACTATGCAAGGACACTGTACTTGATCAGCAGTTGAATATTATGTCTGCAATAGTTCTAAAGAAGCGAATAAACTTTGGAGCTGTCTTGTTCGATCAGATCTCCAAATGGGTGGAAAGGGCTGAGAAAAAGAAGTTT
The DNA here is from genome assembly GCA_016801055.1 of Panax notoginseng. Taxonomy (NCBI): domain Eukaryota; kingdom Viridiplantae; phylum Streptophyta; class Magnoliopsida; order Apiales; family Araliaceae; genus Panax; species Panax notoginseng. The sequence goes on along the minus strand of CM029013.1, from coordinate 211,526,095 downwards.
ACAGATAAACCTCTGACTAAAGTCTTTCATAGAAGACTGTTGAGTATTGTGATGAAGAAGAAGCTGGGAAGCAAGATCAAGGATGATGAGGGAGAGCCTCTAAGTGTTCATAAAGTGATGTCTCCACAACTATTCATAAGCTGGAAGAAAAATCCAAAGGAAAACAGGAGGCTAACAACAATTGAAAAAAGCAGCAAAGTTTCTGCAAAGAAGAGAAAAACGAAGGAGGTGGAAAGCTTAGAGTTTGCTAACTCTGCACCAGTAGCAGTCACACCAATAAGAAAAAGATCCAAGGGTGTGAAGAAGACAGAGGCTCTACCAAGAAGTCTCTCCATTGGAGATAAAGATGAAGGTGAAAAGGTCTTAACTACATCAGCGACCACAAAGAGTAGAAGCAACAGACTGCTTCAAGGGCCATCAAGCAAGAAAGCTAAGGTGGTAAACAAGCCAGCCTCAGTTCCCCAAGAAAGTCTATCTAACAAAGAAAAGGACGTAGAGTCAGAAGAAGAGAAGGAAACTAACAGACTCAAGTTTGAGTCCTCAAAGAGCATATCCAGCAATGAAAGTGAAGCTGGAACAATGAAATAAATTGCAAAATTTGATGATAAAGAAGAGTATGAAAGCCCTATGGCTAAGTATCAAAGCATCCACTCTGATGATGAAGAAAAGCCACAAGATGACCCAATTACATCTTCAAATGGAAATACTCCAACTAGCCCACATGATGGGTCAAACGATGCTGAGTCCGAAGAAGAAGGACCTGCCATTGCCAACGCTGAACATCAAGGAAGTCTGTCCGATGATTTAGAGTCTTTAAAATCTGAAGAAGAAGAAAAGTCTGTCTCTCCTATAGCTGAACCTCCAAGGAGAAAAAAGAGCTACAGACTACTTGCTAAGTTTGTCTCAAAGAAGCAAGATGAATCCTCCACTGTAATTATTGAAGTAAGTGATGATGAATCTGAATCAAAGGAAAAAAGTGCTGAAGATGGTACTAGTGATGAAGAAGCTGAACCCACAGAAGATGATGCTAAAGAAGATTCTGGTAATGAAAATCAACAAGAAGGATTCACTGATGAATCCGATAAAAGAAGTCAAAATGTTTCAAGCTCAGAAAGAGAATAAATGGAAAAGGATTCCAGCTCTACAAATCAGGAATCAGAGGAACCAGAATTCTACCCTGTTCTTTCTCCAGCAAAAATCACCAGGAGAATAGTGGTGGAAGTCTCTGATGAACCACCAGAAGTACCTCCAGAAAGATGGGTAAACTATAGAAATGAATAGCTCAAGGTTGTGATGATGACTGCATTTGAAGTGTTTAAAAATTAGAACAACATGGAGATGGACTGCACTACTATCCTCTATAATCCTGATAATCTATTGATGAGATGGTTTTTTCAATGGATGCCTTGGTTAAAGGCACATACTGAAAGAGATGAAAGCTACTTCAGCTGGTTCTACTCTCAGTTTCTAAGCCTAGAGCTGGTGGCTCAGAACTTCCCAAGGGTGAAGAAGTTTGCAACCAAAGTGATCAAAGACTAGCCCCACTTCAAAGTCTATTGACATGCTGGCAACCACTATATTACCTATGATCTTAGAGTGGACTCTGAAGGCAGAAGGATTATGGCCAAGGAAATAATCGTAGATTCTGTTCACTCTACCACTGATGGTGTTCAAGTCCAAAATGAGAAGGCTCCATCTGCTCAAGCACAGCTATTTCACATTCCTCCATCCTCCAATAGCGATTGGTATTCAACAATTTTTCAGATTCTCAATGCTTTCGAAAAACTGCCCAAGGATGAAAATCGTAGAGTCCAATCTGGTGTTCAACAAGGGGCTGCCCAATCAGATGACCAAATTCCTATGGAGAAGGAGCTTTTAAAGAATTCTGCTGAGCTGGCTGAGAAGATATCTCTAATCAATGTAAAGTTAAAGATGTTGACAGCAATAGAAAATAACTCAGTTCAAGACAGACTCCAAGCCACTATGGTTGATGTATCTCTCAAACTCAAAGAGAGAGATCACATCTATCTGAAGGACATAAATGATCAGAAGGCGAAAGCTCTACGAGCACAGAAGGCCAATGAAGAGCAGATCCAAGTCCTCTCTGACAAGATTGACAACATGAATCAGTCTTTCTCTCTACAACTTGAGCTGAGTCAACAAGAACTCAAGATTGAGGTTGGCAACTCATCTTAACTGATGGAGCAACTAATGTCCAACATGGAGAAGCTCTCTCAAATGATTAATGACAAAAAATAGGCATAAAAAGAGGAAGAGTCAGAGGCATTCAAGGAAGAGCAAGGGGAGCAGAAGAAGTAAAGATAAGAAGGCAAAGAAGAAGATAGCAGAAGAAGAAGTTGAGTCATCATCTGAGGGGGAGCCAAATGATGATGAGCATGTGCATGCAGAAGCTGAGGGGGAGCCAAAAGAAGAAGAAGAAGGGCATACATCTGAGGGGGAGCAAATAAAAGAAATGAAGTCCACATCCCAGGGGGAGCAGGGGCCAAAAGGTTAAACAGATGAATAGTTGGTCAACAGACATCTTAGAAACATACATGGAGCAAAAGAGGTACATCTCTAACTAGTTAGGTATGTTCTAGATCCAGGATGTAAAATGTCATAGTGTATTAAATTCCATATTGTTATAAATGACATTCATAATTATCTGTTTTAGAAATATAGTTGCTCACTATATATAAGATTCATTCATAACATGCATATACATTTATTGTTTTTGTCATAATCAATAGGGGGAGATTGTCAAGAATAAGCATGAGAATATTATTCCTATTTATATATGATTTGATTATGATATATATGAATGAATATGCAAATATGCTTACATTAAGAAAAGATGTAAAGTCCTTTGATAGATAATAGGAACATATGTACAAGGACTTAGAATGAATTGATCAAATGTGTTAGGTTGATCCTACATAAGCAAAATAACTTTGTAAAGTCTTTAAAAAGAAATGATGTACAAGGACTATAAATATAGAAATATCAAGCTTGTTAGGTTGATATTATAATTTAATAGATAGGCTTGTCTGATCGTCGAGCACTACACCAGAAATCGTAATCCGACAGGAGAGTCAAGGAAAACTCGAGAGCTATTGAGGCAGAATCGTAGTCTGCAAGATATAGATCTCAGAGTTTATAGACTTCTAGGGGAGACAAAGAAGGATCGTAGTGTGTCAAGTAGTACTTCCTCAGAGCCATAGTCTACTGAGGAAACTATGTTCAGAATCGTAGAGACAGTCTGCCTACGAGCCGACCGAGCATCTGCCGAAGCTAAGTTAAGGATTGTAGACTACACTCTGAGTCGTAGAGTCTACTGATCATATCTGAGGCAGAGATCGTAGTCAAGCAAGATCAGATGAAGACTACGAACACAAGGACATAAATCGTAGAGCGTCAAGATCTGATCTCGGAGCCGTAGTGTCAGCTGAAGCTGAATCGTAGAGTGCAGAACTAAGACCTCAACAGAAGTGCTCACAATGCCAAGGAAGAATCGTAGAGCAAATACGATTCTCAAAAAATGAGCACTCCCAGAATATCCAAAGAAATGAAGCCTCTGGTCCAAGCTGTAATGTTACATCCAAACAGAAGAAAACCAGAGAGCGCTCAACGAATGGCATGCAGGCTAACAGAAGATCTAAGCACCAACCCAATCAGCATTCAGATTGAGCTGGGAAGCCATTCAAAATGAAGTCTTCCACAAGTTAATCAGAAGAGGACTTCAGTTACTGACTAATGAAAGTCAGCAAGTACAGTAGCTGTTAAGCGAACAAAAGACAATGATCTTGGAAGTAACCAAGATCGTAGTGTTTACCAAATAAAGTAGAAACTGATAAAGTGTACACAGAAATACTGGTCAGCTTATGAAGAACAAGGCTAAAGTGATTAAGCATTGGGTCAGTCCATTGATGATAAGTGAACATGATATCACATGGAGAAAACGAGCTAGACACACAACAAATCTGAAGTGTCTTGCTATTCAGAAGGGGCCAGAGCAAGGAGTCAAGCCATCAGTATCTGAGAGCAGTTGAGGCAAATAGAAGTGTTGAAGCACTGCACAAGAGAAGGAAGAGGTGCTCTACTTTGAAGATCCAATCAACACTCTTTAAGATCGTAGTGTTGACTCTACTAGTCAATGAGCAACATTCAATAAGACACTACATTCAGGTCCAAGAAGATGTGCATCAGAATCATAGAGTTCGGTCAACTGGAGATTGAAGCATTGGTAACAGTTTAATCTGAAGATTGATATTCGAACAGAGCTTATTGAGAGCATCGATGCAAAAGGACATCCTCTGATCGATAAATCAGAAGGGTGAAATAAAGTCGATTACCTGCCTGATACATCAAAGTCACATCTCTAACGGGGTAGGTGAAATAGTAGACTGCAGTGTCAGAAAGTCATATCATGTCACATCTGCAGTCTACCTCAGACAACTTGAGATCTGCGAAGAAATTCAAATAGCTCCCAACGACTACATTCTAACGGGAAGATTGAGAAGGAGTATAAATCAACAAGAGCTTCAAAGATCAAAGGTTGCTAGAGTTGTTGAGTTTTGGAGAAATGGTGGAGTGATCTAAATAATGTAAAATAGTTAGTGACCAATGAAGGTCCGAAAGCTCACTTTACGATCCACCAAGAACACTTGGAGATAAACAGAGTAAGAAGTAAAAGTGAGAGTTCTACTATATAGAAGTGAGAGTTCTACTACAAGAAGAGTGTTCTGAACTGCCAAGAGAAAGAAGAGCATCAGTGTCATCTTGATGTCTATCATGGGAAGACTCTAAGTACCAGAGAAAAGAACTTACAGTCATCTTAGCAAGTCCATCACGAGAAGGCATCAAGTATCAAGGAAGTAGATCACTAACATCATCATGGTGTCAAGCATGAGAAAGTTTCTAAGTACCTAACAGAAGAGCTTACAGTCGTCTTAGAAACTCATCATGTGCAGCCATCAAGTATCAAGAAGAATGATCTTCACTGTAGTTCAACAAGGGATCATCAGAAGTGGTTGAGTATCTGAAGAAGCTGAGCATCATGCAACACTCAACTGCACCTCAAGGATGATCACGTCAAGCTGCTAAGCATTCAAAGATGAAGTTCTTAAAGAACATCTTAGCAGCACCAACCACAACAACAAACAACATCAACAAGAAGCCAGGGCTTGAGGGGTCATTGCCCAAAGGGACTAAATGAAGTTCCAAGCCTGATGGGCTTGAAGAGTTCCTAGGGAACTAGAGGAGTTCCAAGGCTGGTGGCCTTGAAGAGTTCTTAGTTAACCGAAGTCCCAAGGCTGCTGGCCTTGAAGGAATCTTAGTGATTCAGGGTGCTGCCCTTCTTTAGTAGAAATCTTACTAGTTGAAAGCAGAAGAGTGGATTAGGAGCTTGAGTCTCTAAACCACTATGTATGTATTAACTGCTATGTATGTATTAACTGCTTACCATCGAACTAACTCTAAGAACAATGTATGAATGATTATGAATATTTCAATAAAAGGGATCTTTTACTTATTCCGATGTGCTTGAAAAGATTCTTATGTTTGTCATATGCTAATTCATTAGCAATACAAAATAAATGAGAAAAGTATTTGAAATTAATAGGATCTATTCAATCCCCCTTCTAGATCTATTGTGTGCCTACTAGAAACTAATAAAATATATATATGAAATAAATGCATGCATTCTAAACATAAGACCAAGAAATTTGGTGAAGAAAAAAAATGCTAATTGTAGCAGTTTGTGGGTAAGGGATGGGATCTAGTGCTGGACGCTTCCTCAAGGTGATGGCCAATAACTTTGACATTCTTGCTAGGTGTGTGTGTGTGTGTGTGTGTATATATATATATATATATATATATATATGCCTTTCTCACACTATGGAGTTAAACGAATAAGCAATATTTAGGAAAGCTGTATTAATTGAGGAAAGCATGGGCTAACTCCTCCTAACTAATAATCTTGGAGTTGTCTAATCTGGTGTACCATGCTCTGGCTTCTCAAGTTAGACTTTTCTGAAATAGTTACATTCTGAGCTTTTCATCCTTGGTATAAGATCTTAGCTCTCCAATGAATACCTTTAAGTGCGTTTGAGGATCTCCCAATCCATCATATTTCTCAAAATTAGGAGTCTAAAACTTTTCTGGATAATGAACCCCGGGAAGGTACAAAGGTCTGAATATGAAACACTCCCGTGTTCTCCAATTCCTTTGATGGACCGAACAGTCTCTTCCATTTGTAAAACTTTCTTCCTAATATCACCGATGTCTGGATCTTCTTTAAGATTGGTGATTTTAGGGGTTTTGTTGGTTTTATCAGACTCGGGCGTTGGAACTTCTTTATCCGGACCCTGGGTTCCTCCATGTGCAGAGGATTCTGTGTTGATGGGTATTTGTGGACCCTGAGTGGGCTTGTGTAGTTCTTTGAGCAGAACAACCAACTTTGTAATTTGGTTGCTTAATCCTTCAAACTCCTCGCGATAGGTAGGAGTAGGATTAGATTGGCCAGATGTAACCATGCTTGGCTGTAGGCTTAATGCCTTTTTGGACGTTGACCGGGTAACATGGCTAATTGTTTACCTACAAAAAGACTTATGTAATTTAGTCTTGAGGGAATGTAGGAAATGTTGCATGCTATGTAATGTGTCCGTTTAGGAGTATTATCCTGCAAAACAGATGTCAGTTATTTTAATGACAAGATAGCATGACATGTTTTGATATAAAAAGGGAATGCATGTACACATATTCCTTTATATTTTTCATTACATTGAGATTGACATGGAAATAAAATTATAGGTAATTGAAATTACAAGTAATTTAAATGGGAAGGTATGAAGAGACTTCTCTTCGCGTTTGGTTTATCAGAGGTTAACCTATCTTAGGCTAATCTCGCGGCTTTTTAGCGTGAAGGTTCCCAAATCATCGCAATTTACTTGACGGGAAGTTAATCCGGTCTTTCAACTGGAGCGAATATGGGTGGTGCCTTTCCTGAGCCTCGTTGAAATTAGTCTCCTTACGAGTCCAGTAATCAAACACCGACAGGATAACCTCCTCATGGAGGGACCACACAACATACATTCACATACATCGCGTCTTACCGTATAGAAATGATTACACGTGCGAAGCACTAATATCATAGGCAGATATAGTGAGAAGCACTAAGTAAATGAATTAGTACGCATTCATTCAAATGTAAATGCAACATCCATACATAAGCAGAAAAAAGTTTTGAAAAGCATTTAATAGCGGCTTAAGCCCTCTTACTAGTTGTCCCCAGCAAAGTCGCCACCTGTTGGCGTCGAGATTTTTAATTGTCCATTTTATGTTCTTGTCTTTTGGGTCTCTAACTTTTAGATTAATTTTGATGATAACAACAAATAGTAAATAATTTAATTAAAAAGGTAGAATCCTCTCCATAGAATTTTTTATTTTAATTATTTTATTTATCTTATTTACTTTGACCAGAAATATTTTCTAATTCTTATTTAATTGATTTTCTTAATCTTGATGTTTTAATGTGTTAAATCAATTGGGTCATGAATTATGGGACAAAAATCATATGTTGATCATCAAATGCTTATTTGACCATATTAGAAAAGAGGATGGAGATTTTGATTAAATCATTTTTTACATATGGGCATTTTCAATTTATTTTTATTATTTAAAGATTATTTTAAGTTATCTTAAAATTAGGCAAATATATTTTATTACTTATACATATATTATATATCTATATATATATATATATATATATATTGGCAAAATGAGACACTTATTTTGGGACATCAAGAAACCGTGTACTGGCATGCAAGTTGTTAGTCAAATCTTGTCATTTAATACATATATCAGTAATATATATATATATATATATATATATATATATATATATATATATATATATATATATATATATATATATATATATATATACAGGAAAGTTCAATGACAGAAGTTTTAAATAACATTAAATCCTTAAATGACAGAAGTATTTAAAACAAAAACTCAGTCTCGACAAAGCCGCGTCTTTTTGACTTTCTACCCAAAGTCGCCCAGTCGACTCTTCTCCCCCAAATTCGTCCCATATTCGCCAACTGAGTTCTTCTCCAACACCTATCTGATCGCGCGTCTCTCCAAATTGGAGAACCCTAGATGTCATTCTCCCCATAGTCGAGCTTGTCTTCGAGTGAGAATCGCGATTGAAGCAGACTAGGAATCGCGAACTGAGAATCTCTCCAAATTGGAGAACCCTAGATGCCATTCTCCCCTCTACTTAACTAAAGCTTCTCTAAGATTCGGGCAAATCACTAAGAATCGGTATGTAAGTTCCTTTGTGTATGTAAGCTTCTCTAAGATTAGGGCAAATCACTTATTTTGTGTATGTAAGCTCCATTTTATGTTTTTGTCTTTTTTTGAATTAAACTTGGTGCCCAGTTCCTCATACTTGCATATCTGTTTTTGAATTCAACTTGGTGAGAATGATATCCTTCTGTTTTTGAATTTTTTAAGATGAGAATTATATTTCTTTTTTGGTTTATTGAGGAACTTTGTCTTTATAATGAATTTGGAACTTGAATATGTTGAGGAATGAAGTAATGCAGTGTATGTTGAGGAATTTTACTGAAATTGGGAGGTATGTTAAGGTGCTTATTCTTTAATTGTTAGGAATTTTACTGAAATTGGGAGGTATGTTGAGAGAATGATAATTTTGCTTATTCTTTAATTGGCTTGAATTCAGGTGCTTAGGCTTGCGAATCGTGCACAGGAAAGGAAAAGAAGGGAAAAGAGTGTGGATGGGGTGCTGTGTATCTTTTGCATCAGAGCAACCTCAAATAGAGGGATAGTTAATAGTAGTAGTACCCACATTTTTGGTGAATACAAGTAGAAGAGCCGTTATTGTTGTTTGTACATGTACATATTTACGTTGAACCAGAATTTCTTCCTTCTCTACTCTACCTTTCCTGTAACTGAAAACAAGTGATCAGTTTATTATAGCAACCAAAACAGACATCTTTTGGTAGTGGAATGCTGAAAATGGTACTCTTTATGAATAATTAATTTTTCAATTAGATATTTTTGAAATTGATTCAAAACCCAATTATTTTTAATAATCGTGCACATGATTGTTAGTCTAAATGACATAAAGCTTATGAAAATTGTAATGAACTGTTAGTTAGGAAAGAAAAGAACACTGGTGTAAACAACCAGATGACATAACAGAAACTTCAAAACTAATTTAATCCAGCATTAGAAAGCTATGCACTGTTACATGCACAAGCACAGAAACTTTATAACTACTTTAATCCATCATTTGAAGGCTATACACAAACAAAAGTACCCACATAAACCACATTCAAAAAACATGAGGTTAGCAGCTGGACAAATCATCCAACTTTTTCAAACCAAATCAGATTGTAAGCAAAACAGAACAACTTTACAATGTTAACCAACAAAAGCAGATCTTCAACACATCTAGTCTTGACCTCAGTGTCACATTTCATCACCACATGCTGAAAGCTGAGAAGAACAGGCAGCTCCAAAACTACACCAAAAGCTAGACATTGCTGTAGCCAAAAAGAGCACAAAGACATACATTGCTGAATCCAAAAAGAGCACAAAGAGATACTAGCGGACCAAAAAGAGCAGCACAACCATTCAATCTCACAACAAATTTAGAAATTAAGGACATGACATAAACTAACCAATATCTTTTTTACTCAACTTAACAAGTAATTCTTCTCACTGAAACATACACATGCATATAAAAACTAAATAACAGGTGAAACTCTAAACAGCAGTGCCTCCAGTTTGGTGCAACATCGCATCTTCCATCTCCAGCTGTAAATTTACAAAAAAATAATACAGGGTCATAAGTTTGTACTAAAAATATTGCACCTGTAAATGCATATAAAAATAATACAGGGTCATAGAATGACTAGATTGAAATGTTAAAAAAAATACTTTAGTACCTCAATCTCAGTTGCACCTGGGGGTGAATCACTATCATCGTCATCTGCACTTGGATCCTGAGTAGCATCATCATTTGATACTCCAGTTCTACATTTAAACAAATTACAAAGTCATTGTCAAATTTCAACAATTAGCAAAGTCAAATTTAAACATGCCGACAAAGTCAAAATACGTAAACTTGCTAACTGATTATTAAGCACGGGACAATTTCTTTTATCGTGGGTCACACCAACTCTGCCACATCCATTACAACGTCTACCCTTGGAATTCTTTGCTTTACCCAAAGCCCTTTCTTTACCACCCTTCAACCTTTTGCCACACCCTTTTGCGCGCACTTGGTTTGGCTCAATGTAACTATGATCATAAGTACATGTCTTGTTAACCGACTTGGATACACTCATACCACCACACTCCATTTCATTGTTTCTTTTGGAACCATTCTTTCCAATAATATGATTGATCATTTCATCCACAACACCAAACTGTTCTTTTAAGACATTTGTTGCTTCTTCATTTGTGAGAGCCCTATCAATGAAATCTAAGGATTGTTGAATCAATTGATTCCGCAAGAGTAAGTAGGGCTTGTCATCTTTTATCGCCACACCATTAGCATCAATTACACCACTTGATTTTGCTATCTTTGTCCACCTCTTCAAAATATATTTGGTAGGCAATTTGTCAAGATCATGATACTTATTCAAGTAAGCTATCACATGTCGACATAGGATTCCCAAACTCTCAAACTTTTTGCAAGTGCATGTAGCATAATCTAAAGATTTGTCGTAATGAATTGCTCTTACTTTACAGTTGTTAACATTCCTTCGATAAATCTCATAGACATGGTAGTTGACATCCTCTTTCATAAGATCAAACCTATAATTCAAGCTCTCACACAACTCTTCTTCAAATTTATAATATACAGAGTGTGTGTAAATGTCAACCATTTGGACTAAAAAGTCAAGACGATTTTTGATTCTCGACCTCTCAACCAAATCTTTGTTATCCGAAACCAACTCCCCATGTCGTTGATGTTGAAGGCCCCGACCAAATTGAATCATAAAATCCACTAAAGAATTTTTTTTTGAAACAAATTTTTTAAAAAAGGAATGAGAACTCTCCGCTCGTTGGCTACTTGACATGCCGGCTGAGAAAACATGATTCACATGTGCGGGTACCCATCTAGAACGGATGTCATACATTGATTGTAGCCATTTATTAGCATTCAACCCACTTTTCTCCATCAGTTCCACCCAAGTGGACTCAAACTTTTCCACAGTCTCCGAATTTCAAATGCAATCTGCAAACTCTTTATAATAATCCTTGAATTTTATTGAGTCAATCTTCTCTGAAAATTTGGTCAAAATGTGCCAACTACAATACTTATGATAGGTATTAGGAAGGATATGTGAAATTGCATTTGTCATAGTCGGATCCTGATCGGTGATAATTATCATAGGGGCATCACCTGGCATTGCTTCCAAAAAACACTTAAAATGCCAAACAAAAGTTTCTATGGTCTCATCACTTAAGAAAGCACAACCAAATACAATAGTTTGCCCATGGTTATTAACCCCCAGTAGTGGTACAAATATCATTCCGTAACGATTAGTATTGTATGTGGTATCAAAAATGACAACATCACCGTAAAAGCTATAAGCCCGTTTAGAACTTGCATCGGCCCAAAAACAACGAGTAATCCTATTTTCATTGTCTGTGTCAATTGTGAAAGTGAAAGCAAGATTCTTTTGTTGTTCTAACTGTAAGTACTCATTCAACATATCACCATCATGTCCCTTTAACTCATTGCGCTTGTCTCTTTCGAAGTTGTACAAATCTCGTTGCGTGCAACCAATATTTTCAAACCCTCCCGCCTGAACTGCAAGTAAATTGTAGTGTTGGCGTTGTGGTATATTCACCATGCCAAGTTGTTGACTCAAAGATTTTTGTGCAGTTGACACATTACGCTGCGATCGTAAAAGATGCCTCTTATGTGGGGTTGACAATGGGTGAGAATGACCCTCCTCAATTTTCTTAATTACGTATAAGTCATTTCTTTTGACCACTACAATTCTTGTAGTACAACCTTCTTTTGTCGATCCACGCTTTCTTTTTACTACCACATCGGCTAATTGTTTGCCCTTTCCTTGCTTATAACACACATACTCCTTCCTATAAATCTCATCACTTCCCGCCTTTTTTGTCTCATACCACTTCCGCACACTAAAACCAGCATGCATTGCATATGTATTGTAAAAAGTGTGAATTCCATCTAATGTTTGAAATTCTTGACCTAGCTTAGGTGTAAACTCATCAGCAACTTGAGGACAGTAGACAAAATTGTTAGTATTGTTCACATTCAACCCCTCTGAACTCAAGTTATCCTCATTCATTTCTATTTCCAAATCCATTTCTACATTATCCCCACAACTCCCTATTTCATGGTCCATGTCATCCATTATACCTGATATAAAAAATCATCAAATATTCAAATAATGTGAATATAGCCCTCTAGTGGATTGAGAAATATTATAGCCCTATTCAATTTGATTTTACAATTTGATTTCACAAATGTTCCAATTTGATTTTAAAAATGTTCCGTCACCTGACTTAGTAACACTAACACTCCCTTCTTACCACTTAACAGCTACCAAACAAGTCTTTAATTTGAATAGGCTTTCGAGTACCAGAAAATGTGAATAGGCTTTCGAGTACCAAAAAATTAAGGATACTCTCAGCTTAAACAAACAAAATTGTGTTCTGGATAATCAGATTATAACACATACCTGATTCGCTCAAGAAGCGACAAGAATAGAGAACGCAGAAGCTTGCCCTAACTTCTAAATCGCTCAACTTGGACAGACGATTTGGTTGGAGTGTCTGCGATTTGCTTGGAGTGTCTGGAGAAGGGCAAACGAGATTGGGTTTGGAGAGGGGCAGACGATTTGGAGAGAGAGAGGGGAGCTCAGCTTGTCAGATTCGCGAATTTGGAGAGGGAGGAGAGAAGCGAGATTTGGGTTTTTTTAAAAAGGCAGGGAAGAGAGGCCTTTAAATACTTCTATCATTTAAGGATTTTATGTTACTTAAAACTTTTGTCATTGAACTTTCCTGTATATATAATACTTCTATCATTTAAGGATTTTATGTTACTTAAAACTTTTGTCATTGAACTTTCTTGTATATATATATATATATATATATATATATATATATATATGGGGAATGATCTATAGCATCTATTTGTTATGGATCAAAAATTGACATATAACATCTTAACCATTCGTTTGTTAAATGAATGACTGAGATTTAATTTAAAAACATGTTGTCTGCTAGACTTATTAGCGGACGTATTAAGTAATATTTTTGGACGCTTATACCCCATCTGCTAGTATGTCTAGCGGACCAATTATAAATAAAAAGAGGCAAAAGTCAGTACAAGACAACTCACGTGGGCTCATTAACCAAGCACATCAGCTGAAAATTTATAATCAAATAGCCAAGTGGACCCTCAAGAGCTCCGATCAGACTCTCCAAGCAAGTTCCTGCGTCCTCAAGAGCAGCCTTGGGCATTAAACTCACTGCAACATCTGCTGGACTCATATTGACTTTCTCCAACAACAAACATATTTTCACAAACAAATGGTGTGATTCAAGATGAAGATAGTTCTTAGTTAGCACCTAGAACGATTCAAAGTTACAGTAGGACAATTTAATATGCTTATCCATTCTTCCCCTCCGGATTAGTGTAGGATCCAGTTTTTCCATGGTTGTAAAGACAATGCATCTTTCTTCCCGACAAGCCGACCATAGCCCGTCAATATAATTCAGAAGCCCAAAGAGAGTTACCTTACTGCTTTTTGATTCACTTTCATCTTTAACTAATTTCTTCATAGGATCCTCTTCTTCATTTTCCTTTTTCTTCTTCCTCTGTCCAGTGAGATCTATTGAACAATCAAGATTTTCAATCACAACAATCGAATTGCTTGATGTTTCGATCAACAGTTTCCTCAGCTCAGTATTATCCTTAACTGCTATTAATTCAAGATCATAAATATCGTACACTAAAAAATTGGCCATGGCAGAAATCATTGTAGACTTTCCAGTCCCTGGGGGTCCATAAAGAAGATACCCTCGCTTCCATGCTCTACCAATTCGAGCATAACAGTCTTCTGCCTTACTGAACGTAAGTAGGTCATCCATAATTTCTTTCTTCTTCTCCGTGCCCATTGCTAACGTTTGAAATGTGGCCGGGTGCTCAAACACTACATGACTCCAATATTATCCGGAGTTGGTATAAAGCTTCCGCTACCTGTTTCTTATTTTGATCGACTTGCCCTCTTTCAATACATGACTCAGATATGGCCCGATGATGAGTTCCCTCTGCTTTTTATGGAACAAGAGTTTATAGTATCTCTTCTCAACTTTAATTTTTTGGAAAGAAAATGACTGCGCTTTGGAGATAGTTTTTCCAGAAACCCACCACACCTTCACTCCTTTGAATTCATATGCTACTTCTTCGATTTATAGCCAGAAATTTGTTTCAGTCCGTGTAGTTTTGCTTGGGCGCAGCTATTCTTTGAGCCAGCGGTTGCTTGTCAGTGGTTTTGCTGGCCCTATTTTGTAGCTGGTTTGGGTTGCCTTATTGACTACGAATATCAGATGTTGAGGGCCAACTTGGCTGTTTGGTTATAAATTTTCAGCTGATGTGCTTGGTTAATGCGCCCACGTGAGTTGCCTTGTACTGACTTTTGCCTCTTTTTATTTATAATTGGTCCACTAGACATACTAGCGGATGAGGCATAAGCGTCCAGAAATATTACTTAATACGTTCGCTAGTAAGCCTAACAGACAGCGTGTTTTTAAATCAAATCTTAGTCATTCATTTAACAAACGAATGGTTAAGATGTTATATGTCACTTTTTGATCCATAGCAAATAGTTGATATAGATCATTCCCCTATATATATATATACACATACACAAACTAAGTACACATGTGTTGGTCAAATTGTGCATTAAATAAGTGAATTGATTTTGGCTTGTAAAAACCGAACCATGCATGCATAACATTTGTAAAGAAAAAGTGTGTTGGCATTAATTTTGAATACAAACATGTGTTGGTCAAAGTGATTCAATAAATGATAAGTAAATTATTTTTGGTTCGGGCGGTTTTTAGAGTACTGGCCATTAAATGAACTGCGTGAAATCTGTTTTCATCTAGACCATTAAATTTAAAAATACATCACCCAAACCATACATTCAAAATTAGATTTTACAAATTACATTTTTGCCCCCGACTTCAAAAATCTATAAATAGGAGGCCTTTCTTTCATTTTTAATTTGACAATTCACTTTCAAGAAAAGCTTATTTCTCTCATACATACTCTCTCTCTAAAAAGCTTTCTCTCTCTCATCTTATCAAAGTTCTAATCATTTGAGAAGAGAAAAATTAGTCTAAGCAAATTGAGATAAGTTGTTTGATTTATTTTATTTATCTCTTTCTTATTTATATTTATAGATATACGAATATAAATTATTATACACAATTTTATATATCTATATTTCATTTATTTATCAAATAAAAGGATATTTGGGCGCCGCAAGGTTACGAAGATACACCTATATGGAGAGGAATTCGAACTGTACGATTCCTTATAGTATTCAGTAACCTTTTATTGATATTATTTATATAAATATCGTAAAATAGATACGACACTTGATAGTTCAAAACAACACTGAGATACTGCTCCAAAAAGAGTAGTCATCCGAACTGAATTTGAGAATCGTAGTGATCTATTAAAAATATTTATATAAATATTAATTTTAAAAATTATAAATTTTGTCGTACTTAGACGTCGCAAGGCTACGGAGTTGCACCTCTACCAAGAGGAATTCGAACCGTACGATTCCTTATAGTACTAAGTGACATTATTTATAAAAGTTCACATAATAGATAAAATATTGTTATATATTATCTAAGTTAAACAAATATATTTATTATATCATGTATTGCTTAACTGATTTATTTATTATTCTTGATATCTGTTATCACAAGTATTTGATCATAAATTCATTTATTCATAAAATACTTGTTGCATAATATAAAAGTTATTTAAACTTTAATTTCACAAAATTAGGTGAATATATTTGCTTAAATAGAATTATATTTGATTCAAAGCTTAAAATAACTTATTTGCTTACTCAGAAGCATTTTCACTCTAAAAGTTGTTTAAACTTAAAGTTACTTTTCCTTACTCCTTAAAGAATAATTCTTTATAAATCTGCATTAAATTATATATCTGCTTAAACATAAGTATTTTTGAGTAGAAGCTAAAATTGATCTATTTACTTATTCAAGAAGAATTTTTCATACAAAATATAAAAGTTATTTAAACTTTTATAACAAAGCATAATTTTCATATTTGCTTACACAGAAGCTTTATTTGATCAAAGCACAAATTAATATCTGCTTACTAAGAAGTATATTTTCTCAAGTATAAAAGTCTTTGAACTTTTATAAATATATTTGCTCTTTAATTGATATCTGCTTATTTAAGAAGCATCAATTTGTACTAAATCTTATCTGCTTATTTAAGAAGCACATTGTTGTAAAAATCTTTTGTAAAAGGAGAAAAGGTCAGAGTTAGTTTATTTTATGTACCTGTGAGAAAGACGAGTAATTCTTCGACCAAGACCAGAGTCTTAGAGAGGTCAGTGGAAAGTTGGGTCTCTAGTGTACTTGTGAGGTGAGGACTAGGCTATTGTTTCAAGACCGGATCATAGAATAGAACTGAACTCAAAAGAAGTACAACTAAGCTGGAGGAGGGAGCGGGGAGCTTGCTGTCCAAGATAGATTAGTTGGGAATAGTTGGAAGTTTATCTATAAGACTTTGTAAAGGCTTCTTCGCCTATTGAAGGAGTATTTATTACTGATAGTAATAGTGTCCTAGAGAGGAGCTTGAGACTAGACATAGTAGCATACTCGAGAAGTATGTTGTGAACCAGACAAACCTGTGTGCATTGTGTGATTAATTTTTTTACTGTCTTGCATATTAATTTCTAACACTACAAATTAATTATTCAAAAATTCAAAAAGGCCTTAAATAATTTTTAAATCCGTAATAATCTATTCAACCCCCCCTTCTAGATTATTATTGGACTTTCACTCATGTTAGGTGAGATTTGTTTGAAAAAAACAAGTTGTGAAAAGGTCCGACATGTATATGTCGACGATTGGACTGTAAGAGTCGCCAGTTGATATTTTTAAATGGTTGCACCAACTCAAATGAGAAAAGGTTTGCACATAGACCTAGTGATAGGACACTGTATAACTGGTCTGCGAAATAGAGATTCATTAGGGTCCGGGGACTTGATTATGTGGAGGGAAGGTGTTAGGCACCCCTCGACATCCATGGTAAAACGGTGACTGCCACTTTTCAATTTAAACTTTTATCTGAATGTGTGTGTGTGTGTGGGTCTATGTGCAGTTGTCTGGAAGTAGTGTTATACCTCGTTTGCACCTATATACAAAGGGTTTGAATTTTGTATAAAAGTTCAATTTTAACGAGATATGACAGTGATGTTTTGTAAAATAGGTTTTTCAAACCCTTATGCTCAATAGTAATTGAGGCATTTGATACTTCCATTTTATTATGTGTTTTGCTTGATTGTTGTTATTATTTTTGAGACACGAGGCATCTTCAGAAAAATAAGGTACATAGCAGCGTCGAACTCCTTGTGGGCATGAGAGCCATCTAAGAAAATTCAGACACCATGAATTATTTACAAGCTGGTTGCAGCTGAAAATGTCCATCATGGGAACCGAATCTAGATTCAGGAACTGAATCTGTGATCACATCATTCCTAGGCTCACATGATGATGCAATATATACAAAAGATGTAAACAGTTATATATATATATATATATATATATATATATATATATATATATATATATATATATATACATAAAAGATGTAAACGCACCAGATATCACACCCAAGCTCAGTCGAGTCGAATTCAATAATAATATATATAAGTATTTATATATATATATATATATAAAAGCAGTAAACGCTTCGAATGTGTACACCTAGGATCAGTCGAGTCGAATTTGATATATATATATATATATATATATATATATATATATATATATAAGTAATAAACGCCATGGATCGACGATTCGGGCATACACACGCAACACGACTGTCAACGTGAATAAGTATATGTGCTGGAAGTGGAGAAAGGTTGAAAGAAAGCTAAGGTGTCTTACAGTGGGCTGCTAAGAAGATTTCAAATAGCTTTAAATGAATGAATACTCGGTTACCACCGGTAAAATATAGCAAAACACAAGCTCACAGGTGTTATGAAAAAGAAAGCACCCAGTTTAAAGTGTGTACAAAGTAAAATGGACAGGGCTTTCTCGCCTTTTCTTCTTTCTCACTATAGAAGTGTGTACGGAGTAAATTGGACAGGGTTTCCTCGCCTTTTCTTCTTTTAAAATGGCAACCCCAAGCCCTCTATTTATAGAGGGGGGAGCCACAGGTGTACCTGTGGCTACACGGGGTACCCTGCGCTCCGTGGGCCTCACCGTCTCTAAGTACGTGCACGCATACACCGCGTTTGTCCGCTCGAACCTTCATAACTTTCAATTTGGGCATCCGATTGAGGTGTATAATACCTTTTCGTAATGTTGTTGTCGAGAGCTACATAATGATAAGGGAAATGAGGTTGTACAAAGTCGGTAAGATGGGTCCATGATCAGATCTTCAAGTCTTCAAATTCTATCCGGTGTACCGTCTTACGTAGTAGTCACTCGGGATTTGAGCTATGGTTCTTGTGGGACACTTTTGTGTAGAATGTGGTCTGAAATGATGCTAAGACGACGTGAATGTGGGATCGAGGTGGAAAAATGACAATTTTGCCCCTCACCAGGCTTATCTCAGGCTCTAGGCTGATTTAGCAGTCGTTGCTCAAGGTTATCTCTCAGATTGGGTTGCTGTGGGTACTGAATGTCCTCAGTGTGACGCCCCCAAAATAGGTCCACATAATCCATTCTGAGTTGCCAAATACATGGTATAGAAACAACTACAAATTTTATTATTACAATTGTCTTGCAAAATACGACAACACATATGTTGTGAGTTTAAATACAAATATTATCTTCTAAATAATATCCAAACTCAAATAAGTCCTCATTACAATTATTGATACACTATTTTACAAAATAGTGAGGACTCTTAAAACAACTATCTGAACCCATCGTTCTACACCCCGACTAGTTCCCACTATATTCTCGTCTCCTGAGAAGAAAAATAGAACAAAAAGGAAAAGGGTGAGCTTAACTATCCCAGTAAAGAATATTATGACTAAGATAATGTAGAATAAATTATCCTTAGTCCTCAACAGGAAATAATCTGATAGAATACAATAGACAACAAGTTTTAGATCAATAACTGCAGCAGAAACAACAATTCATTAGAAGAGTTAAGTAGAGAATGAAGTCTACTATCTTCTATGATTTAAAAGTTCATCATCAATATTTTATCCCTGTAACATCAATCAATATACATCTTGAATCAAATATTCATCTTTGGACTATGAGCCAAAGATATTCATTTGTATCACCAGTTGGTCATGTTCATCTCAACACCTGTCCATCTTTGTACTACGGGCCAAATATATTCATCAGATAATCATTCATTTTTGCACTACAGACCAAAGATATTCATTAAGTATCACCATTAAAGACTGGGGATGATGAAAAATATTTTAAAGAATGAATCCAGTGAGATAGAGGACACGATTAGGGATTCGTAATTTAGTTTATCCAAGTTCAAGAATAATCCATAATAATAAATTGTGGAGCAAAATTCAAGGATAAAGTTCAAAACATAGATCCAATCAAAGATAGGAACCATAACACATAACTTGGATAAAGAAAAGAAAATTTAATTTTTTTATGAATAGTGTCGTATTTGTGAATAGTGCCGTATACGTGAATAGTAACCCCGACACAAAAGGTAAAAAATTCTAAAAGAAAAATTATACTTCGTGAATAGTACTCGTGTATAGTATCGTATTTGTGAATAGTGTCATATACGTGAATAGTACCGTATACGTGAATAGTAACTTCTACATGAAAAGGTAAAAATTTCATAATAAAATTCATACTAATATTTCGGTATAATGATATTGAAAGAAATAATATTATTTATAAAAAAATAGCATCCCTTACCTCAAAAGAATAGTACTTCTGATTGGAATATCAGATATAATGTTAAAGAAAACTTGCACTAAATATCAACTCTCAAAGTATCTAAATACTCACAAAATACGCTCGATATTATAGACATTATGCATAATATTGAGTTGTATTGTCAATGCGTATGTGGATGAATGGAACGGGAAAGCTATCTTTGAGACAAGCTTTGTTCAGATCTCTGTAGTCTACACAAACTCGTACCTTTCCTTATGGTTTAGGCACGGGGACTATAATTGATAGCCATTCAGGGTATGTTGACACCATGATGATGTCGGCTTGAAATTATTTCATAATTTCTTCCTTAACTTTTATAAACTCCACTTAGGTTTTAATCACCTGAGTTTCTGCCTAACTGGCTTGAATCCCTCTTTGATGAGAAGGCGATGAATGACAATGTCAGTGGAAAAACCGACCATGTCTTTATGAGACCATACAAACACATCCTGGAATTAGGTTAATAGAGTAACCATGTCATTCCTTTGGTTTGGAGTAAGGTCCGTACCAATCTGGATTTGTTTGGGATTTTCTGAGGTTCCAATGTTAAAAGAGGTGGATTAATCAAGATTTTCTGAGGTTCCATGTCATTCCTTCTCTTGAATGATGACCATGATGTTTGGACAATCATCATCTGGGATGTCTCTATTCATACCCTCCGTATGGATCAGGACGCACATATTTGATAGATGTCTATTTATCTCTTATTTGCGCCTTTGATTCATTTCCTCCACCTTCGGGTTTGGAATCAGGACTTCTTTTCCTTTAACTGGGATCGGCTTCGAAAACAACATGGCTTCCGCAGGGGCAGGAACCTTTAATAAAGGCCGTACATGATTATCACCTACAGGTTTAGGCAGACGCCTTGTAGATGAAGGAGTCGGCTTATGCTTGTGAGGGTTCCTATGACTGAACCCAAAGGAGTAGCCTAGTCCGGCTGTCCTTGTCTGGCTGGGAACTTGAATTCGTCATTTGATTCCTTAATGATCCTTTCTTAACCCTTGTCCAGGTTGAAAACCCAAGGATATCATCTCTTGACTTGTCGACATTACCTCGACAGAAACTCTGGTTCTCAGAGGTGGCACCCCAATGGGTTGATAGTGAGTGTTGCTCACCTCAAGGGCTTGGAAGCTGACATGCTCAACTTCTGTATTGAAACTGATAAGGGGTATATCATTTTGAACAGGACATTTTGGCTCAGCACTGATAGTGACCAGACTACTGTTGATGATATATTTGAGTTATTAATGCAGAGTGGGTGGGACGACTCCTGCCATATGAATCCACGGTCTCCCCAAAAGTAGGTTGTATCATGTAGTGATCTTAAGCACTTGGAAGGATAAGTAAAATGTATGTAGACTAATTTCTACGGGTAGTTCAATCTCTCCGACATCATATCACCGAGATCCATCAAAGGCTTTGATGATTATATGGCTGCTTTGAATCCAATTTAAATTGATGTTCATTTTTTCCAATGTGGCATAGGGGCAGATGTTTAAGGATGATCCTCCATCTATTAGCACCCCTCCGACCACATATCCGAAAGACATAACCGCTATGTGTAACAGTTTATAATGACCCGTCCCTTCGTGAAGTATGTCATCATCAGTGAAGGATATCACATTACTGTTGAAAATGTGATCAACCAGATGATGAAATTTTTTAACATCCATTGTCTTTACCAAGTGGGCTTCTTCTAATATTTTTAGTAAGACCTTCCGATGATCTTCTGAAGAGAAAACTAAGTCTAGAATAGAGATCTGTTGTGGAGCTTCTTTCAAGCTTTGAACCACCTTGGCTTCATTGTGTCCCATCTTGCGGAGGAATTCTTCAATCTTCTCCCTTGGACTTTTCCCTTAGATCTGATGATAGACTTCATCACTCGTTGAAGAAGATAAGTGGATTTTCTTTAGACACTGCAGCAGTTGTATTAAATGTAGATCTTTCAGCCTCTCCATAGTTTTATGGCACCTTCTGAAGGCTAATGACAAGATATTGTGGCCTGAACGGCAATATGATTGGCTTTGGTGCAACCACTTTCAAAGGGTTTTCAACGCCTTTGAGCTGAATTGGTTGAATTATAAGTGGTGTGACAGTCAAATCTCCCTCAGAGGATATAACTGCTATAACTTCCTTCCATTACGGAGGAAATGTGTTTCCACTCTCAGATGATACATCGTCATTATCTACCATTTATAGGTCACCATTGTCAATCATGTTTTAAATAAGATGGCAGAGTGCCTAACATTCCTCAGTGTTGTGACTGCGAGAGTGGGAGCGGTATTGACATACTCCCTTAGCATCAAACCATTTTGATCGTGGGTTGAATGGAGGTAGTAGTGCTATGATTTTTCCCTCATTAATCAGCATCTGTAATATCTCTTCCATCGGTTGGCCTAAATAGGTGAATTTTCTTTTGTTGGGAAAATCCCGACGGGCTTTAGCTTTTGCTTTTCTAGCAATCTTTTCCTCCAATGTTTCACTTTTTGGAATAAGTGGTGGAGTGTTTGTAATAAGAGAAAGGAGGCTAGCATGCTTCTAACTGAACAACTGACGTTTGACTTGGTGTTGATGAATCACCAGTTCTGCCAATTGATTGACTTGTTCGCCAAGAGCCTTTAACTCTCGTTCCATCAAGAACTGGAAATGTGAATAATCCCATCTGTCAGAATTATCCTTGTTGATTTGGGATACACCACCCTTATATTTGGAGCTCTTTCCACTGCCCCAGTTGATCATGTTAACCTCCTCTTCCTTGTGTTGAAGGAGAGGGTTGTTTTGAACATGTGGTTGGTCGGGCTTGGCCACTACAATCTCACCACTGTCAATTAAATCTTGGATCTTATGCTTAAGGGCCCAACAATCCTGAGTGTCATGGCCTGGAGCTCCAGCATGGTAAGCACACTTTTTCCTTGCGTTGAATCCTTTTCCACTCGGATTGGCTGGTGGAAGGAGATGAGTTATTTTCTTCTGATCTGTCACAAGTTTGAGAATGTTTTCAAGTGAATCCCCTAAGGGTGTGAACATTCTTGTATGTCTGACTTCTCCACTTTTTGGCAGTGGAGGGTTAGAAGACTGTGCTTGAAAAGGAGAATAGTCTCTCCTCTGAATAGGCAAATTTTGATTGCCTTTTTGTCCTTGCAGTATCAAGGAAACATCCTCTTATTTCTTCTTATGGAGCCTCCGGGGGTTATTCCCATAACTTCCAAATTGGATGTGCTCAGCTACGGCTTTTAAAGCAGCAAGGTCTTGAATCTTCCCTAATTTCAATCCCATTTCAGCCATTTCTCCGTGCTTAATCATTTCTGAGAATGGCTTTCCTATTCCAGCTAGGACCCTCTCATAAAATGGAGCTTCCTGAATATCTATGAAGGCCATCACCCTTTCGGACTCTTTCATAGATGGGATAACTTGAGCAGCCAGATGCCTCCATCTTTTGGCATACTCTGTGAAAAACTCATAATCTGATACCGGTCTGAAGCCATCTGAGTTTGAAAACTGTATTAACAGAGGAAAGCATGGGCTAACTCCTCCCAGCTGTGAATTTTGGAGTTATCCAATCTGGTGTACCATGCTCTGGCTTCTCTAGTCAGACATTTTTGAAACAACTGCATTCTGAGCTTTTCATTCTTAGCATATTATCCGAGTTCTCCAATGAACACCTTTAAGCAGGTATAAGGATCTCCCAATCTATCATATTTCTCAAAATTGGGAGTTTTGAATTTTTCAGGATAATGAACCCCGGGGAAGATGCAAAGGTCTAAATATAAAACACTTCCATTTGTTCCAATCCCATTGATGGACCGAATGGTCTCTTCCATTTGTAGAACCTTCTTCCGAATATCACCGGTGTCTTGATCTTCTTTAAGATGGGTGATTTTAGTGGTTTTGTTGGTCTTATCAGACTGAGACTTAGGTACTGGAACTTCTCTGTCCGAACCCTGGGTTCCTCCATGTGCAGAGGATTCGTGTGGATGGGTATTTGGGGACCCTGAGTTGACTTGTGTAATTCTTTGAGAAGAACAACCAACTCTATGATTTGGTTACTTAATCCTTCGAACTCCTCACGAGAGACAGGAGTAGGATTAGGCTGGCCAGATGTAGCCATGTTTGACTGTAGGCTTAATGCTTTTTTGGACTTTGAACAGGTAATAGGACCAATTATTTCCCTACAAAAAAGACTTATGTAGTTTAGTCTTAGGGAAACGTGGAGATGTTATATGCTATATAATGTGTCCAGTTTTTAGGAGTGTCATCTTGTAAAACAGATGTCAGTTATTTTAATGACAGGATAGCATGACATGTTTTGATATGAGAAGGGAATGCATGTTCACATATTCCTTTATATTTTCTATTACATTGAGATTGACATGGAAATGAAATTACAAGTAATTAAAATTACAGGTAATTGAAATGGGAAGGTATGAAGAGACTTTCCTCCGCGTTTGGTTTATCAGAGGCTGACCTATCATAGGCTACTCTAGCGGCTTTTTGGCATGAAGGTTCCCAGATCATCGCAATTTACTCGATAGGAAGTTAATCCGATCTTTCAACTGGAGCAAATCTGGGTGGTGCCTTTCCTGAGCCTCTTGGAATTAGTCTCTCGACGAGTCCAGTAATCAAACACTGATGGGATAGCCTCCTGCTGGAGGGACCACACAACACACATTCACATACATCGCTTCTCACCGTATGGAAATGATGACATGTGCGAAGCACTAATATCACAGGCAGATATGGTGCGAAGCACTAAGTGCAGTTAGTAAAGCATTAGTATACATTCATTCAAATGTAAATGCCGTATCCACACACAAGCAGATAAAAGTTTTGAAAAGCTTTGATAGCGGCTTAAGACCTCTTACTGGTGTCCCCAGCAAAGTCACCACCTGTCGATGTCGGGATTTTTATTTGTCTCTTTCTATTCTTGTCTTTTGGTGTCCTCATGTTAGGTGAGATTTGTTTGAAAAAACAAGTTTGAAAAGGTCCGACATGTATATGTCGACGATTTGACTGTAAGAGTCGCCAGTTGGTATTTTTTAAATGGTTGCACCAACTCAACCGAGAAAAGGTTTGCACAAAGACCTAGTGATGTGACACTGTCTAACTGGTCTGCAAAACCAAAATTTGTTAAGGTCCGGGGGTTTGATTAAGTGGAGGAAAGGTGTTAGGCACCCCCTGACTTCTGTGATAACACAATTATCGCCACTTTTCAATTTAAACTTTTATTTGAATGTGTGAGTGTGTAGGTCTATGTGTAATTGTTTGGAAGTAGTGATATGCCTCGTTCGCACCTATATACAAAGGGTTTGAATTTTGTATAAAAGTTCAATTTTAACGAGATATGGCAGTGATGTTTTGTAAAACAGGTTTTCAAACCCTTGTGCTCAATAGTAATTGAGGCCGTTGATACTTCCATTTTATTATATGTTTGGCTGGATTGCTTTTATCATTTTTGAGATGCGAAGCATCTTTGAGAAAATAAGATACATAGCAGCGCCAAACTCCTTGTGGGCGTGAGAGCCATCTAAGGAAATTTCGACACCGTGAATAATTTACAAGCAGGCTGTAGCTGAAAATGTCCATCACGGGAACTGAATTTAGATTCAGGAACTAAATTTATGATCACATGATTCCTAGGCTCACATGACAAGGCAATATGTACGAAAGCTAAAACAACAACTAGATTTGAATAAATCTAAATTATTTTAGCTTCATCGGTTCCAGTTTAGTCACCATGAACCAGCTAAAGTGAGAAATAGCTAGATTGAGACAAATCTAGCCCATAGCAAAAGCTAGAAAACGAATTAGATTTGAGTAAATCTAAGCATTCCAGCTTCAACGGTTCCAATTTAGTCACCATGAACCAGTTAAAGTGAGAAATAGCCATATTTAGGCAAATCTAACCCGCAGGCTGATAAAGTAGTATATATATATATATATATATATATATATATATATACATACATAAGCAATAAAAGCCACAGATCGATGATCCGAGCATACCCACACGACGCGACTCTCAACGTGAATAGATATTTATGTATGGAAGTGAGAAAAAGCTTAAAAATCTAAAATATCTTACAGTGGGCTGCCAAGAAGACTTCAGATAACTTTTGATGCCTGAAAACTCGGTTTCCACCGGTTAAATTTTAGTATGTTGTAAAACACGAGCTCACAAGTGTTTAGAAAAAAGAAGCACTCAATTTGGAGCACTATAGAAGTGTGTACAGAGTGAAATAGACAGGGTTTTCTCACTCTTTCTCTCTTTAAAATGGTCACCCCAAGCCCTCTATTTATAGAGGGGGAGCTGCGGGTCTAACCGCGGCAGCCATGGGTCTACCTGCGGCTGGTCGAGGTGCCTCGGGCTCTGCAGGTCCCACCGTCTCGAAGAACGTACACTCATGCAACGCGTTGTCCGCTCGAACCTTCATAACTTCCAATTCGGGCATTCGATTGAGGCGTGCTATACCTTTCCGGAATGCTGTTGTCGAGAGCTACACAATGACATGGGATAAGAGGTTGTACAAAGCCGAGAAGATGGGTCTATGACCAGATCTTCAAGTCTTCAAATTTTATCTGGTGTGCTGTCTTGTGTAGTAGTCACTCGGGATTTTGAGCTATGGTTCTTGTGGGACACTTCTGTGTGAAATATGGGTTGAAACAATGTTGAGATGGCATAAATGTAGTATCAAGCTAGCAAAATGATAAATTTTCCCCTCACCAGGGTTATCTCCGGTTCTGTGCAGATGTAGCAGTCGTTGCTCAGGGTTATCTCTGAGATTGGGCCGCTGTGAGTACTGAATTTCCTCAAAGTTATCTTTGAGGTGTGCCTGACCTCCTAGGGTTATCTTTGGGGTTGGAATTTAGTGCCTCAGGGTTGTCTCCGAAGTTGTAACTTACTATTTTGGGGTTATCTCCAGAACTGGAACTGCATCTCTCGGGATTATCTCTGAGATTTGGAATTGAGTATCCTAAGGTTGTCTCCAGGATTGAAACTGAATATCTCAGGATTGTCTCTGAGGCGGAGCTGATTTGACTTCCAGGGTTATCTCTGAAAAGCGATTTTGCCCTCCTGCAAGGTTAATAACAGGAATGCAAAAAAATTCGAGTGCCTACAATTATATGTTTGGCTTGATTGCTTTTATTTTCAAGATGCGAGGCATCTTTGAGAAAATAAGATACATAGCAGTGCAGAACTCCTTGTGGGCATGAAAGCCATCTAAAGATATCTAGACACCATAGATAATTTACAAGCTGACTGCAGCTGCAAAATATCCATCACGGGAATCGAATCTAGATTCGGAGGCTGAATATGTGATCACATGATTCCTAGGCTCACATGAAAGAGTGATATGTATAAAAGCAAGAAAAAAAACTAGATTTGAATAAATCTAAATCATTCTAGCTATAACGGTTCCAGTTTAGTCACTTTTGAACCGGTTAAAGTTAGAAATAGCCAGATTTAGGCAAATCTAGCTCGTATGCTGAAAGATTAAATATCTACATTAATAAAGCAGCTAAAGCAGATATTTGTATAAAAGCAGCATATATATATATATATATATATATATATATATATATATGTGTGTGTGTGTGTGTGTGTGTGTGTGTGTGTGCGCGTGTGTGTGTGTGTGTATAAGATGTAAATGCACTAGATATTATATCCAGGCTCAATCGAATACGAGTTCGATGATATATATATATATATATATATATATATATATATATATATATATATAAGCAATAAAAAGCCACGGATTGACGACCCGGGCATACCCACTCAACGCAACTCTCAACATTAGTAGATATAAATATATATAAGTAGTAGAAAGCTTAAAAATCTAAAAAATCTTATAGTGGACTACCAATAAGACTTCAGATAGCTTTTGATGCCTAAAAACTCGGTTCCCGCCAGTTAAACTTTAGTATGTTACAAAACATGAGCTTACAAGTGTTTTGAAAGAAGAATCACTCAGTTTAGAGCACTCTAGCAGGGGTTACATGCTGAAATGGATAGAATTTTCCCTCTTTTTCTCTTTTTTTTCAAATGAGCTGCCAAGAGCTCATATTTAAAGACCAGATGGTCGCGGGTTAACTCATAACAGTCGCAGGTAAACCTGCGACTGCCCGGGCTGCCCCGAGCCACACGGGTCCTGTCATCTCGAAGTATGTGCATTTGGGCTACTCACTGTCCGCTTGAACTTTCATAACTTTCAATTCGGGCATCCGATAAATGAGTGCTATACCTTTTCAAAATACTGTTGTCGAGAGCTACACAATGACATAGGATTAGAGGTTATACGAAGCCATGAAGATGGGTCCATGACAAGATCTCCAAGTCTTCAAAGTCTATCCGTTGTGCTGTCTTGTTCAGTTGTCACTCGGGATTTTAAGCTATGTTATTGTGGGACACCTTGGTATGCAGTGTAGATTAAATTGTGTTGAGACGACGTGAATGTGATGTTGAGGTGGCAAAATGATGATTTTTCCCCCACCGGGGTTATCTCCGGCTTTTGCGCAGATGTAGCAGTCGTTTCTCAAGGTTGTCTCTGAGATTGGGCTGATGTGGATGCTGAATGTCCTCAGGGTTATATCTAAGGTGCGCTTAACCTCCCGGGGTTATCTTTGGGGTTGAATTGAGTATCCCGGGGTTATCTCCGGGGTTTGAACTGAGTATCCTGGGGTTATCTCCTGGATTGAACTGACTTTTTCGGGGTTATCTCTGTAATATGGACTGGATCCCTCGGGGTTATCTCTGAGATTGGAACTGAATCTCTCGAGGTTATCTCCGAGATTGAAAACTGGACCTCCCGGGGTCGTTTTCAAGGTTGAAAACTGATATGACTTCCAGGGTTATCTCTAAAAGATAATTCTGCCCTCATACGGGGTTAGTAACAGGGACACAAAATTTTGAGTGTCTACAAGTATATCAATATATAATACTAGGAATGTTATGATGCTCCAACTGACCCTATTTTGCACACTAGGTTCACTCTTGTTTTTGATAAAATCAAACCCTTTTGATTGTCTAATCAAAACGAATGTTCCATTTTTGAGAACCATGCTTCAATCAATTTCTCTGAGTGTCTACAACTCTTACCTCATCGTATGTAACTGGATCATCATCTTCTATGATGCGTACCTCATCATCATCATCTGTGATGAATCCATACCTCCCAGGTATCTTTGGTACTATTTCAGATTTACGATTCGGTTATGGTACAATAGGTCTATCTATAGGTAACTTTTATTTGACTTATAGTGCTTTGTGGTTCTTGAATTCTTTAAGATCTATTATCTTCCCACTAGCCCCTTCAATGATAAATACCTTTATCTAAGAAGGCAGTGTGTTTTGTAGCAAATACCTTTTGCTAAGTACAATTATAGAACATATACCCTAAACTTACTTTAGGATGTCCCACAAATCTGCACTTGTCAAATCTTGTTCCAAGCTTATCCTTTGAAACCTTTTTATATAAGATGGACAATCTTTTATCTTAACATACTTAAGATTAGGAATCCTCCCTATCCATAACTGTTATGGAGTCTTGGGGTCAGATTTTGAGGTTACCTTTTCGTAGATACGCAACCATTTAGGGCATTACCCTTGAAGGATACTAGAATATCGGTAAAATCATTATGGACCACACCATGTCCAATAAGGTACCATTTTTTCTTTCAGATACACCAATAAATTATTGCCTATCAAGATGTGTCCATTAGGAGAAAACCATTTGTGATGATCTAGAAACTGATTGCACAAGTATTCCTTCCTCAATCTAATCAAATAATCTTAATACTTTGCCAATTTGTTTCACTTCTGAATTCTTTGAACCTTTCAAATGAGTAAAACTTGTATTTCATCAAATACAAATATTCAACTCTTGGAATGATTATCTCATTTTCTTATACTAGTTTGTTTAAATTGCAAAATAATTTTCATGTAATTCAAGTACACAAAGTCCATTAAATAATACTCCAGTTCTATACAAAATATTTTTATTATAAATAGAACAACAATTGTTCTTAAATATAATACTAAAATTTTTTATTGTACAACAACAAAATGGAAATAATGTTTCTAACGAGAACTAGAATACAATAATAACTTATTGACTTAATAGAATTGCCTGTAGGCAATGCTAAACAATAAGTTCATATGGCTAATGCAGCAACCTTTGCTTCATTTCCCACACACAGGATTACTTATCCTTTGTTTAGCTTTCTACTTTTGCTTGGTCCCTTCATAAATATATATTTATGAGAACCAAAGCCGGTATGCACAAACCAAGTAGAACCTTGTCTTAAAAAAAATTTATTTCAATCATGAACAAAACTGTATTTGTAACCGAAGCTTCACTAAGCTTCTTTGGTTAGCCTCTGCAAAATGCTTCTCGCAGTTTCCTTTCCAGTGTCCTAGCTTATTGAAGTGGAAGTAAACTCATTTGATATTCGTATCAGTTTTGCTCTTATTATCCTTTGTTTTTACCTTTCTATTATCTTCTTAGAATCGTTCTTCTTTTCAGAAGATCCTTTGGCCCCTACTAATAAGACTTAGTCGTTCTTTGTTGGAAAGTGACTCTTAGCATTTTTCAACGTATTAAGCAAATCAGCAAGGCTG
Source organism: Panax notoginseng (assembly GCA_016801055.1). Taxonomy (NCBI): domain Eukaryota; kingdom Viridiplantae; phylum Streptophyta; class Magnoliopsida; order Apiales; family Araliaceae; genus Panax; species Panax notoginseng. Next base: position 211,495,236 of record CM029013.1, on the reverse strand, counting down.
ACATCTAGCTTGTTTATGTGAAAATTCACAACAATTGTGAGAAGGAGTCCAGGAGTGACTACAAGATCAAATCTTGGCTCAACTCTCCATCCATGAAAAAACCATATTGTCCTAATTGTTCAATTAAATTGATCATGTTGAGGACATGTGTCTGTATTGTAGTGTCATCAGTTATTCTAAATCGAAAGAGCTCCTTAGATATCTTATATCTATTAGTCCAGCTTTCTTCACAATTCAACTACTTGAAATGTAGGCGTATAGTAGGATCATCCATAGTTTTATGCTGACGCTGAAGTTCATTACTAATGGATGCGAGCATGATACATTGAGCCAACTGTGCATCATCTTGATACTTTCTAAAAGTAGAAATCTCTTCCTCAGAGGCATTGTCTGCAGCCATTGCAGGGATAGACGTATTAAGGACATAAGATGGATTTTCAGCCTTAAGAACTTTTCTCAAATTCATTAACCAATCTGTGTAATTTGGTCCGATTAATTAGCATATAATATACTTCGCAGTGATAGTAATTTAGAAATTATAAAATTTGTAAACGAATTTAGACGTATTAAGGACATAAAAATGCTTAAAGAGAATGAAAAGTAAAATAATAATAATAATAATAATAATAATAATAATAATAATAATAATAATAATAATAATAATAATAATAATAATAATAATAATATTTTATTTTTAATAGAAAATGCCATTAAGAAGACGTCAAAGAAACGAAGAGGCAGAGTCTGGTAATGAGAACGAAAATAGAGATAGAGATCACGTTCAACAATTGTTAGATTTATTGTTAGGGGCATTCTAATAGAGGAATCCTACTAACAGATGAGTAGTTCCATTGGTTCTGTCGGGGACTAGCTTTAAGGAATTTAAAGTTGTGGGACCTCCTGAATTTAAGAACACCACCGAGCCATAGAGGCTCAGTCATGGGTAAAGGAAATTGTGACGCCCCCAAAATTAGGTATACATCACCCATCTTGGGTCGTCAGATACATAGTACAGAATACAAATACAACTTAATAATACAACTGTCGTGTACAATACGACAAAATATAAACTGTGAGTTTGAATACAAATATTATCTTCTAGAGAGTATTCATACTCAAAAGGAGTCCTCATTACATTTATTAACACACCATTACATAGAATAGTGAGGACTACTAACTATTACTATCATTCGGACCATCACTCCGTTCCCCGACTTGCCCCAGCTACGCTCTCATTTCCTGAAGAGAACAGTGAAAGAAAGGGTGAGCTCAACTAGCCCAGTAAGAAATATTACGACTAAGATAATGCAGAATAAATTATCATTAGCCTTCAACAATGTTAAACTGATAAAATATAATAGACATCAAGTTTAACTGTAGCGGAACAAGCAATCCATTAAGAGAGTCAAGTAGAAAATAAACTCTACTATCTTTTATGATTTAAAAGATTTTCCAACACTGTGATCGCTGAGACTCAGCTTAATAAAATAATTCACATCATCGAATCACCCCTGCACTACGGCCAAGGATATTCGTATATTCATTAATGGTCATGATCATGCCAACAACTGTCCATCAATGCACTACGGGCCAATGAGGACTTTTACCACATCATTCGTAACATTACGGTCATGACTACACCGAATAATCCCTGGTCATAATCATACCATGTCCATCTATGCACTGCAGGCCACAGATGACTTTCAACAGAATATAAACACGAGGATGATGACAATGATATAAGAATTCAATAAAACAAGTTCAAGAATTAATTTATCCAAGAATTAACAACGTCCAAATTGTCAACATGATACTACTTTGTGGAGTAAAATTCAAGAATGATCAGGAGAATATTTTCATGAATAGATACTAGATGAAGCGCAAATGTCAAGGATATTCCACAAATTTCATGGAGTATAGAAGTCAAAACTTAACCAACTGAGTATAATAAAGAATGGAATAACAAAAGAAATCACCATGCATGCGATAGACTGCACAGACAGGTTATTCCAACAGAATAATAAATAATGGAACCAGGTCCGGCGTAAACGCACAGACAGGATATTCCGACAGAATAATAAATAATGGAACCAGGTCCGGTGTAAAACACACAGACAGGATATTCCGACAGAATAATAAATAATGGAACCAGGTCCGGTGTAAAACACACAGACAGGATGTTCCAACAGAATAATAACAAGACGGAACCAGGTCTGGTGTAAAACACACAGACAGGATGTTCCAACAGAATAATAATAAAAACGGAACCAGGTCCGGTGTAAAACACACAGACAGGATGTTCCAACAGAATAATAGAAGAATGTCACCAAGTATAGGGTAGACCACGTATACAGGTTATTCCAACAGAATAATAAGAAATGGAATAACAACAGTTCTCTTCATGAATAAGAAAGAATAACACCCCTTACAGTTTTAAAGAAGAGCTGAAATAAGGAAGTAGTTAAGTAGCAGAATACTCTTCTTCTCTCTCTCTATAGTTTCTCTCTATAGTTTTTCTCTCTAGAGTTCAGTGAATTCGTAAGAAATAATGAAAGAATGAGCTGCTATTTATAGAAGAATGGATTGCATAGTAACTAACTCATGAACGGTCCAGATTGATTTACTTTAATATGACGGTCCATATTTAAAGCAAAATCTTTATAATATATATATATATATATATATATATATATATATATATATATATATATATATAACATGTGCAAAGAAAAAGAAATCACGGGTGAAACCCCGTAAACTCATCCTATCCTCCCTGCCAATTTTTCAAACTTAACTTATATATATATATATATATATATATATATATATATATATATATATATATATATATATATATATATATAATACATGTCGTACTCCTTCCACCAAAATCCAAAATCAACCTATATATATATATATATATATATATATATATATATATATATATATATATATATATATACATATAGCCACATGTTGGTTGAAAACTTAAACCATCCGAACATGCGTTCAAATTTCCTCCACCAATTTCAAACATGTGCCCCACCTATTATTTATATATATATATATATATATATATATATATATATATATATATATATATATTCACACACTCCACCACTCACATTTACCAACACACACACACTCATCACATATAATATATATTCATATATTACCCACACCTCATATAATATATATATAATACACTCCACCTTTTCCACCATCCTCCACTAACATTATATATAATAAAAAAACAAATACTTCCCTCATCATTTCAATACTCCACCAAAATCCACTAACATATATATATCTATATAAAATACTTCCCTCCTTTCCCACACAATACATCAACCTATCATTTTCACCTATCCTTTTCTCCGACCACATACTCATTACATATATATATATATATATATATATATATATATATATATATATATATATATATATATATATATTTCCTATCCCATACGTATACTCTTTCTCCCCCCATTTCTAAAATCATTTTCAACACATATGGACCCCACATGTGGGCCCCACCTTTAAATAATTTCTACCTATTATTTTGAAAACATGGGTTTATAAAATAAACAAAACTGAGTGACTTCTCACGTAAGCATCAATAATCAATACCGTGTGCTACTATGCAACCACGCGTATTACTGTACTTTTACTACCGAGTAGTTCAACAGTATTAACGGTAAAACTTCCGCCGTTATTTTCATAAAATATTTTTGTCGTTTTCTCAATCAGACAATAATTCCGTTGTGGGGTCCACCAATGATTGTGTCATCGTACGGATATTCCCCGACAAAAAGAATATTCTCCGACCAATCGAATATTATAACAACTTGCATACTTTGTAAAATTTATAAATAATACCCACAACTATAACATTATCTCAAATCCACACTATAATATAAAAAATTTATTTCGAAAAAAAATTAAATATTTATTTATAAAATCTGGGGTCTCACAATCTCCCCTCCTTATGGAATTTCGCCCTCGAAATTTACGTATGTTCCTGGTATGCCGAACAGGTGAGGATACCTTGACTTCATTTTAAATTCTAACTCTTGAGGTATAACTTTTGAGTGTTGAATATGATCCTTCTTATCCAATATATTAACACGTATCTCCTCAACGTTAAATCTTCTGCTATCTCGTCCGGTTCTAAATCAATAATGTGGTTCGGGTCGTCCATATATTTACGTAACATTGATACGTTAAAAACGTTATGAACACGTGGCATACTTGGCGGTAAAACGAGTCTATAGGCCACAGTTCCTACTTCATCGAGGATTTCGAATGGGTCAATAAAATCGAGGGTTAAGATTTACTCTATTCGTCGATTCTTGCTTCTATAATAATGCCCTCTTGAACCTTCTTCATTCATCTGCTCTGAGTATTTAGCTTGAGTTGCTTTAACTTTATCGATTAAAGTCGATTCTACTCGTATTATTTGACATCATCACGTGGATCTCTAGAGTCTTTAACTCTATCTCCATCCTTTGCAAGTCACACAAAATGAGCCTTTGTGTTGACAGTATCGTACTCGTACTTGCATATGATCTTCTACTCAACGCGTCACCTACCACGTTCACTTTTCCACGATGATATTAAATGGTACGATCGTAATCTTTAACAGCTCGAGCCAACGTCTTTGGCGCTTGATACGTTCGTTTTAAGTAAAGAAATATTTGAGGGTTTAAGAAATGGGTTTTGTACTGGGGTCAATACAAAATTTGATTTCACGCTCTAGGGCAGGCTAGGAAATCTTCAAGAATACGTCAGGAAATTTATTAACAATAGAAATATCATGCAAAACTGTGACTCTCATCCCATACTTGGATAACACGTCACATTGATACCTATCAGCTTGCCATCGTCATTTACAACGTCTCATACGGAAAGTCTGGCTTCGATGCATTCCACACCAGGAAGTCAACAACGAAAGGAACGGGGATCTTTACTTATGGCTTGATATGATAATGATTGACTTTAGTGGTTTGGTTGCTTGAATTCGCATAACAGGTTGGTTAGGAATATGAAAATTAACAACCTTACGAAAAGCATAATGGGTAGTTAACCAATCGTTTCCAAAAATCACATATCGACAGGTAACGTGAAAGTGTCGATTTGAATCAAACAAGATTTATAATTAGTGGAGTTAACGAAGGTTTCTCCTAACAGAGTTTCAACAGATAAGTCAAGTCTAATAAAAAAATTTTTTAAGGCCAAGTTTAAACGTTGAACACAACTAGGTGAAATACAAGAGTGGGTAGAACCAGTATCGAATAAGGTACAAACTTCGCAAGGGTTTATGATTAGCTTACCCGCGATAACTTCATTTGGGTTCCTCACTTGTTGGGAAGTCATGACAACCGCTCTCCCTTGAACTACCCGGCTTTGACTTATCTGGGGTAGCATTTGATGTCATCTCTATCGTTGGAATTGACTTTAATATAGGGCATATTCCACCCTCAACTGCTTCATCGTACTCCTGCTTCATGATCTGAATCATCAATCTTCGATCCATATCGAGTTCAGATTGACCGCTCTGTACAGGGTAATTCAAAACTCGATGTTGGGTTCTCCCAATTGCTGTCCAAAAAGAGAAATGTATATCATCTATTTTAGCCTTTTTGGATCGGACATCTCTTTCTACAATATCAACACGTCGTGCGGCTTTTACCCATGCATCCTGCATTCTCACTCATTCAGTTGTTTCTTCTTTTAGCTAATCCTTGATATTTGAATTCTCAGATTCCAACTTTAATATCTTACACTCTGCCAAAGCGTGATTTTGTTCGAGCATCACATATCGGGTAACACAATTTTGAATCGTTACATCTCTTTGCTCAACGACCGCCTGCCGTTCTTCAGCCTGCTCTTCTAACTCATGAACACGATTTTGTAATTCTAAGTTTTGATAATAGATTTCTTCTAACCAATTCTCCTCAGGTTCCTCTTCTTCCTCTTCTTCCTCACTCTCAGCTGATACCTCTGCCACTAGCTCGGGTGTAACTATTAGTTCTTCACTTACCACGTAGATATCTCTAATTTCTTCTTCGCCTGATATTACATTATCTTGGTTGGTGATTAGAGGTGTCACGGTCTCACTCACTCCATTGTTGACATTTTCAGCTGCCATTTTCAAATACTGCCACAAAACAAGGGTTAATTAACATGTCATATATTATCAATATACTCTGACCAACCATAACAAATAAACTTAGGTAGGTCATACTAGCGAAGGAATTCCCCGTCTCTCCCCTCCTAGTTCTATTCTCACATCTTAGCCAGGGATCATATCCCTAAGCTCTGATACCAACTGTGACGCCCCCAAAATTAGGTATACATCACCCATCTTGGGTCGTCAGATACATAGTACAGAATACAAATACAACTTAATAATACAACTGTCGTGTACAATACGACAAAATATAAACTGTGAGTTTGAATACAAATATTATCTTCTAGAGAGTATTCATATTCAAAAGGAGTCCTTATTACATTTATTAACACACCATTACATAGAATAGTGAGGACTACTAACTAATACTATCATTCGGACCATCACTCCGTTCCCCGACTTGCCCCAGCTACGTTCTCATTTCCTGAAGAGAACAGTGAAAGAAAGGGTGAGCTCAACTAGCCCAGTAAGAAATATTACGACTAAGATAATGCAGAATAAATTATCATTAGCCTTCAACAATGTTAAACTGATAAAATATAATAGACATCAAGTTTAACTGTAGCGGAACAAGCAATCCATTAAGAGAGTCAAGTAGAAAATAAACTCTACTATCTTTTATGATTTAAAAGATTTTTCAACACTGTGATCGCTGAGACTCAGCTTAATAAAATAATCCACATCATCGAATCACCCCTGCACTACGGCCAAAAATATTCGTATATTCATTAATGGTCATGATCATGCCAACAACTGTCCATCAATGCACTACGGGCCAATGAGGAGTTTTACCACATCATTCGTAACATTACGGTCATGATTGCACCAAATAATCCCTGGTCATAATCATACCATGTCCATCTATGCACTGCAGGCCACAGATGACTTTCAACAGAATATAAACACGAGGATGATGACAATGATATAAGAATTCAATAAAACAAGTTCAAGAATTAATTTATCCAATAATTAACAACGTCCAAATTGTCAACATGATACTACTTTGTGGAGTAAAATTCAAGAATGATCAGGAGAATATTTTCATGAATAGATACTAGATGAAGCGCAAATGTCAAGGATATTCCACAAATTTCATGGAGTATAGAAGTCAAAACTTAACCAACTGAGTATAATAAAGAATGGAATAACAAAAGAAATCACCATGCATGCGATAGACCGCACAGACAGGTTATTCCAACAGAATAATAAATAATGGAACCAGGTCCGGCGTAAACGCACAGACAGGATATTCTGACAGAATAATAAATAATGGAACCAGGTCCGGAGTAAAACACACAGACAGGATATTCCGACAGAATAATAAATAATGGAACCAGGTCCGGTGTAAAACACACAGACAGGATGTTCCAACAGAATAATAACAAGACGGAACCATGTCCGGTGTAAAATACACAGACATGATGTTCTAACAGAATAATAATAAAAACGGAACCAGGTCCGGTATAAAACACACAGACAGGATGTTCCAACAGAATAATAGAAGAATGTCATCAAGTATAGGGTAGACCACGTATACAGGTTATTCCAATAGAATAATAAGAAATGGAATAACAACAGTTCTCTTCATGAATAAGAAAGAATAACACCCCTTACAGTTTTAAAGAAGAGCTGAAATAAGGAAGTAGTTAAGTAGCAGAATACTCTTCTTCTCTCTCTCTATAGTTTCTCTCTATAGTTTTTCTCTCTAGAGTTCAGTGAATTCGTAAGAAATAATAAAAGAATGAGCTGCTATTTATAGAAGAATGGATTGCATAGTAACTAACTCATGAACGGTCCAGATTGATTTACTTTAATCTGACGGTCCATATTTAAAGCAAAATCTTTTAAATAAAATATAATATATATATATATATATATATATATATATATATATATATATATATATATATAAATATATAGAAATACATGTCGTACTCCTTCCACCAAAATTCAAACTTAACCTATATATATATATATATATATATATATATATATATATATATATAACCATATATAACATGTCGTACTCCTTCAAATTTCCTCAACCAATTATATATACATATAGCCACATGTTGGTTGCCATCCGAACATGCGTTCAAATTTCCTCCAGATTTAAATATATATATTATATATATAATTTCTAGATATATATATATATATATATATATATATATATTCACACACTCCACCACTCACATTTACCACACACACACACACTCATCACATATAATATATATTCATATATTACCCACACCTCATATAATATATATATATATAATGCACTCCACCTTTTCCACCATCCTCCACTAACATTATATATAATAAAAAAATAAATACTTCCCTCATCATTTCAATACTCCACCAAAATCCACTAACATATATATCTATATAAAATACTTCCCTCCTTTCCCACACAATACATCAACCTATCATTTTCACCTATCCTTTTCTCCCACCACATACTCATTACATATATATATATATATATATATATATATATATATATATATATATATATATATATATATATATATATATATCTTTCCTATCCCATACGTATACTCTTTCTCCCCCCATTTCCAAAATCATTTTCAACACATATGGACCCCACATGTGGGCCCCACCTTTAAATAATTTCTACCTATTATTTTGAAAATAGGGGTTTATAAAATAAACAAAACTGAGTGACTTCTCACGTAAGCATCAATAATCAATACCGTGTGCTACTATGCAACCACGCGTATTACTGTACTTTTACTACCGAGTAGTTCAACAGTATTAATGGTAAAACTTCCGCCGTTATTTTCATAAAATATTTTTGTCTTTTTCTCAATCAGACAATAATTCCGTTGTGAGGTCCACCAATGATTGTGTCGTCGTATGGATATTCCCCGACAAAAAGAATATTCTCCGACCAATCGAATATTATAAAATTTGCATACTTTGTAAAATTTATAAATAATACCCACAACTATAACATTATCTCAAATCCACACTATAATATAAAAAATTTATTTCGAAAAAGAAATTAAATATTTATTTATAAAATCTGGGGTCTCACAGAAATTGAAAAGGCGTTCGTTATCGCCAAAGTAGGTGAGTAGTAGAAAATAGTTTTTTCTACTTACTTGATGAAAGGTGATGCCAACTTTTGGTGGGGTGCCAACCAAAGTCGAGTTGGGGTAAGAGTAGTTGTGTGGGATAGGTTCATGATTTTTTTTTTCGAGAACTACTTTCCTCAAAGTCAGCAGAGCCGTATGGAAATGCGATTCCTAGAGTTGAAACAAAGGGACATGACAATGTCCCAATATGCAGCCAAGTTCAATGAACTGGCACGATTTACTCTACATTAGGTTGATACGGAGGAGAGGTAGATGAGAAGGTTTGAATAGGGACTAAAACCCTGACTCTACAACAAGTTATTTGTGTTGTAGATAGGATCGTCCTGGACGATCCTAGAGAAGGCTATAATAATCGAGGGAGGAAGTGAGGCTTTAAGCCTTTATAACAAAGAGAGAAAGAACAAAGGTAAGACTGAGGGATCAGTTAAAACTGAGGTAGGCAGTGGTAGTGGCACTGGCCAGAAGGGAAAGTGAAATAATTCTGGGAATACCAAAAATAAGTAAGGAGACCCCTAGTAAAAGGGAGAAGCCTGCAAGACTTATGGGAAGAACCATTCAGGAGTCTGCCTGAAGGGTAAATTTGTATGTTATAAGTGTGGGCATGAGGGACACATCTCTCTGAATTGCTTTAATCCAAAGAAAAATAGTGGGTGTTTTGTCTCTGGTTCGACGAATAATAATATTAATGCTTATATATTGTTTGATTTGGGTGCAACCTGTTCTTTTATCTCATATGAATTTGCTAAGAACTTATGTATGCCTCTACGGAATTTAGAGATTCACCTGAACACAGAAGTTGTAAACAAAGAAGTAATCCATGTTGAGCACATACATAGAAATTGTTGCGTTAAGATATGGGGTTATGAACTATCGATAGATTTAATTCCGATTCAGATTGGGGAATTCGATGTATTATTGGGAATTGATTGGTTATTCAATCATGGGGTAGTAATTGATTGCCACAAGAAGCTAGTAAACCTTAAAACTGCAAAGTAGTTTAAGGTAGTGTTTCATGGAAGTACATAGCCAAGGCACTCTGGTTGTCTGACGATAATGCAAGCAAAGAAATTACTTAAGAAAGGATGTGTGAGTTATTTAGCCTACGTTGTAGATACCCAAAGGGTGGGGTCAGATATGGGTCAAATACCCGTAGTAAATGAATTCATGGATGTATTTCCAGATGAACTGCCAGATCTTTCGTTGGATAAGAAGATTGAGTTTATGATAAATGTTTTGTTTGGTATGGCATCAGTGTCAAGGTCACCATATAGAATGGCACCAGTTTAGATGAAGGAGTTGATGATTTAACTTTAAGAATTATTAGATAAGAGGTACATTCAGTCGAGTGTGTCTCCGTGGGGAGCATCGATGTTGTTTGTGAAGAAGAATGATGGATCGTTAAGACATTGTATCGACTACATGGAGTTGAACAAAGTAACAATTACGAATAAGTACCCGTTTCCCAGGATCGATGATTTCTTTGATCAGTTAAAAGGCACGAAATATTTTTCAAAGGTTGACTTAAAGACTAGATATCACTAGCTGAAAGTCAGAAGTGAAGATGTGCCAAAGACGGCATTTATGACACGTTATGGTCATTACGAATTTCTGGTAATGTTATTTGATTTGACAAATACGCCAGCCGCATTTATGGATATGATAAATAGAGTGTTCAAGCAATACTTGGACACATTTTTAGTAGTGTTCATAGATGATATCCTTGTCTACTATAAGACACAGGAGGATCATACTGAACATCTAAGAATAGTGTTAGAGATACTGAGAAATGAAAAGTTGTATGCTAAATTTACAAAATGTGAATTTTGGTTAGAGAGGATGCAGTTTTTGGGGCATGTGATTGATAAGTAGGGAATATTCGTTGATCCAGTGAAGGTGAAGGCAATAATTAATTGGGAGCAGCCAAGAAAACTATCGAAGATTTATCCAAGATTTTTCAAATATAGCTATTGAAAGTAGTATGCACACAACCCAATCATATTTGATATGATAAAGCATATACTTTTTTAACAATCTTATTCATTTATTAATAAAAGAATTCATTTATTAAAGACTTTTACTTTATCTACATGCTGCTATTATTTAATATGTGATAAACACATAGTTTTAAGCAATACTTTTAGAATCATAATGATGATCATGCTAATGCGATCTAAATTTTTAGATAGCTTAACATTAAAATAGTTTCCAATCATTGGATTACTAAATAGGGGATTAGTGAATCCTGATAGATCAGTACATACATTGTTTGCTCTTAGAAAGAGGATGATTGATCTCATAATCATTTATATAGAGATACTAAAGCAAGTATGTAGGTGCTTATTGTAGAATAAGTTCACTGAATATAGCTTACTAAGGAATACCTAATGGAGATTTAATTGTCTGTTAAAAGGAATTCCTTTAGTGATAGTAGTAGAAGTGATCATTAGACTTGAGATCATCATAATATCTTGTGTGTATGATGAGTTATATTTTGCATGTCCCTTAAGACCTTTAGGGTATATCAAAGGGTATGCTTGGGTATAATAATTTGTACATAGATATAATGTATGATCAACAAAGAATCTACTACTTCTAGTATAAGGAGATAATGTCATATGTGATTCAATAAATGACAAGTCAGGAATCCTTGACCAAAGTTGCATGAAATTAAAACTGAGTTTATAATTTGCATTATTTAGAGTTGTGCATTTAAGAATCGAAATACATAGAATTAAATAAAATAAGACTTGACAGTAATTTCATATCTTATATTTAATTGGGACATTATATGGTAGAAGGATTGAATTGTACATTAACTTTCTACTCAAAGGTTCTTTTATGATTAATTTTGAAATCTATATTATCTAGAAAGTCATTGATCACTAAAGGGATTAGGTGGTGTTCGATAAAACTAAGTAATTAAGATCTGAATGGTTAATACATCTTAATAAATTAGATCATCTTAATGAAATAACATATAAATCTTAAAAACTGTTTGATAACTAAAAAGTGTAAAACATTTGAATGACATATTTTTACCATTTTAACCATCTGAGTTATTTAAAAATTTTATTTGAATGATCTTAAAATTTGAAATTGAAGGAGTAAATATTTATTGAGGCTATTTTTGTCTATAAATTTTAAATAAACTATTAAGAGGAATCTCTTAATTGTTAAGATTTGAGTTTCTATCTTAACAATTAAGAGGCATTAAGAGACAAAAAAAATTACCAAACAAGATTTGCATCTGTCAAATCAAAGGCAAATGAATTAAGAGGCATTCAGACACAAATAAACACCATGTTACCCTTATTGTAGAATAAATGCTATTTATTTAAATGAATTAAATAGTTTAATTAATTTATTTAAATTAGATTAGAATTGTTCTAATTGATTTATTCATACCCGGTTTAATATGAATAACTTAAAGGGTCACACCATAAAAGGAAAAATATTTATTCAAGAAGCAAATGACATAAGCGTAATAATAAGTTAAGTGTATTTAATTTAATCTATGGTAATAGAATAAATTAAATAGCTTAATATTTGTTATTTACTATTTTAAAAATATTAAATATAAATTAATAAGAGGAGTCTTATTATTATTACTATTATTATTATTTAATTCCTAAAGGAGTTTAAGAATTAATTAATAAAAGTACTCTCATTAATTTCTAATTAGATTAGGAACACAATTAATTAAAGAAATTTAATTAATTAAATGAAAACCTTATTCCTAAATAGTTTAGGAGGGTTGTATACATCTGTAAATAAGAAAGTTTTATTAGGGATTAGGGTTACACAAGTTACACAATTAATTCCAAAAGTTGGGAGAGTACGTGTAACAACCTGAAATATTTTTTTTAGAATTTAATTAAATAGTATAAATAATCTATGACTAAATATTACTGAGTGTAATATTTAGGAAAGGAATGTAATTATAATTCATTATTTATTATAGTGAATTGTGTGTATGTAGCATGTGAATATTTATTAAGGAATTAATATATTATAATATTTATGATATTAAAAATAAATTGTGAAAAATAATTTATTAAAAAGAAAGTAAATAAATAAAGAGTATTAAAATAATTTGCAATATTAAATAATTTTAAATATACTACAGTAAATATTTTATTATTTATATAGTTTCCATTTCTATGGCAATTATGGTGGCTAATAAAGTAATTTATGGGAAATAAAATTATTTTAATATAAATAAAATAAATTATTAAATAAAATATTTTTATTTACTAAATAGTTTCCGTTTTGATGGAAATGATTTATGGATATTTTATCTGGATTTTAAAGTGCATTATGAAATTTAAAATGTATAATATTTGATGCGAAGTGATCAGAGGGTAATTAAATAAAGCATTAGAAATATGTGTATGTGTTATACTAGCATGAGCTGGGAATCATTTGAGCAAAGGAAGCTGAGTCATTACACTCATACCATGAGCCGGGTATTATGTAGTCACCAAGAAAAATCAAGAGCAGGAGCTAGTAATGTTTTACAGATATAGGATATAAAACTCAGCTAGTCTATTTCGTTGGGAGAAAGAAATGGGATGTCTATATAATCCAAGCTAAACACTGAGTTCAGTTCTTTCCTTAGATAACTCAAATCTCTACAAACTCTTTAGCTCTATAACTAGATTAAGCTTAGAATTATGGTGATCTGCTCAAGGATTCAGGTTGATCAATTGCTATTCAAGAAGGCTTAAACCTCAATTAGGCAAGAGTCAGTCACCAAGGTAACAATATTATTCTTATATCAGGAATTAGTCAAATTCATATGTAATTTAAGAAAAACATTAGAGTTATATGATAGCTATACTTCTAACTAGTTATACCAAATGATTTGATTTCTCTGAAATTGGAAAGAAAAGAGTTGGAAATAACAGAATATTTAAGCCTTTGTGTCATGTATTCAGATTGTTTGATAGAAGTTACAAAAATAACTCCATGTTCAAAATATTGAAAATCATAAGGATCGATTGTATGTATATGGTAATTGGTCATAAGTTATAGTAGATAATGTTATTCTGAATTGTTAACTGCTTGAAAGAGGGATTAGAAAGCATTATAAGTGATTGTATGTCAATAGGGAAGGAACTGCAGAAAGCAAAATAGGTCTACGTCTGGTGTCGAAGTGGCGCAGCTGCACCACTTCCAAGACCAAAACTAGCTCAGCTGCGCCGATGTTTAAAAATTGAAAATAATCTCTTTGTGTTATGCAAACTTAAGCTTGTAATTATGAACCATATGTGTCTAAAAAGATAACCACGATAGATATGCATGACTTGAGATATCTAATCTTAGTTTAAAAAGGATTTTAAAATGAAAAGCTAAAAAGTATAGTAAAACATTTATCTAAGAGTTCTAACCTTGATTTCTGTCAACATTGCCTCGTATACATGCTACGCTTATGGTTGAAAGGTTCTACATGATATCTAGTCTTGCCAAAAATCTATTAAACTAAAATGAGCAATAGATTTGAAAATAAAACTAAGTATGTTGAAAGTCAAAAACTAGTTTAAACTCTTCTATTATGTGTACTTAATATGTTGTACAATCTTAGCATGTTAGATAAAACTAGGCATTGAGTAGCTCAAGTCTGGATTGGACAGGGAGTAGCGCAGCTGCGCCACTCCCAAGCATAAGGACAGCGCAGTTGCGCCACCCTACAGAACCACCAAGGAATTTTCATATACCATCTAAAACTTAATGCATATTTGGTTGAGTTTCTTGGGTCTTGCTGGATGTTAATAAGTATGTTTAAACTATTTATTCATATACCAACTATATGGAGCAAGAATTTACAAATTATTTCTAAAATAGTTTTTAAAATGAAAATAAGTAAGAATACAAGCATGTAGTTTATGTGTAGCAAGTGTATGACAGTGAATAACTATTGAATATGACAAAGTATATATGTTACAAATATTGATATTGATGTATGTATATATCAAGTGTCCATGAACTAATTTGTACTTGATATGTGTACTTGGAATGTATTAGCTTGCTATACATGGCTAATGAATACCTATATTTAAATATATATGTGTAGGATATTCAACGTAGATTTAAGCGGTAATCATAAACTACACGCAAGGAAGGTATCTTATCCATAAATTTCTAAAGTTGTATGAGCAAGTATCTAAATCTCAAACTTATTTCTATCTTGGAAAATATCTCGAATTGATTATACTTAATCAAATTCCTTCTATTCTTGCAAGTTTCCTTAAACTTATTTACATTCGAGCAAGTAAACTATATTATATGCTTGTGCAAGTTCCCTAACTTGTACAATTTGACATTGGTATGCAAATTTCTCTATTATCTCCAGTTCTAATTTTTGAATTGTTTATAGATGAATCTAAGCTAATTGTTTCAGTTTGATTCACATTACAATATTTTGTCATAAGTCTTTATCTTATTGATTCAATTAACTAGTAATGTCAAACCAAATTGTTTTGGTTTGGAACTCAAGTTTGAGTATGAACATCCCTTATTTGGTGAAACTTTTAATATGCCAAAAAGGCAATGAAAACTAGCATGTAGTGTTGATCAATGCAGGTCATAAAGGGTTGATCACCCATCGTGCCCGGGACTTAGTCGGTTATACAGTTGAATTACTGTTATACTTATTTTGAGCATGAAAAACAAAGTTCAAGGTCTACTGAACACTCGACATCTATAGTCATTATGTTATTTCAAAAATGTAATCTATTAGGTTTGTTATTCGGGAATTGATTCAATGACTTCACAACTATTGATCCGTTGTAGAAGTATTCTCAAAGAAAACATTTAACTCTTTCATATATTGTTTATTGCATGTTATTACTTGCTGACTAATTGAATGCTCATTCTTGCTTTGAAATTAAATGTTTTCAATGAAACGTGAACGCGCGGAAGGTTTTGGCAAAGATAAGGGAAATGAAAAGGTAGATGAATTGTTCGTTATAACTAGAAGTTTTGCAATAAATAAACCTTTGTATGAGATATTATTTTATCTAGCATGTAATGAAGTATTTAAAGGTTCTCGTACCTGGGGGTAGAAAACTCTAATGTAATATTATTCATTATTAATGTATCAAGCAGGCTGTATGAATGTTATCATGTAACACCAAATATGGGTTACAAGTACCAGGATTAGGGGGTGTCACAGTACGTATATTTAGGGCTAAGCATTCGGTTATAATCGAACCGAATTAGCTATTAGGTTATAACCGAAAACTGAAATTCATCCTTTTCAAGTATCCGAATAACAACTTGAAATATAAGGTAACCGAATAACTGAATAACCAAATTTGTTACTCGATTATTTGGTTAATAACCGAAACTGGATCAAGAGAAAAAGAGTGTTTAATCCAAAAGTAAAACTTCAGTCACAAATTTCCATATAATAAAACACAGTAAATCAACAGATTAAGGGATTTAAGGTAGAAGCCAAAGATGAAAAATATGACAGGAAAATAAGGGGCTAAAAGATTCAGAGATCTCAAGAGCTCCAGCATTATGGTCTTCAGCTAACTCCTGCTGCTCATTATCTTGCCCATTTCCATCTTCCTCTCAGTTTTGATTGGCCGAGTTCGTATTCGATTTGCTTCTGCTGCTATTTGTGGTAGTATTCTCCATAAATTCTTGCTCGCTTCTTAGTCCAAGCCGGTTCAATCTGGTTTTATCTTCATCCCCTCCACTATTTCTCATGTGAATAGATGTTAGAGATGACATCGCGTTCATCGCCACATTTCCTGGCCACCACCTATTCTCCATTATTTATCCTTCAACAAAAAACCCTTTTCTCTCTCTAAAACACCCTCTATCTCTCCATGTTGACAAACACAAATTTCTACACATCTTTAATGCACCCGCAAGCTATATCTTTACTCAATCACATGTGCAGGGCTAAGAGTGAGAGAAGAGAAATCAGAGTTTGAGAGATGAGATGTGAGAGAGAGATGACTGAAAGATGATAGCTCTGAGATTTAGAGAGTGTAAGAGTCTGAGAGATAGAGAGGTGAGAGGTGAGAGGTGAGAGGTGAGAGGTGAGGGAGAGATGACCGAGAGATGTACTTGATAGATCTTAGAATTGAGATTGTGTTTTAACTTTTAAGTTTTTTTTATATTTCTTATTCGGTTAACCAAATAACAAAATTTTAAAAACCAAACCAAAACCCGAAAATTGAATATTAAATCGGATATAACCGAAATTAGAAAAAAACCAAAAAATCGAAATAATTCGGTTAAAAAAATTTGGTTGTGTTCGGTAATTCGGTTTTATCTATTTTTTTCTCACTCCTACGTATATTCTATAGAGATAAAATATAGGGTTTAGCCAAACACCCATCTTCTTGACTACCTATTTTTACTCGGTGGATCACCTCTAGAGGTCAAACGCTTGGGTGGCTAACATTGATCAAATGAAGGAATCTAACCCGATAAATTCAAAAAGAGCATGAAGGACTAAGAGTTGAACTCGTACTTGAGGAAGCGCGGTTCTACAAAGGTATGAATCTGGTTCTCATTGTTCTTCTTTTAGATTGATAATTGAGGACAAAGTATGATCATGGTGATGGTTTGTTTAAAAATTTTAAATTCCAATTTTATCGCGCTTCCGTTACTTTTATGTAATTAGATTGCATGATCGCGTTATATACAAACCTAACAATGGTATCACAGCCTAACTTTGTGTTAATTATCAATTTTGATGATTACATGTATGAATTGATATGCGATACGATCGAATTTTTGGGCTAAATTTTTTTTTTCTAGTTCTACTACGTAGCGCGGCCGTGCCCTAATCCAGAAAATCATTTATGGGGTTACAGCGCGGCCGCGCCGAGTCCCAATTCATTCGGGGTGCGGTCGTGCATGTCTGTAAAAATTGAAATCTTTGAGCAGCTCGGCCTCGCTACATCCCAGTTCGTTCTAGGCACGACCGTGCCACTCTACAGATTTTGATTTTTTTTTGTTTTCTTCAATTAATGTAAATGGTTTATTCAATTGATAAAATTTAAAATAACGATGTTTATTTTATCTAGAATAGGATTTCAGATTACTAAAAATTAAAGAGTTTAATTTTGGTTTGGTTTTTGATTATAATAAAAGAGTTTATTTTGTTTCCAAACTAAATTTTAGCAAACTTTAGCCCATTAAATGATATCGATGCATATATGAAATGAATTTATTATTCATGAGATGAATGTTATTTATTGATACATATAGTGACATGTTTGATAATAAATGGGATTGATTATGGATTATTGACCAATTTGAATTGATTTTATTTTAGTTGGATGCATGAATGATTGGGTTTTATAAATAAGGTCTGCGTACCTCGTCTACTCTAATTTTTCTCGATGTAATTTCTATCTCCCTCCTATGTACTTCCCCTTGACTGCTGAACAAGGTTTCTGTTAATGTAAATAGTTTATGTAATATGATTAGTTAGAATTACTTGAACTATTGGAGACAATGGAGCAAGGAGCACTTGAAGACTTGTTTGTAATGGAGCCTGAGATTTAAATGCAACAGTTATATTTAAATTTCAGGTATTGCACCCTAGGTTTGACCTTTTGGTTCACCTGGTGGCTCTAGTGAGCCAAACTAGAATAAAATCCATAATCAATCTGGGTAGAATATAGTATCCTATATGTGCATGCTTATAATATATATATATATATATATATATATATATATATATATATGTGTGTGTGTGTGTGTGTGTGTGTGTGTGTGTGTGTGTGTGTGCACGCGCGCGCGCGCTAAACAAGATGAGACAATTAATAACAAACCCCTCAAAAAAATTATATTAAGTTGTAACGTTCAAAGATATTTGGAATATCGAACATCGCCTTCTAGCATAGTAAAACGAAATAGTATTACATATTTAATATAAGTTTGTTGTGCACACACAAAGCAAGTATTAAATATTTAAGATGTTGCTTTATTACATATGATGTTAATAAGGAATTGAACATTACAACTTTGTTGTGCACACACAAGGGCTGTAATTTTCTCTTTACTTATATGGAAATGATGGGTCAGACTTAACTTAGATTATTTTAGTTCAGATGTGCACACACTTGACCATTATGATCTAAGAGAAAAAATGAAAAGTAGTTACATAGTGATGTAATTGACAAGTCACTACCAAAAAGCTAGGCATCTGACACGGAAACATCTGTCTCAAATACAGCAGAATCCATCTCAAAATCGCTTTTGAGACAGATTTGTCCGTCTCAAAATTCATGTCAGTAAATCAGATCGCTAATCTTTCTGTCTCAAAAAATAAATAAATACGGATAGCATCCGTCCTAGATCCGTATCAAAATATTAGATACGGAAAATATTCGTCTCAAATATGTCTCAAATCCGACCCACGAAGAGCTGACTTTTGAAACTGATTTTATCGGTTTCAAATTTGGCAAGCTAAAGAGCGACTTTTTTTAGCACACGTAATTTGAGACATAAAATTCCATCTCAAATCCGTATAAAAATTGGCAGCAACTATTTTCCCTTAACGTATTTTGAGATGGGCATTATCCGTCTCAATTCCATTTTAACTTTGGCGCCAATATTTTTTAGCATATTGTGAGACGGACAATAGCCGTCTCAAAACCCGTGTCAACTTTGGTGCCAATAATGCATATTTTTGAGACGGAAAAAAGTCGTCTCATTGTGTTTATTAACAACAAATTACAAATATTTTTATAATTTAATTTTGAAATCTAAAAATAAATATTTTCAGAGTAATAATAATAATAATAATTACTAAACTGTTATTTATACACAATACTAGATAAAACATATATTGATGAGTATTATTACAAATATCCTATGAAAGATAACATACTACAAGTCTCACCAAATACAACAAAATTAACTTCTAAAAACTACTATTTTAAAGCTAAAAAATATACATAATCATACGTCTTCATCCCCGATGGTAAACAAAAGTAACTTCTAAAAAGTATTACCTACAAAATCAACATATATAATCACAAGTCTCAGTCCTCGTTACTATTGCCTAAATCTTCATCATGCTCATCCTCGACATCAACATCCTACAAGTAGCAGTACATGGAATACATGTCAAATATATATATGAAATGAATGCATGCATTCTAAACATAAGACCAAGAAATTTGGTGAAGAAAAAAAAAGCTAATTGTAGCAGTTTGTGGGTAAGGGATGGGATCTAGTGCTGGATGCTTCCTCAAGGTGTTGGCCAACAACTTTGACATTCTTGCTAGGTATATATATATATATATATATATATATATATATACATATGCCTTTCTCACACTAGGGAGTTAGACGAACAAGATAGATAATAGGAGAGCAGTATGCAAATTTGAGGTGTGGATCAAAGTCTCAATCATAACTTTCTTAAGGGAGCACTGACATGTCATATAATGCCATGAAAGGAAACATTATTAACATAGTTATAATCTTTTTCATTTTTCCCTTCACATATAGTTAATTAATAGCTAATCCAAATCATGATTATTATAATCTTATTAATTGATTGTTTCACTTATGACAACAATTTACACCTTGCTTCTTTATTGAAGAAATGAGAAAAAAGTTCCCAGAGATTTGCCTCAAGGTACCAACTCAAGGTGATGCCAAAGATATGAATTCAAAGTTGTAATGCACCATAAGAGCTTTATGAAATTTTAAAAAGATAAAAATAAACAAAATTGTTATTGATTCTTGGGAGCTGTCGTTGATACTCCTAAATTAACCTCACTTTCACTTCACAATTTATAATAATTAGCACAATAGCAAGTAAGAATCGATCCCACATAGAGTAAAATTATTTTAGAATTATTCTACTATTTAAACAGAAAATAAAGATGGGGGTTTTTGAAAATTATTTTTAAACTAAGAGAACAAGAATTAACGATGAAATTAACCAAATATGTAAAAACTTCAGTTCTGCAGTTCAGTTTCACCAAGTACAATAATCAAATAATCAAGTTATTATTATTTTTCCTTCAATGAAACTATTAGCCCTAGATAACAATAAGCTCTGCTATCCAAAATTTTCCTTAGATTATCACTGTATGAAACAAGCTCTCCACCAGATTCTAACTAGCATACAACCTAGAATAAGCTCTCTAGATTTAATATGATAGAAGCATTAAGAAATAGAGAATTAGGCTAATCCAAGCAACAAACACATAAGCTCGATTTGTTTAACTTGTTTTCTGATAATCTTAGTAATAAACAAAAGTTTGTCCGCAATTATTATTATTAAGTTGCTACTTATGTTAAAGACAGATATCAATTACACGTAATACCAATTAATCAATTAATTGAGTATTATTATTTATCCATCGTACAAGAATTCCACTGTTTATAAATCTTATTTGATCCAAGTTGGCACCATCATCTTACCTGTTGACCTTATCTCTTTAAAGATATTCGCATTTGACGTGATTTTAGGAATTGATTGGTTAACTACTCATCATGTCAAAATTGATTATTTTCGTAAGATGGTTAGTTTTCATATTCCTAATCAATCTGTTGTTCGAATTCAAGCAACTAAGCCATTAAAATCGATCACTGTTATATCAAGCCATAAAGCCATTCGTTTATTAAAAAATGGATGTCAAGCTTTCTTAGCCCATGTTATGGATTTAAATAAAGACACGTCAAATTTGAATAATATTCCTGTTGTTATTGACTTTCCTGACGTATTTTCTGAAGAACTTCCCGGTCTACCCCCGAAACGTGAAGTTGAATTCTTTATTGATCTTGAACCTGGTACAAAGCCTATTTCTAAAACCCCATATCGAATGGCTCCTATTGAACTTCAGGAGTTGAAGGTCCAACTACAAGAGTTATTGGACATCGGTTTCATTCGTCCTAGTACTTCTCCTTGGGGTGCTCCTGTTTTATTTGTAAAGAAAAAAGACGGGAGTATGCGACTTTGTATCGATTATCGGGAATTAAACCATGTCACTATCACGAATAGGTATCCGCTACCTCGTATTGATGACCTGTTTGACCAGTTACAAGGAGCACAATTCTTTTCAAAGATCGATCTTCGTTCTGGATATCATCAGCTGAAGGTTAAAACTGAGGATATTCCGAAGACTGCCTTCAGAACTCGGTACGGGCATTATGAATTCCTAGTCATGTCTTTTGGATTGACTAATGCTCCTGCGGCTTTCATGGATATGATGAACCGAGTATTCAAGGATTATTTAGATCAATTCGTTGCTGTCTTTATTGATGACATCCTCACATATTCCAAAAGCCGTGAAGATCATGAGCACCATTTGAAGCTGGTACTGTAAAGGCTTCGTGATAACAAGCTATATGCTAGGTTGAAGAAATGTGAGTTCTGACTTGAGGAAGTAGCATTCCTAGGGCACGTGGTGTCAAAACATGGAGTATCTATTGACCCGACGAAGATTGAAGCAATACAAAGTTGGGAGCAACCAAAGACGGTGACCGAAGTACGTAGCTTTCTGGGCTTAGCTGGTTATTATCGGAGAATCGTGGAAGGGTTTTCTCGAATCGCTACCCCGTTAACTCAGCTGACTCGGAAGGATATCAAATTCGTATGGAGCGAGGAATGTGAGAAGAGTTTTCAAGAGCTTAAGAGGAGACTCATTTCGGCACCTGTTTTGACCATACCATTTGGTTTGGATGGATTTGTTATCTACAGCGATGCTTCAGGTAAAGGGCTAGGATGTGTTCTCATGCAACGTGGGAAAGTCATAGCCTATGCCTCGCGACAACTTAAAGAATATGAGAGGAATTATCCTACTCATGATCTAGAGTTGGCAGCAGTCGTTTTTGCTCTAAAAATCTGGAGGCACTATCTATATGGGGAGAAAGTGGAGATATATTCAAACCATAAAAGCCTCAAATATTTCTTCACTCAAAAAGAACTTAACATGCGGCAACGATGTTGGCTCGAGCTGTTGAAAGATTACGACCACACTATTCAATACCATCCTGAAAAAACAAACGTGGTAGCTGACGCATTGAGTAGAAGATCATATGCAGGAATGAGTGCGATGATGCTAAGTATACGCATAGAACCAACTTTAATCGATAAAGTTAAAGTTGCTCAAGCCACAGACCCGGAGCTGATGCGTATGAAGGAAAAAGTGCAAGAAGGTGCTATTCCAGAAGCAAGAATCGATGAAGAAGGAATACTTCGAGTCCACTCCAGACTTTTTATTCCTAACAATTCTGATTTGAAGTACAAGATTATGATGGATGCACACAATACACCATTTGCAATCCATCCTGGAAGTACCAAAATGTATCGTGATCTTCGGCATACATTTTGGTGGAACAATATGAAGAGAGAGATTGCAAAGTTTATCTCGAGGTGTTTAACTTGTCAACGTGTAAAGGTGGAGCATCAAGTGCCAAAAGGTCCATTGCAACCACTTGAGATTCTAAAATGGAAGTGGGAACACATTACCATGGATTTCGTTACGGGTCTTCCTACGGTTTCTCAAGGCATAAATGCTATTTAGGTTATTGTTGATAGATTAACCAAGTCTGCTCATTTCTTGCCAATACGGGAGACTTATTCCCTTGAACGTCTTGCTAGTATGTACGTGAATGAGATTGTGAGGTTGCATGGCATGCCAGTATCCATGGTTTCGGATCGTGACCCAAGATTCACTTCAAGATTTTGGGTTAGCTTGCAAAAAGCTATGGGCACAGATTTACGATTCAGTTTGGCATACCATCCTCAAACGGACGGGCAATTAGAGAGGACTATTCAAACTCTTGAAGATCTATTAAGACTTTGTGTCCTAGATTTCAAAGGGAGTTAGAATAAGTACCTACCATTGGTGGAATTCTCCTACAATAACAGTTACCAGGCAAGTATAGGTATGGCTCCATTTGAAGCATTGTATGGACGAAAGTGTCGCTCTCCAGTATGTTGGGATGAGGTGGGAGAAGCAACGTTGTTGGGACCAGAGTTGGTACGAATGACTACAGAGAACATCTAAATAATTCGACAACGTATACAAACGGCACAGGATCGACAAAAGAGTTATGCGGATCTTCATCGAAGGGACATGGAATTTGACATTGGGGATCATGTATTATTGCGTGTGTCTCCATGGAAAGGAGTTACAAGATTTAGGAAGAGAGGAAAGCTCAATCCACGATTTATTGGTCCATTTCAGATTCTTAACCGAGTAAGAAATGTGGCCTATAGACTCGTGTTACCTCCATGTATGTCTCGTGTTCATAATGTTTTTCATATATTTGTGCTACGTAAATATGTGAAAGACCCGAACCACGTTACTGAGTTAGAACTGGACGAGATAGCCGAAGACTTAACGTACGAAGAGGTACCTGTCAAGATCTTGGATAGGAAGGAACATGTCCTACGCACGAAGGTCATACCATAAGTTAAAGTTTTGTGGAGAAACCATGCTATTGAGGAAATGACCTTGGAGTTGGAAATAGAAATGAAAGCAAGGTATCCTCATCTTTTCAAAAAACCAGGTATGTACATCAATTTCGAGGACGAAATTTCATAAGGAGGGGATGTTGTAAGACCCCAAATTATTAATAAATGAAATTTAATTTTCTCTATTTATTATTTTGAAATAGTAAGGGTTGAATTGATTAATGAGGTCAGTTATGGGTAAAATGCGCAAATATTTCAAAAAAGTAGGTGGTTATAAAATATTCATTGTTGTCGAGGAATATTCGTTTGGTCGTTGAATATTCTTGTTGTCGGGGAATATTCGTACGACGGCGCAGTATTTTGTGGGCCCATAACCGAAAGCGATTGGATGAAGAAAACGACAAGTATAAGTTGTTTATAAATAACGGCGTAGTTGTTACCGACCCGATGGTTAAAACACAGTAATACGAGTTGTTGCACAGTAGCACACGGTATTGCACCAATTATTGATTCTTACGTAAGAAAGCACTACTCAATAATTGTTATAGTAATTACTGTTCAGTATTTTATTTTATTGATTCAATAATTGCTACGTTAATATTTTATATTATTGTTGTTTCAATAATTATCACTACACAGTATTTTTCATTATCGAAGCAATAATTCATATTATTTGAATAATATTATTAGATAACATTATTGGCAATGTCTAGAAAGTTCTGTCTAATGAGAGGTTTGGTCACCTAATTGCGTGCCAGTAAGGAGAAATTCTTATTGGAAAGCCCCCTCTTTCCTAGGAACTGCCTGGTTGTCAGTATTGTGATTCGATAATATTATTTGTGAATAATTAATTATTGATTTATACGATGAGAAAAATATTCATTTTATGTGGATATAGGATGGAGAAAATTTTTTAAAGTGACAATTGTTGAAAATCGATATTTTATCTTTTTTGATAAAATAATATTTTATTATATTATTATAATATAATAATGATGATATTTTTACAATGATTGTGGGATATATGACTATATGAGGAGAAAGAGTATTTTTATTGCAAAAGTGTTTAAAACATGTTAAACATGTTTGTGGGCCCATTTTTTGACTGAAATTTGATTATAGCTTGTAAAATCGCCCGTTTGTGGATTTCGGTCAATTTCTGTTTAGAATTTGGAAAAACTTTCTTTTGTAAAGTTGTAGAGAATTGAATTTCCTATAAAAACTCGCGAGATTCGAATTTTCTGATAAAAGGGCTATTTATTATGAATTATTGAAGTTCTAAAGTTCAGAAATAGATGATTTTTGAAAGTTTTAAATATTTTTAATAACAAAAACGTTTTTTTGATTTAGTTGACTATTGGTGGCTGATATTTGGATCTGATTTGGTGTGCGTAAGAATGTTTATATAATATATTAATATTATATTAAATTTTCTACTTTGGTGTTCTAAGTATTTTTCTATAAATAGGGTGCTTAGGTTAGAATTGAAAATCACACTAGAAACTAAAGATTTCTCTATCTTTCTCTCTCTATAACATCGAGCGTATTTTGTGAATATTTTTATACTTTGAGTGTTGCTATACGGTGCAAGTTCCTTCAGCACTATATTTGATATTCCAACCAGAAGTACTATTTTGCTGAGGTAAGTGATGTTATTCTTCTTAAATGATATTATTTTCTTCAATATCATTATGCCAAAATATTTGTTGAAACTTTTTATCAAATTTGGGACTTTTTCATGTCGGAGTTACTATTCATGAGTTACTATTCATGAGTTACTATTCACGTATACGGCACTATACACGTATACAACACTATTCATAAATACGGCACTATTCACCGAAAAATGAAATTTTTTTATTTTTGTCCAAAATATCTATTATGGATACTAGCTTTGATTGTATCCATGTTTTGATCATTCTTGAATTTTACTCCACTATGATTACTTATGAGGTATTTTTGGACATGAAATAGCTGAAATATGAATCCTTAATATTTATTCTTTTGTTTCACTGGATTCGTTTTCTTTAAAATATTTTTCATCATCCTCAGTTCTAAATGATGATATAACTGAATATATTTGGCCTGTAGTGCAAAGATGAATGATTTCTGATGAATATCTTTGGCCCGTAGTGCAAAGATGAACATGTATTTAGACGAACATGACCAACTGATGAATATCTTTGGCCTGTAGTGCAAAGATGAATATTTGATTCCAGATATATATTGATTGATGTTACAGGGATAACTAAAAGACGGTGAACTTTTAAATTCATATATAGAAGATAGTAGATTTCATTCTCTACTAAACTCTTCTAATGAATTATTATTTCCGCTGCGAATATTGATTTAAAACTTGTTGTCTATTGTATTCTATTAGATTTTTTCCTGTTAAAGACTAACGATAATTTGTTTTATATAATCTTAGTCATAATGTTCTTTACTGGGCTAGTTGAGCTCACCCTTTTCCTTTTGTTCCATTTTTCTTCTCAGGAGGCGAGAATGTAGTGAGTACTAGTCGGGGTATGGAATGAAGGTTCTAGAAAGTTGTTTTAGTAGTCCTCACCATTTTTGTAA
Organism: Panax notoginseng; assembly: GCA_016801055.1. Lineage (NCBI taxonomy): Eukaryota > Viridiplantae > Streptophyta > Magnoliopsida > Apiales > Araliaceae > Panax > Panax notoginseng. The sequence continues at coordinate 211,467,926 of CM029013.1, read as the reverse complement.
AATAATGTATCAATAATTGTAATGAGGACTTTTTTGAGTGTGGATATTGTCTAGATGGCAATATTTGTATTTAAACTCACAGTTTTTATGTTGTATTAATAAAGTTGTAGTTGTTTCTGTATCATGTATTTTGACGACTCAAAATGGGTGTTGTATACCTATTTTGGGGGCGTCACATAAGTGAACACCAAATCTTGTGGTAATAAAGTATCGGGATTTGGGGGTGTCACAAGTTGGTATCAAAGCCTTAGGTTATGAACCTTAGGTGGGGGGAAAAGCCTTAGGAAGTAACCTTTGAAAAGATAGTGGTGATAAACTCTTACCGAGTTTTAAGGAGGAAGTAATAAAACACTTATGTGCTTATGTGAGTACAACTTATGTGCTCATGAGTGTCAAGTAGTAATGAATAGTAATTAAAACTTAAAATTTTGTTGTCAGGATGACTAATGTCGGAGAATCCAGTCATGCTAGGGAGGAAGGACCTCAGATGTCTAGAGAGGAGGAGTCTTGTGACATTCAGGTGGTTTGGGAACAACTACTTTCACGGGAGTCAGCCCCGTTTGTCACAGTGGTTGAAGATGGGGATGATGATGTGGAAACAGATGATGAGGATCCTGTTGAGCTGTCACAGTCGAATGATTATGAAAAGGACGAGGAGGAAAAGATTTCACTGAACTCGATAGCTGCTCGTATATACGATGAAGTTTACGATCGTAATGTGGAACTTCAGGATACCATCGGAGTTGCAAGAGATAGTAGCTGAACAACAGACCTCGATGGTAGAGAAGGATGATGAGATCCTAGATCGAGATGAACGTCTGACTAATGTCGAAGAGAAGCTGGTCCACATTGAAGGAGTGAATGAACAACTGACCGAGGAGATCGAAGAACTAGAGAAAAAGCTGCAGGAATAGATAGGGCAAGAGCCAAAGACGCATATGAGGAAGCTTTTCAACAAGCCAGAATAGCAGCGAGAGACGCACAAGTAAAGAGGATGAAGATGGAGGAGATGAATAACGTATTCAACACCGTGATTAATCGAGCTCAAGATCGAGTCATGGGTTATCCGATTCAGTTCGAGACGCTACCATCATACATATTAGATTGCAAAACAATGTTTTGGATTATGGAAGAAGAGCGTCGTAAGGCTACGCAGTATCTTAGTAGGACATCGTAGGGAATCGATATGCAATTAATAAAATGTTGAATAATATGTAAATCTCAAGTGTTATGTAACCTATGGGATATGATGATGATGTTATCCTGGGACTTTAGTAGTTCAGGAAAGTAATGTAAATAGTAGCGATGATATTGTTCTTATGTTTCAAAAAGGATTATGAATGAATAAAAGTTATTATTTTATTTTATTCAAAGAGTTATGTGTTATGTGATGATTTCTTTTATGGAGGCAAGTTAAGTAGAAATTACTTAAAGGAGTTGAGTAATAATCTAATAATTATATTTTAACAGAAAATGCCTCCAAGACGTCAACCTTGACAGAGAACCACTAAGGGAACCAACAATAACGATGTTGAAGCTAACCCCGTTCAACAGCTGGTGACGTTACTAACGGGTGCATTGCAGAATCAACCTCAGAATCAAGGTACATCGTTTAAGGATTTCAAGGCGGTTGGACCACCAGAATTTCATGGGTCCATGAATCTAGTGGAGGCACAGACCTGGATCATGGAGATAGAGAAAGTATTTGATGTTACGAGAGTAGGGGAAGGTCAGAAGACTACTTTTGCAACATTCATGTTGAAAGCAGAGGCTAGCTATTGGTGGCAGGACAATAAAACTCGAGAAGGACAAGGGGTGATGAACTGGGGTAGGTTTAAGGAGATATTCTTCGAGACTTATTTCCCAGAGAGTTCGAAGAGTCAGCTAGAAGTGCAGTTTTTATAACTGAAGAAGGGAATGATGACGGTGTCGGAGTATGCTGCGAAATTGAACGAGTTGGCGAGGTTTGCGCCATATCAAGTCAGCACAAACGAACGTAAGGCGAAGAGTTTTGAACAGGGACTGAAGCCCTGGTTGTACAGTTGGGTCTCCCTATTCCAGCTGAAGACATTCGAAGCGGTAATGACGAAGGCAATTCTAGTTGAAGGTGGAGGCGAGGCGATAACAAAGTTCAATCAAGAACAGAAAAAGAAGAAGAATGAAGTGGAGATTAAGAATGGAGGTAGTGTTAGTGGAAATGGCAACAATAATTTGAAGTGAAAATGGAACAGAAATGTGAGTGCTGGGAACCAGCAGGGTAACCAACAGAATAAGAAGTTCGAAGCATGTGCTACATGCGAGAAATTTTACAAGGGTGTGTGCTTGATGGGGAATCGTGTATGCTTCAACTGTGGTCAGGAGGGTCACATCGACCTAAATTGCACTCAACCCAAGAAGAACGTTTGCTTCACGTGCGGATCCAAGGATCACTTTGCTCGTGAGTGCCCTAAAAAGAAAACTGGAGAGGCAACAAGAAGCAAGGGAGGTAGCAGTGGAGGTACATAGGCCATTGCCGGACCAATATCATCTAACAAACCCACAACCAGAACCTTCAACATGACTATGCAAGATGCTGTGCAATCAAAGGATATGGTGTCAGGTATTATCCCAATCAATGATATTGATGCTTATGTATTATTTGATTCGGGTGCTACTTGCTCGTTTATATCTGATGAATTTGCTAAGAGGTTAGGATTGCCTAGTGAAGAACTAAATTTCCCTTTGAACATAAAAATTACGAATAAGGAAGTAATTCTTGTTAGGTTCATATATAAGAACTGTAGGGTGAATATTATGGGGAATATTATGATGGTAGATTTAATCCCGATTAGACTTGGAGAGTTTGATGTTATATTGGAAATGGATTGGCTGTTCAATTATGGAGCGATAATTGATTACCAAAAGAAATGTGTAAACTTTATGACTCCGTCAAAGGTAATTTTCTATGGTAGCAAATCGCCTAGACAAATGAAATGTCTGACGATTATGTAGGTCAAGAAGTTGTTGAGTCAAGGCTGTGTGAGTTATTTAGCTTACATAGTCGATACTAAGAAGAAGGGTGTGATATTGTAAGAGATACCAGTGGTTAGGAAATTCGTAGATGTGTTTCCGGAGGATTTGCCAGGACTTCCACCTGACAGAGAGATTGAGTTGGTAATCGATTTAGCACCAGGAACAGCACCGATATCGAAGGCCCCGTACAGAATGACTCCGATAGAGATGAAAGAACTGATGGTACAACTGCAAGAACTATTAGACAAGAAGTATATTCAACCAAGCATATCACCGTGGGGAGCGCCAGTGTTATTCGTGAAGAAGAAGGATGGGTCAATGCGTCTTTGCATTGATTATAGGGAGTTAAACAAAGTCACTATTAAGAATAAATATTCGTTGTCAAGAATAGATGACTTGTTTGATCAGTTGAAGGGTGCTAAATACTTCTCGAAAATAGATTTGAGAAGTGGGTATCACCAATTGAAGGTAAGAAAGGAAGATATACCTAGAACGACATTCAGAACTCGGTATGGACATTACGAGTTTCTGGTGATGTCTTTTAGTTTGACCAATGCCCCTGCTGCATTCATGGATTTGATGAACAGGGTGTTTAAATCATTCTTAGACAAGTTCGTAGTGGTATTTATCGACAACATTTTGGTGTACTCCAAAACTCAAGAAGAACATTTGGAACATTTACGTTTGACGTTGGAGACACTAAGGAAGGAAAAGTTGTACAAAAAATTCTCTAAGTGTGAATGTTAGCTCGATCGTGTACAATTTTTGGGTCATGTGATTGACAAAGATGGGATTTCAGTGGATCCATCAAAAGTTAAAGCTATAATCAATTGGGAACAACCAAGAACACCTTCCGAGGTGAGGAGTTTCTTGGGACTGGCTGGTTATTATAGATGATTTATTCAAGAGTTTTCCAAGATAGCCACTCCGTTAACAAATTTGACAAGGAAAACTGTAAAATTTGTGTGGACGGAGAAGTGTGAAGAAAGTTTTCAAGTCTTGAAGAAGAAGTTGAGTGTGGAACCTGTGTTGTCATTACCAGATAATACAGAAAACTTTGTGGTATATAGTGATGCCTCACATAAAGGATTAGGTTGTGTCCTTATGCAGAACGACAAGGTTATTGCATATACATCAAGGCAACTGAAAGATTATGAGAAAGGGTATCCGACCCATGATTTAGAGTTAGCTGCAGTAGTATTTGCTCTGAAGATATGGAGACACTATCTCTATGGAGAAAAGTGTGAAATTTACATAGACCATAAGAGCCTGAAGTATATTTTCACTCAGAAGGACCTGAACATGAGTCAAAGAAGATGGATGGAATTGATAAAAGATTGCGATTATGAGATCTTTTATCATCCAGGCAAAGTGAATGTGGTTGCAGATGCTTTGAGTAGAAAATGTCGGAAAAAGTTGATGCTGATAACCACTCAGGAGGAGCTTATTTTAGCAATGACAAAGCTAGAGTTGGAAATAAAATTCCCAAAAGAATTCGATGAACGACTATTCCAGATAAAAGCTGGTCCAACTTTAGTGGACAAGGTGAAGAATGCTCAACTACAAGATGAAGAATGTGGAAAAATCAAAGAGAAAACGGTTGAGGGAAGTGATGTGAAATACAAAATCGATACCGAAGGGTTACTGAGATTCGAGGGAAGAATCTGGGTTCCAGCTGTAACAGAGATTAAAGACAAAATCTTGACCGAAGCTCATAATTTGAGATACTCAATTCATCCAGGAAGTACGAAGATGTATCAAGATCTACGACGTCATTTTTGGTGGCCAAACATGAAAAGAGATGTCATAGAATGTGTCGCGAAATGCTTGACATGTCAAAGAGTCAAGGCCGAGCATCAAAGACTAAGAGGATTACTTCAACAGTTAGAAATACCAGAATGAAAGTGGGAACACATCACAATGGATTTTGTGGTAGATCTTCCAACGACTCAGAAAGGATGCGATGCGATTTGGGTGATAGTGGACAGACTGACAAAATTAGCACACTTTTTGCTAATAAAGATTAGGTTCAATCTTGATCAGTTGGCAAGATTGTACGTTAAAGAGATCGTTTCGAGACATGGAGTGCAAGTGTCAATTGTGTCAGATAGAGATTCGCGATCCACGTCAAATTTTTGGAAGAGACTATAAGAATGTATGGGAACACAGTTAAGAATGAGTACGACTTATCATCCGCAAACAGATGGCCAAAGTGAATGAACGATCCAGACATTGGAAGATATGCTGAGAGCATGCATTATGGACTTCAAAGGGAGCTGGGAAGAACATTTACTGTTGGTGGAATTTGCGTACAATAATAGTTACCATGCAAGCATCGGCATGCCGCCTTACAAAGCATTATACGGCAGGAAGTGCAGAACTCCACTATGCTGGGATGAAGTCGGCGAACGCCAACTGTTTGGACCAGAACTGGTACAACAAACTGCCGAGGTTGTCAAACTAATAGGATAAGATTGGTAGCTACTCAAGATAGACAGAAAAAATATGTCGATCAACACAGATAAGATCGTGCATTCGACGTAGGAAATTACGTATTTCTAAAAGTTTTTCCTTAGAAAGGGAAAATTCGTTTCGATAAAATGGGAAAGCTAAGCCCGAGGTTTATTGGACCCTTCGAAGTGTTGCGAAGAGTTGGAGAAGAGGCTTATGAGGTAGCTCTACCTCCAGAGTTGGAAAACGTACACGATGTTTTTTATGTTTCGGTGTTACGACCATATAAACCCGATTACAAGCACGTGATCAAGTACGAACCGTTGCAATTTGATAAAGACTTGTCCTATGAAGAGGTTCCTATCCAGATAGTCGATAGGAAAGAACATGTGCTCGGGAATAAAGTAATATCTTCTGTGAAGGTGATGTGGAGGAACCACAATATTGAAGAAGTCACGTGGGAACTCGAAGATAAAATGATGAAAGATTACCCTGAGTTATTTGTTTAATCTGTGTCTTCGATTCTGGGGATAGAATTTTTGTAAGTAGAAAAGAATGTGACGAATGATTTATTTAAATTGTGATTATGGGGAAAGAATCCTTATAAGGAGGGAAGGATGTAACAATCCAGAATTTTAATTGTAATTTTTAAATATTTATTGAATGATATAAATATTTAATGGATGTGTTTATCGTTGAATAGATATTTGTTTAAATTAATTTGATTTGATTTATTGTGGTTAATTATTTGTTAAATGAATAATTAATGGGTTAAAGAAATTAATTATTATGAGATAGTATTCTAATTTAATTTAATAATTAAGTTAAAGAGTTTATAGTGATTGAATGAATTATTATAATGTTTTATTTAATTTAGTAAGTAAAAGGGTGACAAATAACCATTTTATAAAAGGAGTTATTAAAATAAATTAAAGTAGTTTTAATTTAGTTTTGCCAAACAAGGCTTATGTATATATTAAGTCTTTAAATTTTAAATAGTTTTGCCAAACGAAACCTTATGGCTTTTGGATTTCTTTTAAATTTTGAATTATAATAATATAAATTAAATAAATAAAATATATTTATAATCTATACGTTATACTTTGGGTAACTGATATTAGTTAGTATTAGTTATTATGATTATTAAGGCCATATCAGTTTTTACTTTATGCATACTTGATAGTAGTTTATTTTGTTTACGTCAAATGCATTTGGCCTATACTGATAACCAAGAAAAGAAAAGTGAGAGATCAGAGAGTTTTGAGAAAGAATTGTCAGAGAAAATTGAGAGAAAGGAAAGTATGTGATTCTAAAGTCAGTGGTGTTAGCAAGATTACGAAGCAACAAAAAGGTATTTTTTCCTATAATCTTAATACCATATACCTATATATGTTTTATGTTATCTGTGTTCTTGAAATTCACTCACTGTGTATAAAGTTTTACAAAAATTGTGGGTAAACCATATTTTTATAATTAGTTAGGAAATTATGTGTAATTGTAATTGTGGTTGTTATACTAGCATATATATATATATATATATATATATATATATATATATATATATATATATGTGTGTGTGTGTGTGTGTGTGTGTGTGTGTGTGTGTGTGTGTGTGTGTGTGTGTGTGATTGTATGCTTAATATATAGATAAGATTGTATGCTAAATTACGCTTAAAAGAAAGAAATTGGTTTTACAGTGAACATACATGTATGAACGTGATTTGTAGAGTATCAAAATTTATACTTTGTTTGTGAACTAATGGTAAATTGAACCTTGTGTATGTTAATTGGGTAAGAATTTAATGAAAACATAGTTCAAAGGAATGAATTTGATGGATAATTGTGGTTTACAGTGTTAAATCTTGTTAAACAACGTCAACAATTAATGGAGTTTTGTTTTAAAACAGTGTTTCAAGGATTTAAATTTTCTTAAATTATTGTTTAAGTTGTGCTAACTTAGTATAGGCATGCTTGGTAAAATTTATGTGTAGTGTACATAAATTATACATGTTAATTTAGATGTTAGCAGTGTTAATCAGTCAAAATTTAGTTGTTCTGTTCTTTGTATGTTGGGTTCTTCATGTTTCGGCATCTCAACGCCAAAATCAGAACCGCAGCGCCGAAGTCAGCATCACAGCGCCAACCTTCGCGCCACAACGTCGCTGCTTGACATAGTTCTCGCGCCGCAGCGCCGGAGTCTAGCGGCAGCGCGGCCCACATTGTAAACTGTGGTGCCGCAGTGCCAGTTTGCAGTAGGTCCAAGAATGACTTTTGTTTTGCACACAAGTCTGTAATGGTTAATGTAATGCAATATGATGATTGTTTAATATGTAATTTTTGTTATTTTGGTACTCTAGTGCTAAGAACGAGCATGTTATTAACACCTAACAAGCTTTATTATTTTGTTATTGGTGTAAATTGATTAAGTGATTTAAAAATCAAACCATACGTGATGTAGATATATAGAGTGTTGGTAATAACGAATTGTATCCTATTGATATGTGTATAGGATATTGTGAATTGAATTATTTTGATTTAGCCAACACGCAAGGCAAGTCTTCTAACCCTAAACCTTCGCTGTGCAAGTTTAATTTCGTTGAGCTAGTTTGTTTATTATTGAGCAAGTTCTTGTATCTAGTTTGTTCATGATGATGCAAGTTTACTTACCCTATCTTGATTATATTGAGCAAGTTATTCTTGTCTTTAACTTGTTATTTAGCATGAAAGTTTATATATTCTCATATATTTATGTTGAACAAGTTTTATCGTTCAATTTACTACTTATTATGCATGCTTAACATTCAATTCTAAGATTTTAACTTTAGCTTAATGTTGTTCAAAGCAAGGTAAGTTATATTATTCAATAATTTTGCTATTAGATTATTCCTAATGCATGAGATTAATTTACAATGTTGATTCAGTTATGGTTTATTCCGTAACCTAGTATTATTACCTTTTCATTTAACTAATCCTTAGTTGATGACCGTTGAATTCTAAATTACCTTGAAACATATCCAAACCAAACTTACTTTGGTACAGACTTGTACTCTAAATACTGAGACGAACAACCCTATTATTAGGGGTTTACGCTTAGCGTTGAAATGTTTGTGCACAATACATTGTACGAAGGGCTGATCCCCCTAAGTACGTGGAGTCCTTATAGTCTTTTGACTGCTAAAGTTTAAGTTGAAAGATTACTTATAACTGTGGACATGGTTCATAGTCATAAAACCCTCAGTAATATATTTCAGAATATTGATAGAACATATTGTTCAGTTCTATTGAGCCTATTATTTGGCAAATGTTGTAAATGTTTTATTCATTATCGTTTCAAGTGAGCTTTGTTTGCTCACTCTTGCATATATAACTATTACAGCTAAAGTTGAGAAGGTCGATGTACCTAGCACCAGTAAAGGGAAAGAAAAGATGAACAAGTATTGAAGACTTGTAATCATGTTGATATTTTATTATCAGACTTTATTTTAATGATTGTAATGGAGTTATTTAATTTTCCGCATTTGAATAATTGCATGTAAAGGTTAGATAACCTGAGAGATTTTTATTAATGTAATCCTATAATGGGAAGGTTTATTATCTAATTTTATTATGATTGGGTAGTTAGATGTGAATGTTTTATTAAGTGAACACCAAATCTTGTGGTAATGAAGTACCGGGATTTGGGGGTGTCACAATTTTATTATCGATACTATAATCGATTCAAAATATAATCCCCATATGAGCTAGGCACTAATTGAAGAGAATTAACGACCGCGGAGGGGTAGCTTCATAGTCCCATACTAGCTAGGAACTATAATTAGTTCCAAGGTTAAAAATCTCACTTAATTACTCCAACCTCTCAAATAACAAAAATAGTTTTTGATGGGTTCATACAATTATAGTTATACTCAGACCTCATTTTTAAAATATAAGATGAATAGCCCCCAGTCCGTACATATATTGCAATTATGCTATTAAATCAAACAAAAGTTAAGAAAAGTGAGTAATTTATCTGCTCTTTCTAGACGCATGGTGAAAACGTACGTACAATAATATTTAGATGCATGGAAAAAGAGGGTAGTTTTTCAATCATAGCTTTAAGATTTGGTTCAAAATCAAAAACAGGTGTTAGGCCGGTATGCAAGTACTATAAGCTAAGACAAACACTTTCTTTTCTGACCTATACAAAACCATGCATATACGACTAACTAGCTATGTTATTAGGGTCCAAATTCTATCAGCTAGATGCTTAACAAAATTTAATTAGACCTCCTGCAACTAACTACTGAAAAATATCTCATGGCATTTATACTTTATCAATTGATGTTTCCATAATCAAGTTTAAAATTTTTGAATCTCAAGATAACTTTCAACAGGTGAATAGGGCATCAAAAATACCATTAGAAGTTTTATAATGTATCCTTATGATGGACAGGCAATGCTGCATTTTTGGCTTTGATCAACTGTTACAGTTTTTCCAAATTAGTGATCAACAATGCTAATGGGTCATTGACTTCTAATCAGTAAGAAAGATAAATGTGCACAACATATAATAATATCAAAATTACTGACGAAATCTAAGTGATCTCAAAGGCTATTTGGATGAAAAAACACTTACATCGCTATTTGGAAGATTCAACAGCTTTTCACTATGTTTCCTTATTTCTTGAAATTGCTTACGCACAGCCTCTTCAATTTGTTTTTGTCTTGCATCCAGCATAGCTTGAAATTAGGGGGTCTCCATTGCAGCAAAGATGAGAGATTGCATATCAGGTGATATAGGTGAGGAAGTCAAGCAAAATGTAGAGGCATTTGTAGAAATCGATTCACTTAACCTACTTGTTTTGAGATCCTCACTCGAACCGAAACCAAACACTCGTCCCTTTTTAATTCCACCTAAAGCCTCTGTCCATATATCTGGATCAAAAATTGGCTCATTATTTCCGTACTTTTGACGGATATCACTTTTATATTTTTCTTGCAGTTTGAATATACAATATGTTATGAAGATATTGAATGAGCCAAGTTTAGAACATTATATTTCAAACATGTATTATAATTGACAATACACAAAGCTTATAGGTACACACGTACTCCTACTTTTCTTGCCTTGTCATTATAATACACACCGTCCTTTTGGTGTGTTAGATAAAACACCTCAATGTGAGTAGGTTTAGTTTTCTTCTCATTTTCCTACCATCACGAAAGCACAAACACAAGAATCAAACATTTTTAATTATATCAAAGCAAGCATAACAAAAAATACTTGCAAGCTTTTTCGCGTGACTTATAAATGGTATTGACCGTCCAACATGGTTAAGTTTTCCACCTTTCTTTAGGTCTGTAAAACCAGAATTTGAATTTTTTTTTGCCAATTTTCCTTATTCCATTCTTCGCAAAGAGAGACCCAATATTCTTTCTTCATGAACGAGGGTGGGTAATCGACCATTTTTTTCAAAATTGTAACTTGTAAGCCCTAATTTTTTATTTGCCTCGTCTCTTGCCTTTTTCATTAAATCTTTATAGCGTATAGCATAAACTTACTCCCAAACCTTCCTTGCCTTTTTATTCTCTGCTTCATTAATAAATTGATACATCTCCTGAAATTCAGCCCATAACTCATTCTTGAGGTCGTTTACCATTGATAACCAAGTCAGATATGACCCCATTTGATTTTTTATAGAACTAACAATTTGTCGCTCCACAGTATTGGACTGAAATCTACAAACACAAATAAAATTTATTATTTAGAGCATAAAAAGACAAAAGGTGCAAGATCTATCTGCAAAAAAAGTAGGCTTGCTTGTTATTAATTTTGGAACGAACTAAAAAGGAAAATATATCTTTAATTTTGGAATGAAGGAAGTATATACAAGTTAGAAAAACTCTTAAATTGAATGGAGGGAATATCTTCATATGGAACTCAACAAATGCAAACTTTAAGTCCCCGAAAAGCATTGCTATATATTGTAGCAAAAAACTAAAAATGCAAGCAGAAAATACAGTTGAACTATATAGATCACACTCTTTAACCTAATCTCTTAAGTTCAGAAGCTCCTAAACACATCAATTTTCTAAAACAAAAATACATAATCCATATTTCAAGTATTCAGATGCTATACATACATAATACAAGTTATCACTATAAGTTCCTTGTCACGATGTACTGCAGAATTCATCTCTTAGTTGCAGTTACTAGCTAACAAATTTATGAAATAAATATATACTCCATCTGCCACGAAAAAGAGTATCATTTCCAATAAAAGTTAGAATAAAAGAAAGTACGATAATATTTTTCCAAATTGAAGGATTAAGTTGCAAATATTCTCCATATCTAGGCAAGAAATGAGTAATACGATCACTGTTTCCCAACCATTACCACGTAGAAGACATTCACATCAATGAATAATTCCCAAATCGATAGGTGTATAACTAAAGCGAAAGCACATGGGTTTAAAGATTAAACCACATATCTGTGAACTAAAACTGTATATAATGGAATAATTATGACAATATCAATTTACTCAATGAGTGCTGCCGTTCTATGTTGTATATATAGAATAAGAGTGATTACATCAATTACAAGATAACTATAAATTTGAAATACAAACTTTATTAGATTATAGACATCTATTTGTTACACATAACAACCCAATTTTGTAGGAATTTCAAATTAAGTAGAAGAGCCTGACCAATCTGGATAGAAGAAAAGAGATTAAGCTGAATAGGAGACCAATCTTAATTACAAACTCAATATCCCCCGACAAGCTGACGGTGGCATAGAACTAACTATTAGCTTGTCTCGAAGGAAAGTGAAGCGTGTGGAATGGAGAGTCTTGGTGAAGATATTTCCTATTTGATCATTAGTAGAGACATCGTACCAGGAGAGTACCTTTGGCAACTCGTTCTCGAACAAAATGAAAATCAACTTCGATATGCTTCGTACGAGCATGAAATACAGGATTGGCGCCCAGATAGGTTGCACCAATATTATCACACCAAAGAATTGGTGGATCTTTAAGAAATAGGCTAAGTTCACCAAACAATGATTGCAACCACACAAGTTCAACAGAAGCATCAACAAGAGCTTTATATTCAGCCTCGGTAGAAGAGCGTGCAACAGTGCATTGTTTCTTGGATGACCAAGAGATAAGATTGGGACCCATGTAAATAGCAAATCCTCCTATTAACTTATGTTCACTAACACAACCTTCCCAATCAGAATCCGTGAATGCCTGTAAAACTATAGGATTAGAAGAATGAACAATAGATAAACCATGAGTTGAAGTCGATTTGAGATAATGTAAGATGCGTTTGACAGCTGCCCAATGTTCTTCGCTAGGAGCATGCATGAATTGACAAACCTTATTCACAGCATAAGACAAATCGGGGTGAGTGAGAGTAGCATACTGTAAAGCTTCCACTATTTATCTATATAAGGTAGGGTCAGAGAAAGCAACCTGTTTTATATTTGTCAAACGCACATCAACAGAGGCTGGTGTGCGAAGAGGTTTACAGTTGGACATAGATGCCTGCTGTATGATATCTTGGATATATTTCTATTGCGAAAGGAATATTCCATTACACAATGGAACAACTTCCAAGCCTAGAAAATAATGTAAGGAACCCAGATCCTTAAGAGAGAACTCACAACTTAATACAAGAATCAGGTCAGCGATAGCCTCATCAGAATTTCCTGTCAAGATAATGTCATCTACATAGACCAATAAAATTAAATGTATTGATCCAACATTAAATATGAACATTGATGTGTCAGAACGAGAGATTACAAAACCCAATTGTATGAGAAAATTAAACAATCGTGAGTACCATACACGTGGTGCCTGCTTAAGACCATACAATGAACGATGTAGATGACAGACATGATGAGGATGATTAGGATCCTCAAATCTAGGTGGTTGAAGCATAAAGACTGTTTCTGACAGTGTCACATGTAAAAATGCATTATTAACATCCAGTTGTCGAATTTACCAAGATTTAGAAGTAGCTGGAGAAAGAATCACCCGAATGGTAGTAGGCTTAACAACCGAACTGAAAGTTTTAGATTAGTCTAAACCCTCTACTTGATGATAACCCTTAGCAACAAGACGTGCTTTATATCTTTCGAGTTGCCCATCAGCCCTCTTTTTAACTTTGAACACCCACTTGCAGCCAACAATATTCATGGAAGTAGATTTGGGAATAAGAGTCCAAGTACCATTAGTCAACAGTGCATTAATTTCATCAGCCATCGCTTTACGCCAATGAGGATGACGATTTACTTGAGAGAAATATGTTGGCCCAAAAAGAGGATCTAAAACTGAGTTTAAAGCTGTTGGTGGAAAATCCCCAAGCCGACGAGTCATAGAACAAGTCATTACTTGTGAAACTTGTGAATCGGAGGCCGAATTGGAAGATGGAGGAATGACATTATTAGAGGTAGAGGATAATAATTCTGGAGAATCCATGGCTGATGATGTTGACATCCCATTCTGTGGGGAGGGTGCATCAAAGATAGGATCAGTACGAGCATAAATATCACTCAAGCGTGTAGTCCGAACAGGAGTTGTATTCGGAGGTGAGGTTGAGGCAGATTGGATGGAGGTAGCAGAGGGAGCAAGCGGGGAAATAAGTTGGAAAGTAGACAGGGGTGTAGACTATCTGGATTGAGGTTCAGACTATCTGGATGAAGATGCAGACTGTATTGAGGTAGCAGTGGGAGCAAGTGGGGAAAAATCCTGGAATGCATACAGGGGCGTAGATTGTCTGGATTGAGCTGCAGACTGTCTTGATTGGGTTAAAGCAGACGCTGAAGCAGAACCTGAAGCAGGAGATATAAATACCCAAGGATGACTGGGTATAATTGGCTGACGATTAGTGTTAGGAAAAGATACAATGGTAGAAAAGGGATAAGAGTCTTCATTAAATCGAACATGCTTAGCAATGTAAAAACGATTAGTTTTCAAATCAAGGCAACGATAACCCATGTGAGAAGAACAATATCCTAAGAAAAGACAAGGGGTAGAACGATAATCAACCTTCTAACGATTATATGGACGAAGAAGAGGATAACACAAGCAGCCAAAAAATTTTAAGAATGAATAATCAGGAGACCGATTAAAAATGCATTCATAAGGGGATTTATTCATAGAAACAGAAGAAGGCATACGATTAATTAGAAAAACAGTTGTGTCAAAAGAAAAAGTCCAGAATTGAAATGGAACACACGAGTTTGGAAGTAAAGTGAGTCCAGTCTCAACAATATGACGATTTCTACGTTCAACCATGCCATTTTGTTAATGTGTATGTGGACAAGAAAGCCAATGTGAAATTCCCATTTTGTCAAAGAAAGTATGCAGCGTACGATATTCACCACCCTAATCAGTTTGAATTAATTTAATTTTGCAATTAAATTGACGTTCAACAAGCAATTGGAATTTTTGAAAAATAGGAAAAACATCAGACTTATATTGTATTGGATAAATCCAAATATATTTGGAATATACATCAATGAAAATAACGAAGTAACAGTACCCTTATGTTGACAGAATGGGAGAGGGACCCCAAACATCACTATAGAGCAAATCTAAAACAGAATGGACTTTATGATGTGTCAAAGGTAAATGAAGTCTGGAAGACTTTCCTAACTAACAAGCATGACATAAAGTTAACTTATTAACTGACACAGGTAATTTATTATGACTAATTATTTGCTGAAGAACACGAGTGTGTGGATGGCCAAGGCGACTATGCCAACAGCTAGAAGACACTTTAGCAGATAGAAATGTTGAGGGAGTGGTTGAAGAACTGATGTTGGAGATGGTATACAATTCATGATTACTCGGCCCTGAAAGGAGGATTTTCCCCGACTTCCGATCCTTCACATGAAAAACATTAGGATGAAACTCAAAAAAGACATTATTATCAGAAGTAAATTTTTGAATAGATAATAATGATTTTGTGAGTGAGGGAACATGCAATATATCCTTAAGTTGAAAAGAGGATTGTGGAGTAAGTAAAGAAGAGGAGCCAATATGAGCAATACCAAGGCCATTACCATTACCATCTTGAAGAGTATCAGACCCATTATATGAATCAAAACGATTGAGAGAAGAAATATCTGGTGTGGCATGATGAGTAGCACCTGTATCAAGGAACCAAGCAGTTATAGGAGTGGTTGACTGATAGAACGAGGTTGTGTTAGCACTAGGTGGATTGGTATGGTTGTATCGTTGATCACAAGTTGCTGCTGTGTGATTAAAACGAAAACAAATTTGACATTTGGTACTCCGATCATACTGTCCATGAAACCCTTGATTGTATCAACAATTATTCTGAGTACTATTCCCATTATAGTTTCTCCCCTTGTTATGATTAGGATTCCCATTGTTAGGCATGGATGAGTTGTTACCATTTCGAGGCCTAGTACTTTTCTGAACAAAATTAGCACTTGGGTTGAGAGAAGGTTTCAGAGTAGAAGGGACATCAGAGCTGTTATGGCTAAGTATGTTCTGGTGCAACTGTTCTTGGTTAAGAAGAAGACTATGAAGAGTTGTAAAATTAATAAGGGTAGCACGAGCATCAATGGAGTTCATGACATTGTGAAACTCCGGGTGAATTCCTTTAAAGAGAATGACAAGGAAGTCAGCCATGGCCATAGGCCTACCAACTGCTGCTAATTGATCCCAAATGCCTTTGGCTTTGTAGAAGTATGTGACGCCCCCAAAATAGGTATACATCACCCATTCTGAGTCGCCAAATACATGGTACAGAAACAAATATAACTTCATTAATACAATTATCGTGCAAAATATGACAACACATACACTGTTAGTTTAAATACAAATATTGTTTAATAGACAGTATTCAAACTCAAAAGGAGTCCTTATTATAATTATTGATACACTATTTTACAAAAATAGTGAGGACTACTAAAATAACTTTCTATAACCATCACTCCATACCCCGTGTGACGCCCCCAAAACAGGTCCATTACATTCAACCTATTCTGAGTCGCCAAATACATGGTACAGAAAATAACTACAACTTTATTACAACAATTGTCATGCAAAATACAACAACACATATGCTGTGAGTTTAGATACAAATATATATCAAATGTGACTCATGTCCCAATCGTGGACAGCAACTCACAATGATACCTTACATAAAGGTATAGTCAAAAACTGTTTTAGAAATTAGAATCTTTGGAAAGTGCTCAAGGAAACCTTCGTACATGGGAGGCCATGCATCTAGGTTATGATAGATATCATATGGACACAAAATTATCCTTGGTTGACTCAATAGACCCCAAAGAAAAATGAGAAGTTTACTATCATATTCTTCCCAATGGTGAGTCATCTCTTGACATATCATTATCTCCACTGTCTCTAATTGAAAATTATACTTCAAACAAGCACAAAGATTATATAGGTAGTGCTCTTAAAGATACTCAGCAAGTGGATGAGCACAACCCTGTCTTATGATGACACGAGGTTATATGTCATTAGACATCTTATATGATAGTGACAAAACACCCTTCCAACGTTGGGTTCGCCTCACCCTATTTTTTTCACCAAATATAACTACTAAATGATGACCACCATTCTATTCCCTTGTTACCCCCGCTCGACCCATCTACACTCTTATTACCTGAAAGGAATTGTGAAACAAAAGGGTGAGTACAACTAGCCCAGTAAAGAATATCATGACTAAAGATAAATAAATTATCAATAGTCTTCATCAGTAATAAATCAGAGATTTAGAACATATGGTAGATGATAAAAATTTCAACCATAGTTGCAGCGGAACGATCAATCCATTAGAAGAGTCAAATAGACTATAAAGTCTGTTATCTTCTCCATGTTAAAAATCCACCAACAATGTTTTATCCCTGTAACATCACTCAACTATTCATTTCCACAATCATATGAATAACTCATAATCATAATTGTGATTCTAAATTTTTCTTCGCACCCAGGACGAAGAATATTTTTATCACTGTCTTTACCTGAAACATCAAAGATCATGGTTATATCAAATCACAGTTCCTGTTCATAATCATGCTAATAAATCCATCTTCGCACTACAGCCAAAGATACTCATCAACAAACCATCTTTGCACTACGGGCCAAAGATATTCAACAACAGTTCATCTTTGCACTACAGGCCAAAGATATTCATCAATAATTCATCTTTGCACTACAGGCCAAAGATATTCTTCAACAGTTCATATTTGTATTATAGGCCAAATATATTAATATCTCAAAGAAATATATAATCATTTCAGAATTATATAAACAATAATTATAACCATGTTGATCAATTCACCTTTATACTTAAGATAAAGATATTCAGTTATAAATTCAATGGTCATGATCATACCAGTCAACAATTCAACTTTGCACTACTGGCCAAAGAGAACCCATAGTCACGATCATACCAACAATCTACCCATCTTTATACTCAAGTGAAAGAGAATTTCAACATCAAGGTTATAAAAATGTTATATATGATAATAAAAATAATATGATCAAAATATAGATTTAATTTCAAGAGTGATATTCATAAATTAACTATACTTTGGTCAGAAAAAGAAACTAATTTTGTCGTGACTAGTAACTCGTAAATACTAACTCATGAATAGTAACTCGTGATTAGTAACTCATGAATAGTAACCCCGACACAAAAAGGTAGAAATTCCATAATAAAATTCATACTAATATTTCGGTATAATGATATTGAAAGAATAACATTTCTTAAATTTATAAACAATTTATTTTAATTGTTTACACTTTACTAAATAATGCATTTAATCATCCTAAAATGCCAAACTCATAAAATTTCATGACCAATAACCAAAACCCTCATAAAAAATCTGCATATACCTCATATAGGATTCTCAAGCCATAAAATCCTATTTTTTAATTTTCTTACTTCACATAACATATTTAATTCATTTATTCATAACTAGTCCATTTTTATGAAAAATACCAAATCAGTTCCAAAAATATTTCTTTTCTGGGATTTAGCAGAATATAGTCCCATATTGAACATATATTTTTTTCAAAATTTTTAAAACTTATTTACTATTTTTCATATGACCAAAACCGTCGAATATTTAGACATTTATTATAAATTATACTTTTATCCAAAAATTCTGAAATTCACAGAGTACAATGATATTACATAGATATACTTTCAATAAAAATTTTATCAATTTTGGAGTTAACCACAAGGAGTTATAAGCGGTTACTTTTAAAATAGTCTTTTCTCATAAAATTCATAATCCTTAATCTATACATCCAAAAATCACCATTTTTGGACACAATCAATAAAACTTATCAAAATATTATTTTAAATTTTTTCAGAATTTTCTGAAGGTCAGAAGAAGTACGAACTGAAAAATATAATAACCCTTAAAATCCCTTACCTCAAAAGAGCAGTACTTCTGACTTGAATATCAGATATAACTCTGAGCAACACTCAAGATATCTAAATACTCATAAAAATATATTTGATAATATAGAGAGAAAGAAAACTTATTTTTGGTGTGATTTTCAATTCTAACATAAGCACCTATTTATAGGAAAATGCTAGAACGTCAAAGGAGACTAAAATAATAAAATATATTTATTATTATTCAACATTTCTACGCATGCCTCTTGAAAATTCTCACCCACCAGCCAACTTTGAACCAATTTTCAGCAGCCCACATGTTGATAACCAAGTGGGTCCCACCCATAAATTAATAAAAATTATTTTATTTTTCGAAACTTCAACAATTCATAGAAAATAGCCCTTTTATCAGATAATTCGAATCTCGCGATTTTTTTATAGGAAATTCAATTTTCTACAACTTTGCAAAAAGAAAGTTTTTCCAAATTCCAAACAGAAATTGACCGAAATCCATAAACAGACAATTTTACAGGCTATAATCAAATTTCAGTCAAGAAATGGGGTCCACCGACACACAAAATATGTGTTAATCATTTAATACAACAAAAATACTCTTCCTCCTCATATACTCATATATCTCACATTCATTGTAAAACTATCACCATTATTATATTATTAAATATAATAATAAATTATTTTATCAGAAAAGATAAAATATCATTTTTCAACAATTGTCACTTAAAAAATTTTCTCCATCTATATCCACATAAAATTAATATTTTTCTCATCATATAAATTAATAATTAATTAATCACAAATAATATTACAGAATCACAGTACTGGCAACCAGGCCGTTCCCAAGAAAGAGGGGGCTTTCCAATAAGGATTTCTCCTTATTGGCGCGCAATTAGATAATCAAACCTCTCCTTAGACAAAATTTTCTAGACATTGCCAATAATGCTATCTAATAATATTATTCAAATAATATGAATTATTGATCTGATAATGGAGATGATGTGCATCAACAATTATTGAAACAACAATAATATAAAATATCAACGCAGCAATTATTGAATCAACAAAATAAAATATTGAACAATAATTACTGTGACAATTATTCAGTAGTGCATTCTTACGTAAGAATCAATAATTTCAAAAATACTGTGTAATACCGTGTGCTACTGTGCAATAATGCGTATTACTGTATTTTAACCACCAGGTATTCCAACAGTGTTAACAGTAACAACAACGCCGTTAATTATAAAAGCTCAATTTTTGTCGTTATCTTCATCCGACCATTTTCCGTTATGGGGCCCACAAATAGTTGCGCCGTCATACGAATATTCCCCGACAAAAAGAATATTCCACGACCAACGAATATTCCCCGACAACAATGATTATTTTATAACCACTTGTTTATTTTGAAAAAATTTCACATTTCACCCGTAACTTTAACTTTTTATCAATTTAACCATTTACTGAATTATAATTATAAGAAAAATTGAATACTTTTATTTCATAAAATTCGGGGTCTTACACCCCGGCTAGTTCCTACTATGTTCTCACCTCCTGAGAAGAAAAATAGAACAAAAAGGAAAAACGGTGAGCTCAACTAGCCTAGTAAAGAATATTATGACTAAGATAATATACAAAAAATTATCATTAGTCTTCAACAGGGAAAAATTTGATAGAATATAATAGACAACAAGTTTTAGATCAACAACTGCAGCGGAAACATCAATCCATTAGAAGAGTCAAGTACAGAATGAATTCTACTATCTTCTAAGATTTAAAAGTTCATCGTCAATATTTTATTCCTGTACCATCAATCAATATACATATTGAATAAAATATTCATCTTTACACTACAGGCCAAAGATATTCATTTGTATCACCAATTGGTCATGTTCATCTCAACACCTGTTCATCTTTGCACTACGCGCCAAAGATATTCATCAGTTAATCATTCATCTTTGCACTACAGGTCAAAGATATTCATAAAGTATCATCATTAAGGACTGAGGATGATGAAAAATATTTTAGAGAACGAATCCAGTAAGATAAAAGGACAAAGATTAGAGATAAGTACTTTAGATAATTCAAGTTTAAAAATACTCCCTAATAAACCATAATGGAGTAAAATTCAAGAATGAAGATCAAAATATGGATGCAATCAAAGATAGTAACCATAATAGACATTTGGGACAAAGAAGAGAAAATTGTACTTTTCGGTGAATAGTGTCGTATTTGTGAATAGTGCCGTATACGTGAATAGTAACTCCGACACAAAAAGATAGAAATTTCACAATAAAATTCATATTAATATTTCAGCATAATGATATTGAAAAAAATAATATCATTTACGAAGAAAATAACATCCGTTACCTCAAAGTAACATTACTTCTGATCGAAATATCGGATGTAAAGTCGAAGAAAACTTCCACTGAATAGCAACTCTCAAAGTATCTAAATACTCACAAAAATACGCTCGATAATATAGAGAGAAAGAAAACTTGGTTCTGGTGTGATTTTCAATTATAACCTAAGCGCCTATTTATAGAAAAATGCTAGAACGTCAAATGAGATTAAATTAATAAAATAATAATATTATTTTTCTTCCTTCTATGTATGCCATCCATCCAAGACTAGCCATCACATTTGAAAATTTTCTAGCACATGTTTTCAAAAAAAACAAAAGTGGGTCCCACCCATAATTTTAATAAAAATATTTAATTTTCGAAACTTCAATAATTCATAATAAATAGCCCTTTTATCAGAAAAATACAAATTTTAAGTCCATTCCATAGGAAATCGAATTCTCTACAACTTTGTAGCTTTAAGTTTTTCCAAATTCCAAACAGAAAATGTCTGAAATCTATATACGGATGATTTTTAATACCTCCATACCGATAATATACTAATAAAACACCTCAGCATTAATTCCTTCATTTATATCCACACAAAATAATATTTCCTTATCCATCAACATAGAATAAATATTTTCTTATCATATAAATCAATAATTAATGATTCATAAATAATATTACAGAATCACAATTATGACAACCAGGTCGTTCCCAGGAAAGAGGGAGCTTTCCGATAAGGATTTATCCTTATTGGCGCGCAATTAGATGACCAAACCTCTCATTAGAGAGAACTTCCTAGACATTGCCAAGAATGTTATCTAATAATATTATTCAAATAATATGAATCATTGATCTGATAATGGGAAATACTGTGAAGTGACAATTATTGAAACAAAAATAATATAAAATATCAACGCAGCAATTATTAAACCAATAAAATAAAATATTAAACAGTAATTACTGTAACAATTATTGGGTAGTGCCTTCTTATGTGAGAATCAATAATTCAAAAATATTGTGCAATATCGTGTGCTACTGTGCAACCACGCGTATTACCGTATTTTAACCATCGGGTATTTCAACAGTGTTAACGGTAACAATTACATCGTTATTTATAAAAACTCAAACTTGTCGTTTTCTTCAGCCGACCATTTTTCGTTATAGGGCCCACAAATGGCTGCGCCGTCGTACGAATATTCCCCAACAGTAAGAATATTCCACGACCAAACGAATATTCCACGACAACAATGAATATTTTATAACCACTTGCTTATTTTACAAAATTTGCACATTTCACCCATAACCACAACATTATATCAAATTAACTCCTTATTGTTTTAAGATAATGAATAGAGGAAATTCAATTTTTTTATAATAAGTTGGGGTCTTACAACCTCCCCTCCTTATGAAATTTTGTCTTTGAAATTGACGTACGTACCTGGTGTTTCAAAAAGGTGAGGGTACCTCGCTTTCATTTTCGATTCCAACTCCCAAGTCATTTCCTCAATAGCATGGTTCCTCCACAAAACTTTAACTTGTGGCATAATCTTGGTGCGTAGGACATGCTCTTTCCTATCCAAGATCTTAACAGGTACCTCCTCGTACGTTAAATCTTTGGCTATCTCGTCTGGTTCTAACTCAATAATGTGGTTTGGGTCTTTCACATATTTACGAAGCACAGATACGTGAAAAAAATTATGAACACGAGACATGCTTGGAGGTAATGCGAGTCTATAGGCCACATTTTCTATTCGGTCAAGAAATTCAAATGGACCAACAAATTGTGGATTGAGCTTTCCTCTCTTCCCAAATCTTGTAACTCTCTTCCATGGTGCAACACGTAAGAATACACGATCCCCAATATTAAATTCCACGTCCTTTCGATGAAGATCCGCATAACTCTTTTGTCAATCCTGTGCCGTTTGTATACGTTATCGAATCGTTTGGATCTTTTCCATAGTCATACGTACCAATTCGGGTCCCAACAATGTTGCTTCACCCACCTCATCCCAACATACTGGAGAGCGACACTTTTGTCCATATAATACTTCGAATGGAGCCACACCTATACTTACTTGATAACCGTTGTTGTATGAGAATTTCACCAATGACAAGTACTTATCCCAACTTCTTTTGAAATCTAGGACACATAGTCTTAATAGATCTTCAAGGATTTGAATAAAACTTTTTGATTGCCCGTCCGTTTGAGGATGGTATGCCGAATTGAATCGTAAATCCGTGCCCATAGCTTTCTGCAAGCTAACCCAAAATCGTGAAGTGAATCTTAGGTCACGATTCGAGACTATGGATACTGGCATGCCATGTAATTGCACAATCTCATTTATGTACATACGAGCAAGACGTTCAAGGGAATAAGTCTCACGTATAGGCAAGAAATGAGCAGGCTTGGTTAATCTATCAAAAATAACCCAAATCGCATCTATGCCTTAAAAAACTTTGGGAAGACCCGTAATGAAATCCATGTTAATGTGTTCCCACTTCCATTTCAGAATTTCAACTGGTTGCAATGGACCCTTTGACACTTGATGCTCTGCCTTTACACGTTGACAAGTTAAACACCTCAAGATAAACTCTGCGATCTCTCTCTGCGATCTCTCTCTTCATATTGCTCCACCAATATGTATGTCAAAGATCATGATACATTTTGGTACTCCCAAGATGGATTGCAAATGGTGTGTTGTGCGCCTCCATCATGATTCTATGCTTCAAGTCAGAATCGTTAGGAATGCATAGTCTGGAGTTGACTCGAAGTATTCCTTCTTCATCGATTCCTACTTCTGGAATAGCACCTTCTTGCACTTTTTTCTTCATATGCATCAGCCCCAGGTCCGTAGCTTGAGCAGCTTTAACTTTGTTGATTAAAGTCGGTTCTACTCGTATGTTTGATATCCTTACGTGGGTACTTGGAGCCTTTAACTCTATCTCCATCCTTTGTAAGTCGTATAAAATGGTTCTTTGCATTAACAACATCGCACTCATACATGTATATGATCTTCTACTCAATGCTACGGTCGTAATCTTTCAACAGCACGAGCCAACGTCGTTGCCGCATGTTGAGTCCTTTTGGGTGAAGAAATATTTGAGGCTTTTATGATCCGTATAAATCTCCACTTTCTCCCTATACAGGTAGTGCCTCCAGATTTTCAACGCGAAAACGACTGCTGCCAACTCTAGATCATGAGTAAGATAATTCCTCTTATATTCTTTGAGTTATCACGAGGTATAGGCTAATGAAAACACATCCTAACCCTTTGCCTGAAGCATAGCTGTAGATAACAAATCCATCCGAACAAGATGGTATTGTCAGAACAGGTGTCGAAATGAGTCTCCTCTTAAGCTCTTGGAAACTCTTCTCGCATTCCTCGCTCCATACAAATTTTGTATCTTTCCGAGTCAGCTGAGTTAACGGAGTAGATATTCTATAAAATCCTTCCACGAATCTCCGATAACAACCAGCTAAGCCCAAAAAGCTACGTACTTCAGTCACTAACTTCGGTTGCTCCCAACTTTGTATTACTTCAATCTTTGTTGGGTCAACAGATACTCTATGTTTTGACACCACGTGCCCAAGGAATGTTACTTCCTCAAGCCAGAACTCTCATTTTTTTAGCTTGGCATATAGCTTATTATAGAGAAGCCTTTGTAGTACCAACTTCAAATGGTGCTCATGATCTTCACGGCTTTTGGAATAGATGAGGTTGTCATCAATAAAGACAACAACAAACTGATCTAAATATTTCTTGAATACATGGTTCATCATATTAATGAAACTAGCAGGAGCATTAGTCAATCCAAAAGACATGACTAAGAATTCATAATGCTCGTACCGAGTTTTGAAGGCAGTCTTTGGAATATCATCAGTTTTAATCTTCAGTTGATGATATCCAGAACGAAGATCGATCTTTGAAAAGAATTGTGCTCCTTGCAACTGGTCAAACAGATCTCAATGCGAGGTAGTGGATACCTATTCTTGATGGTGACATGGTTCAATTCTCGGTAGTCAATACAAAGTCGCATACTACCATCTTTCTTCTTTACGAATAAAACAGGAGCACCCTAAGGAGATGTACTAGGATGAATGAAACCGATGTCTAACAACTCCTGTAGTTGGACCTTTAACTCTTGAAGTTCAGTAGGAGCCATTTGATATGGGGTTTTAGAAATGGGCTTTGTACCAGGTTCAAGGTTAATAAAAAATTCAACTTCACGTTCTGGGGATAGACCAGGAAGTTCTTCAGGAAATACGTCAGGAAATTCACTAACAACAAAAAATTATTCAAATCTGACGTGTTTTTGTTCAAGTCCATAACATGGGCTAGGAAAGCTTGACATCTATTTTTTAATAAATGAATGGCTTTATGAATTGATATGACAGTGATTGACTTTAGTGGTTTGGTTGCTTGAATTCGCATAACAAGTTAGTTAGGAATATGAAAACTAATAACCTTACGAAAATAATTAATTTTGGCATGAAGAGTAGTTAACCAATCAATCCCTAAAATCACATCAAATGAAAGTATCTTTAAAGAGATAAAATCAACAGGTAATGTGATTGTGCCCACTTGGATCAAGCAA
Organism: Panax notoginseng; assembly: GCA_016801055.1. Classification (NCBI taxonomy): domain Eukaryota; kingdom Viridiplantae; phylum Streptophyta; class Magnoliopsida; order Apiales; family Araliaceae; genus Panax; species Panax notoginseng. The sequence continues at coordinate 211,442,106 of CM029013.1, read as the reverse complement.
GATTTATACACAGTGGATGTAATGAAAGTTTCTCCTAACAGAGTCTCAACAGATAAGTCAAAGTCTAATTTCTCCGGAGTCAAGTTCAAACGTTGAGCACAAGCAGGAGAGATAAAAGAATAGGTAGAACCGGTATCTAATAAGGTATAAACTTCGCAAGAATTTATAATTAGCTCACCCGTGATCACCTCGTTTGGGTTTCTCGCATTTTGGCCAGTCACGACAAACGCCCTCCCTTGAACCACCGACTTTGTTTTGTCCGTAGTCACCTTTGGTTCCGCCATCCCAATTGGACTTAACTTTGCTACCAGATAAAACCGGGCTATATGACCGTCTTTTCCATAATTGAAATACACCTTAGAAGGCTGTGAACAGTTTGGACTTATGTGTCCCTCCTCTCCACATCTGTAGCATCTAACTGGCGGTCGTTCTCTTCCCCTAGAATTTGTTGTTGGTGGTGCTGCTGTTGTTGATGTCTTCTCGTCATTGTTGAAGATCCTCTTTTTGAAATTTTCACTTGGCTCACCTCTCCTATTATCATGGCCATGATTACCACCCGAGTGGTTACCGCTTTTGTCCGTATTTTTCCCTCCGCGGTGGTTATCATCGCTTTGATGATTGCTTTCACCGGTATAACCCTGATTGTGGTCCCTCGGTTGAACATACCCATTATCTCGCTCTAATAATTGAGCCATGTTTACAACATCTGAGTATAAAAAAAATTTATGAGAGATAAGATATTGTTGAATCTCGGGTTTTAGACCTCTCAGAAACATATATGTCATTCGTTCCCCATTCTCTACCAAATGAGGTGCAAACCTAGATAACTCTGCGAACTTCGCCTCGTACTGGGACACCGTCATGTTGTTTTATTCCAGTCTGATAAACTCTACCTCCTTCATATGACGAATACTTTTAGGAAAGTATTTATCATTGAACAGTTTCTGAAACGTTTCCCAAGATATGTTGAGTGCGTCAGGCTGGATACGCTTCACAGATTCCCACCAGTAATCTACCTCACCACGGAAAATAAATGTGGTGAATGGAACCTTCTGTTCCTCCGTGCATCCCAAGACATCGAATATCTTGGTAGTTTACTTGACCCACATTTTTGCCTTAATCGGATCTGGCTTTCCTCAGAATTCTGGTGGTCCCAACTCTTTAAACTACTTGGCTGTGACAAGCCGTTCGTTGCTATCATTTCCACCCGTATTTTGTACACGAGACTCCCTCGTCTGATTTTGCATGAACTGCAAAAAGCTTCTAAACATTTCATCATTCATCGTTTGCTCGGTAGTGTTGTTTATAGGAGGAATATTGTCTTCCTGTTGCACATTCTCCTGGTTGGTGACTAAAGGTGTTTTCACGGTCTCATGCGCTCCATTGTTAACGTTCTCAGCTGCCATTCTTAAAAACTGCCATAAAACAAGGGTTAATTAAACAAATTAACATATCACATAATATCCCTATATTATGACCGACCAATAAATAAGCTTAGGTAGGACACACTAGCGAAGGATTTACTCGTCTCTCCCCTCCTAGTTCTATTCCCCGATCTCAGCCAGAGACCATATCCCTAAGCTCTGATACCAACCGTGACACCCCCAAAATAGGTATACATCACCCATTCTGAGTCGCCAAATACATGGTACAGAAACAAATACAACTTCATTAATACAATTGTCATATAAAATACGACAACACATACACTATGAGTTTAAATACAAATATTGTCTAATAGACAGTATTTAAACTCAAAAGAAGTCCTCATTACAATTATTGATACACTATTTTACAAAAATAGTGAGGACTACTAAAATAACTTTCTAGAACCATCAATCCATACCCCAACTAGTTCTTATTATGTTCTCACCTCCTAAGAAGAAAAATGGAACAAAAAGAAAAAATGGTGAGCTCATCTAGTCCAGTAAAGAATATTATAACTAAGATAATATACAACAAATTATCATTAGTCTTCAACAGGAAAAAATCTGATAGAATATAATAGACAACAAGTTTTAGATCAACAACTGCAGCGAAAATAGCAATCCATTAGAAGAGTTAAATAGAGAATGAATTCTACTATCTTCTAAGATTTAAAGTCCATCATCAATATTTTATTCCTGTAACATCAATCAATATACATCTTGAATCAAATATTCATCTTTGCACTACAGGCCAAAGATATTCATTTGTATCACTAGTTGGTCATGTTCATCTCAACACCTGTTCATCTTTGCACTACGGGCCAAAGATATTCATCAGTTAATCATTCATCTTTGCACTGAAGGCAAATATATTCATCAAGTATCATCATTAAGGACTGAGGATGATGAAAAACATTTTAGAGAACGAATCTAGTAAGATAAAAGGACAAAGATTAGATATTCGTACTTTAAATAATTCAAGTTTAAAAATACTCCATAATAAACCACAATGGAGTAAAATTCAAGAATGAAGATCAAAACATGGATACAATCAAAGATAGTAACCATAATAGACATCTGGGACAAAGAAGAGAAAATTTTATTTTTCGATGAATAGTGTTGTATTTGTGAATAGTATCGTATACGAGAATAGTAACCCCGACACAAAAAGGTAGAAATTCTACAATAAAATTTATATTAATATTTCAGCATAATGATATTGAAGAAAATAATATCATTTACGAAGAAAATAACATCCTTTACCTCAAAATAACAATACTTCTGATCAGAATATCGGATGTAAAGTCAAAAGAAACTTGCACTGAATAGTAACTCTCAAAGTATCTAAATACTCACAAAAATACGTTCGATAATATAGAGAGAAAGAAAACTTGGTTGTGGTTTGATTTTTAATTATAACCTAAGCGCCTGTTTATAGAAAAATACTAGAACGTCAAAGGAGACTAAATTTATAAAATAATATATTATTTTTCTTCCTTCTACGCATGCCATCCATCCAAGACCAACCATCACATTTGAAAAATTTCTAGCACATGTTTTCAAAAAAAAACAAAAGTGGGTCCCACCCATAATTTTAATAAAAATATTTAATTTCTGAAACTTCAATAATTCTTAATAAATAGCCCTTTTATCAGAAAAACATGAATTTTATGTCCATTCCATAGGAGATCGAATTCTCTACAACTTTGTACCTTTAAGTTTTTTCAAATTCCAAACAGAAAATGTCTGAAATCCACATACGGATGATTTTTAATACCTCCATACCGACAAAATACTGATAAAACACCTCAGCATTAATTTTTTCATTTATATCCGCACAAAATAAATATTTCCCTATCCATCCACATAGAGTAAATATTTTTTTATCATATAAATCAATAATTAATTATTCATAAATAATATTACAGAATCACAATTATGACAACCAGGTCGTTCCCAAGAAAGAAGAGACTTTCCGATAAGGATTTCTCCTTACTGGCGCGTAATTAGATGACCAAACCTCTCCTTAGACAGAATGTCTTTAGACATTACAAATAATGCTATTTAATAATATTATTCAAATAATATGAATTATTGATCTGATAATGAAAAATACTGTGCAGTGACAATTATTGAAACAACAATAATACAAAATATCAACGCAGCAATTATTAAATTAATAAAATAAAATATTGAACAGTAATTACTGTAACAATTATTAAGTAGTGCCTTCTTACATAAGAATCAATAATTTAAAAATACTGTGTAATACCGTGTGCTATTGTGCAATCACGCGTATTACTGTATTTTAACCACCGAGTATTTCAACAGTGTTAACGGTAACAATTACGCCGTTATTTATAAAAACTCAAACTTGTCGTTTTCTTCATCTGACCGTTTTTCGTTATAGGGCCCACAAATGGCTTCGCCGTCGTACGAATATTCCCCAACAGTAAGAATATTCCACGACCAAACGAATATTCCCCGATAACAATGAATATTTTATAACCACTTGCTTATTTTGCAAAATTTGCAAATTTCACCAATAACCACAACATTATATAAAATTAACTCCTTATTATTTCAAGATAATGAGTAGAGGAAATTTAATTTTATTTATAATAAGTTAGGGTCTTACAAAGTAAGTGGAAACAGAGTCATCATTTTGTTTACACTCTTGAAGTCGAAGGTGTAAATTAACAATGCGAATAGTTGATGGGGACGCATATGCGTGCTCAAGCATAACCCATAGTTGTCGAAAAGTTTAGGCATCAAGAATGAGGGGTATTATATCTTCCCTCAATGAAGAAATTAAAAGGCTCAAAAGATTTTGATCTTGTTGAAACCACTGCTGGTATGCTGGATTTTCTGCAGGTGTCTGGGTTGGAGTTGTAGCTGTCTGGTTTGTAGTGGACTGGTCTGTTTCAGCTGTATACTGTGGTGGAGGATGAAAGGAACCCTCAACAAACTTGAGTAGAGAGTTTCCACACAAGAGTGGGAGTACCTGTGCCTTCCATGACAGGTAATTTTCTGGTGTTAGTTGTAGTCGAATAACTTGGTTGGGATTACTACTATTGGTAGCAGAAGTGAGGGATTGGGTTGGTTGGTTTAGGGATGTTTGTACAGTAGGAGAAGAAAGGAGTGACATGGCTTTGATACCAAACTAAAACTGTATATAATGGAATAATTATGGCTGGATCAATTCACTCAATGAGTGTTGTCGTTCTATGTTGTATGTATAGAATAAGAGTGATTACATCACTTACAAGATAACTATAAATATGAAATATAAACTATATTAGATTATAGACATCTATTGGTACACATAACAACCCAAATTTGTAGGAATTTCAAATTAAGTAGAAGAGCCCAAGCTATCTTGGAGAGAAGAGACCAATCTGGATAGAAGAGAAGAGACCAAGCTGATTAGGAGACCAATCTTAATTACTGACTCAAGACTGTGCAAGGCTTTGCTCCACCATTTTAGGTTTACAGATTACAGATTAAACCACATAAATAACATATTTTCATAGAGAAAGTGTAAAGAATTGTGTGTATAAAATATTTTAGAGTAAAATTTCTTTATTCAGTTATATTCCACCATTTCATTTTTGTAGCACACATATATATATATATATATATATATATATATATATATATATATATATATATATGTCTACATTGTAAAGCACAATTATAATTGACAATGGAGTAATGAAGATGATCAAAACATGATAGGAAGATGTTTAATAGGGCAGTTTTAGCTCAAAGTCATGACCATCATTCTTACGTACTTCATTGAGGATAATAGTCCTACTATAATAACACATAATGTACCACTGTAATAATGATCTAAATACAAATTTTAACCTTCTTGCTCAACGCATTGGATCATAATTATGTGGAATTCTACCAGTTTAGCTATATATTGTATTGTGGTCCATATATTTAGTGTAATACATTAATAGCAAATCTGATTACATAGTCCAAGATTTGAGAACGATGGGGTAACATTCAACAATGTGTATGTCTTGGTTTTACTATTGTATGGGCACGGTAAACTAAGTTGGTTACCAGTTTTTTAAGACTGCAAGAATCACATTGATATAATGCACATCAAAATTAGGTCAACATCAGCATATATACTTGGGCATATATCTCGAATGGAATTCCAATTTTTAACAAGACAAAACTCAAACATAAACACGTGAAATGTTAACAAAAAGCTATTATTAGATTATCCATTAACCTCAGTTTGATCAAGACTGAGAACATGCAAGGGAAGAGAAAAAAATAGAAGTACCTAGTACCAACTATGTGAATCACCTCCCAATCCTTTGGATTCTCAGGCGCATCTTTACTGGAATTAGCTCCCCTCCTAACACGAATTCCATGGACATCTGCACAATTTTATAAATAAGTAAGCTAAGAACGAGTATATATCTCTAATAATGTCATCACAATAAAATATAATTACTTACAGCAATAGATTCAATGTTGGCTTGTTCATCTATTGGTTGAGTGTTTGGTGCAATTGGTGGTGGTGTTAGTTGAGTGTTTGTGACCCCTCGAAAGCCGGTCTATTTTCACACCTGAATTTTGTACACCACAAATAAATCTCATTCCAAACATACATCATTATATAGCTAAATATAACAACATACATTCTCAAATCCCAGGTTCTCGTACCTTATAACCTCATTCATTACAAATAATGATAATCACATTATTCTTTACATCTTACAAGAGTGACTTTCATCCGCCACTAAGGATACATAACAGTTAATTAAACTATTCTATAGTTTAATTAAACTATTCAACATTACAAGTCTTGGCTTGATCTTCACGCTCATTCATATACTGAATGTCACTTCATCTGGAAACTGGTCAACTTGATCTTTACAGGATCCTTAAGTTCTTTCTAACATCGTTCACTGAAAATGTTTTTATTTAAAGTAAGTGTGAGCATTCAATTGCTCAGCAAGTCATAGCAGTTGAATAAACAACATCTGGAGTTTAAACATTTCTTTAAAAATTCAATAACCGAACTAAGGTTATGAAACAGCTTGAATAATAGGAATAAATTCTGATTCCTAACATTTTAAAATATTAGTCACATTCACTTTACAAATACTTTCCTTCTTTTACCTTTTTTCATACAAATTCTAGCTGGCTAGAATCATTAGCACATACTTAACAATACCAATTCATGAATAAACAGAATATTTTCATATTGAATAATTCAATCACGGAACAATTCATCATATAGAAACACTGAAGTGTTAAAATTGTGGCACAATGCCTAATACATTCTACCACCTTATACAAATATCACACTTTTGCACATAGATAAAACTTTTCATGTTCAACATCTGAGAAGTTTAAAAAACTAACATTCATATTAAACATGAATGAAGTTAGGAAACTCGCTTTAAGCACACAACTTATAGTTTACGTTGAACTGTTCATTGCAATCCCTATATAACACATAAGGAAATAACACATACACCAATTAGTCATATATATTACTTACGCATTATTTTAAGCTTAACTTTACTCCTTATGGTTCGTGTTTATAACTAAAGTTCACGCAACCATCCTTCTTTACCGTTTTACAGCGTTATGATATACAGAGATGTCTTAACTCATACGATCATCATCTTTGATGACTTACATTCTTATCTTCTTCTTATAACTTTTGTAGGACTTAGCACACATCGAGTCTCGACTAGTATTCCATATGGTATTTTGAGTGGTTTCTCACAAATAACCAACAATCTAGTTTCCCGTCTCATCTACACTGTCTTTCACAGCGAGTTAGATAGGTTGCTAGTTCGTATATACCTTCGCTCTCTGAAGGAATTATTTAGCCCAGCTCCCATATGTCAACCATTAAAGATTACAATTGTACCACAACATAAGCTTAACTTATTTGAACAATTAAAACTATAATGTTCGTTAAGTTGATTTCCCATTCCTTAGGGCTTTCTAGCAACTAAATGATATACCTCAAGATTTATTCCTTATCGTCTAAGTCGTACATTCTTTTGTATACCTAAAACAATCATTCAATGTTAATACTATGCTTTCATAGCGTTAGGTATTTTATATTACCTTATTCATATCTTATAAAGTCTGGTTAATTCGACTCAGAATGTTATCCAAGTTATTATTACTAACTCGGCTTCTTAATGTTATACGTCATTGTCATTAATTCAGTTTCTTCACCGTTGACAGGTTTAATCATTAATCTTTATTACTTTTCGGTCAAACCATAAATGATGTGTAGGTTTTGCCAGTTTAATATTCGCATACACTCAACCCTCATGTCGGCTAAAGTATTTAACGCTTATGTTTCATTCTAACATTCTCTATCTGACTCACACTTGAACTTTCATTAATTTTATAACCGTTCATTATAGTTTTCTTGATAATTTCATATCTTACATATCTTACTTACTACCTTCGTCAACGTCTAAGTCATACAACCAATGTATGCTTACAACGTTCGCCCGACACGAATACGATCCACGAGGATATATCCTAGAATTCCTCCACACAGTTATAATGCCCAATAAACCAATAATTGTACTTCTTCAAGCAGACACACACATGTGTTAGGTTTGTATATAGCGTGATCATGCAATCAAATTAAACAAAAGGTAAGAGAGCGCGATAAAATAGGAATTTAAAATTTTCATACAAACTCATCACCATGATCATACTTTGTGCATAATTATCAATCAATAGAAAAGAGATGGAGATTAGATTCATACCCTTGTAGAAACTAGCTTCCTCATGTACGAGTTCACCTCCAATTCCTTTTCACGTTCAACTTGAATCCACCGGGTTTGATTCCTTCCTTGCTCAACGTTAGCCATCCAAGTGTTTGGCCTCTAGAGGTGATCCACTAAGGGAAAACAAATATTCAAGAAGATGGGTGTTTGGCAAAATCGAAGTTTTTCTATCTCTATAGAAAATACGTACTCTCTCAACTCTTAGAAAAATCATTCACGTGTGTTGTGAAAGTATCAACCCTCACCCATAATAAGACTCCTTTTATTTATAGATGCATGCAAGCCTCCTTAACAATCAAGAAATTGAGTTTTATTTTAATTAATTAAACTCCTTTAATTAATTAGGCTCCTAATCTTAAAATGAATAATTAATTAAACTCTTTTAATTAATTAGTCTCCTAATATTATTAGGAATATATGAGAGTATCTTTTTATTAATTAATTCCAAAACTCCTTTAGAAATTAAATAATAATAATAGTAATAATAATAATAAGACTCCTCATATTAATTTATAATTAATATTTCCAAAATATTAAATAATAAATATTAAGCTATTTAATTTATTTTATCAACATAGATTAAATTAAATATACTTAACTTATTATTACGATTATGCCATTTACTTCTTAAATAAATATTCTTCCGTTTGCGGTGTGACCCTTTAGATTCTCCATATTAAACCGGTTGTGAATAAATCAATTAGAATAATTTTAATCTTATTTAAATAATTAAATTAATCTAATAATTTAATTAAATAAATAACATTTATTCTACAATAAGGATAAGTCTCCTTAGCGATCAACGACTTTCTAGATAATACAGATTTCAACATTAATCATAAAAGAACATTTGAGTAAATAGTTACCATACAATTCAATCATTCTACCATATAATGTCCCAATTAAATATAAGACATGAAATTATTGTCAAGTCTTATTTTATTTAATTATATGCATTTCGATTCTTAAATGCACAAATCCAAATAATGAAAATTAGAAACTCTTTTCTAATTTCATTCTGTCTTGGCCAAGGACTGCTGGGTTTTCATTTATCGAATCACATAAGACATTTATCTTCTTTTACTAGAAGCGGTAGATTCTTTGTTGATCATACATTATCTCCATTCACAACTTATTACACCCAAACATACCATTTGATATACCCTAAGGGTCTTAAGGAATAAATCAAAGTACAACTCATCATACACAAGATACTATAATGATCTCAAGTCTAAGGATCATTTATACTACTATCACTACATGAATTCCAATTGACATGCAAGTAAAACTCTATTAGGTATTCATTAGCGAGCCATGTTTAGTAAACTTATTCTTCAATAAGCACCTACTTACTTGCTTTAGTGTCTCCACATAAATGATCATGAGATCAATCATTCTCATCCAATAAGAAAACAATGTATGTGCCAATCTATCCGAATTCACTCATCCCCTTTTTAGTAATTCAATGATTGGGAATAATTTTAGTTTGTGAGCTAACTAAGAATTTAGATCTCATTAGCATGATCATCATCATGATTGTAAAAGCATTGCTCAAAACTATAGGTTTATCACATATTATAAAATAACACCATGTAGATAAATTAAAGCTGTGACACCCCCAAATCCTGGTAATTCATTTTCTCAAGATTTGGTGTTCACGTGATCAAAACATTCATTTATAACTACCCAATCATAATAAAAATGAATAATAAACCTGCCCATATAGGATTACATTAAATAAAATCTCCCAGGTTATCTAACCTTTACAAAAATCATACATGCAGAAAATTAAATAAAGTTCATTACAATCTGTGAAATCCCCGAATCCAGGTCCCAAATCACCTCAGATCCGGTTCGATCATTCTATACAACTATTACTATTTGCGGAAGATGTAAACATAAATTGTTTATACAATACATTACACACTATTCTCCAAGGTCGAGTAACCTTAACTTAATACACATTACATAACTTACTTAACACATAATCTTAAAATACAACACTTATACAATTTAGCTGCACACATATCCTAACGCTAGAACCGTCTTTAACCTTTTCTTGTATCCGACGCGTTCATTTTAATCTGCAATGTTTATCATGATATAGCAAGGGTGAGCATAAGGATTTTCCAGCAAGTTTAAATTCAATAATATAACTATATATCATGATTGAAAGAATCTCAATAATAAGCTAGCTATAATTCAATAATATAATTATGAACTAGCAGGAACAAACTTTTGACTGAACAAGTATTAAGCATGAACAAAAATATCTGGACCAACTGGTAATGAAGGTGATCAGCCTTTCATACCTGACTTATACATGCAATATGTACAGAGTACAATTCATGGCAACCAGCAATGATTAACCATAAGCTTATCCGAATGAAACACTCTTACTAGAGTTAAGTAAAAACAAACTTGCCTGAACCGTTGATTACCGCTACGTAATTTATATCGCTTTATCCGAAGACCTGATATTAGTAATATAGATCTCTAATATTAGAATAATATCATCATAATATAATACTATTATATATATACACACAGAATAACCTAAACACATAACACATAACTCTATCACTCTACAACACACATACGACTCGGTATCAGGTCAAACTATTTCAGTCTGACTTGAGTTCGACAAAGTTCTAACGTCCCGACGGTCTAGTCGGACTTTTATCGAGTCTAAGTTCAATTAAACTCTGCCTAACACTTAACAATTATCTCAGATACTTTAAATATCAATCAAAATATTTTTCATAAGCTCGTAATAATTTTCACATAATTATTATCATTTATTATAATTTTTCAATCATTAAACTCGTATTTAAATGAATTAAATACCACATAATCCCATTATCTTTAATATTTATTTATTATCAAATATTAATGAACTACATGTCATAATATTATAATATATTTATAATATCACAAAGTATTTTTAATACCTTAAAATCACCTTTATATGATTTTTAAACAATTAAATTCATTATCCGATAATTGCTGTTAATATTAAAATATTAATATTTTTATGACAAAATATCAAAAGTTATATTTTATAACTTAAAATATTTTTATAACACTTAAATCATTTTTATATAATTTTTAAATCATTTATTCTATTTTTCCATAATTTATTTAATATATTTAGTAAATAAACAAATTATCATTAATATTAATTTATTAATGAAATTCATCACAAAATATTAAAAGTTACTGAAAATAACTTAAAATATTTTCTAATACCATAATTTAATTTTTCATGATTTTTCATGTATTTAAAATCATTTTTAAATAATTTATTTAATATTATAATTAAATAAATTAAATACCCTTTATATTCCAAAAATATTAAATATTTATGAAATATACTCAAAATAATTAAAAACTATTTTTTAGAATTTAAAATAATTTTTTGGAATTTATTTTGTATTTTTAATAATTAAAATCTATTTTTTTTCTGTTTTTTAATTAATTTCCAGAAAATCAAAAAATAAATTAAATAGAAACCGTCGCTAAAGGGCCCTATAGCGACAGACCCGTCGCTATAGGTGTTCTTGGTGTTCTTAGGCCAAGCCTAGATCTTCAAGCACTGCTAACAGAGTATGAAGTTTGACCACAAATGAATCTGGGTTCCCGTCGATTTCCGGGCTTGAAAATGGTCAGATCCTGTAGTATTGATGCAACACTACATGATCGAACCATCATCAGGGTTAGAATGCATCACACAAACAAGATCTAGACTTCTAAAAAATCTAACAAAGCTGTTATTAGAATTCTTGGTTTTCCAGATTTAAAGGTCCCTGCTTTGCAGCTATTAATCATAACCTCCTGGACTTGTTTTGTGTAATATATAAGTTCACAATTGTAGTCGGAATGTCAGAGTACAACCTCATAACATCGTAACAACATAACAAAATTAGATACACAAGATCTGGGCCGGTCAAACTACTTGACATGAGCACGGCTGATGAAGATCTGGGTTACCCAGAATCTTTATCAGGCGTGATGGTCAACGATAGTTTGACCAAGTATTTCTATGATTCTGCTACTTATTTTGGTGATCTAAAAGCCTGAGTATATAGTCCTTATACCTATCTCGAACATCCAACCAACAACATGACCAAACGAGTAACACGCAACAAGATCTAGAGCTTAGAAAAGCTTGTTAGAACACTGAAAAAATTCTGGGTTGCCCAGATTCTAAGTTTTGTGCTCGGTCAACTCACTTTAACCAATCATAACTTAAAATATATACCTGATATAAACATGATTCAAGATCCAGAATAAAGAACACATGACATAGAACAGATCTAAGACAAAAAACACACTAAACAGATAATACACACAGATTGAGAGGGCCTGACATTCGACTGTCATGCCACTTTTTTCATCATTTCCAGATTTTCAAAAATGCTAGATTCGAGCATCTAGATGTTATGGATCCATGATCCAACAACCCAGATCTCTAATTGACACCTTATAACATATATCTAGCCAACAAATTACAACATCAAACACAAGATCACTGATTTTCGAAATTTAGGAATTTGTATACCTTTTAAGCTTGGATCTTGATTTCTGACTTTGATTCATGTTATTGGATTGCTAAATCTTGATCATGCTTCATCTTTTAACTCTCTCTCACTCTTAAACCCGAAATATAGAGAGAGAGTGGCTAGGTAAAAATGAAAAAAATAAAGTATGCATTTTCTCTTTCTTTAATCTATATACTACTTAGATTCAATGAATTTGCTAGTAAGTTGTGGCTGATTTTGGACACATATCTAGGCCTAGGCTAGGGCTAGTTCACCCACTCCAAATTATAACAAGATATGAAAGCTACCCATTAAAGAATGTGATATAAGGGTAAAATAGTCATTTCCATGCAATTTTTATTCTAGATTTGTCATTTGATGAAACCCTTAGGGTTTAGGGTTTGGAACATTTAGGGTTTAAGGTTTGAATCCTTAGGTTTTAAAAATAATTTCTAAAATTTCCAAATTAGGTTTTCAAAATAGAAAATTAATATTTCTAAATTATAATTAGAATTTTCTAATTATATTAAAATTTCATAATCACAATTTAAATCTTGCTAATTAGGATTATTATTTCCTAATTAGAATTGCGAATTTAGCAATTATGGTCAAAATTGGTCATTAGGGTTTACAACCAATGAATTAGGGTTTTAAATAGAAAAATAATATTTCTAAATTAGAAATTAGATTTCCTAATTAGATTAAGGTTTTCTAATTAATTATAACTCGAAAATCAGGATTAATATTTCCTAATTAACATTAAAACTATTTAATTAACACTTAAATTTTCCCTAATTATAAATTAGGGTTTCAAATTTTGAAATTAGGATTTTCTAACCAATTTGTTAAGATTAACCATAATTAATCATATAATTATTTACATTTACGCCATTAAGTTCCCAATTTAGGGTTTCTAACTTTCGAATTAAGGTTTCGAATACCCAGAACTGAAATTAGGGTTTCTAGAACCGGTTTCTAGGGTTTCTTATCAATCGCTAGGGTTTTCTAACCGAACGCTGACGTTCTTAAAATATAATTAGGGTTTTCACATATATCAATTATCTGGTCAACCCTTGACACTTAACCATATCATGTACACATATCATACCATATCCACAAAATAGATTCACGTATTCACTTAATCCTGAATAATTCACCTAAATCCTTCACATAATTTTGAAATCCTCAAAATTCCATCTTAATAATCTCAAACGCATACACTTATTTTCTGTCTAGGTTCTAATTTTAAACCCTAAATTAATTAATAAAAATTTTAAAAAATTTCCAAATTCTCGGGTTGTCACACAATCTTTAAACCAAAGTCTGATAATTTAGGGAAAGGAAAAGATGAACAAGTATTGAAGACTTGTAATAATTAAAATTTTTATACATCTTCTTTTGTCTTGCCCTAAATCGTAACCTTTACATTTCATCTCTTCGATCCAAATCAAATATTATGAATCATTACAACAAAATGACTATACAAAGTCTTACATCATAACTAAAGATCCATATACATTGGATAGCTCAACTTACAATTCAACAACATATTACATTCAAAATATTAAATATATTTCTCATAAAACCTAAGTTATCTTCGTGAATATAGATCTCTATAACTCACTTAGCACATATCTTTATCTTAAAATTTGTACCTGCAAAAGTGGTTATTTGCAAGAGTGAGCTTGACAGCCCAGCAAAGTCTAACAGTTTTCATGCATCACATAACATATAATAACATGCTCGATATACATCTCATAATAATTAAAGTAACATGGCATAAATGTTTTCAATTCACATAACAAATATAAAGATTGAGTTCCTTACTCAATCATCATTACTTAGCCAAAACAAAGCAATCATATATTGACTTTAATCTTTCATGAATTCAACATACATAACATATCATGCAATTTATAACAGTTCATCAAGTCCACGTAGAAAATAGGAACCGAAAGACTTGCCTTGGTCGTCGTTTACCAATAATAGATTAACAGCTTACAGTTATCTGCACTTCACGTGCCCTACACAATTATATAATCATACACATTAACTATTAGTCACATAACAACACTTAGTAATTGTAATGTAAACTCTACTCCACATCTCATAATCTTTCCTATCATCACACAATGTTCAATTAGATTGTGTTAACTTTTCGATTTATGACTCAGTATATTTCTTCTTAGTCAAACTCGAATTTCGTTCAAGTGCTTAAGTCTTGCTAGGACTACTTATTTGTTTTATATTAAACCCATTTCATATCCTATAATATATGTCATCATGACATAGTTAGCCATTAACACATTACAAACTTAACTAAGTACGTTCATCATTTAGGTTTGATTATTTAATCACATAATCAATTATAACACAAGTTAATATGTAATAACATTATTATTAATAGTGTAGAACTACTAAAATCAATATTTTTCAGTCCTACTATCATTACATAAAGTGTTCTTAAAATTTCGTGTACAAAAAGTACACTGTCAGAATTTTCTGACAACTCGCGCTACGGCGCCACAGTTACACTGTGGGTCGGCGCTGCGGCGTGGCCATGGCGCTGCGGCGCGGGGATCAAAGCTACCAGGTCGCGCTACGGCGTGAGTATGGCGCTGCGGCGCCACAAAGGTATTACAACTTCGCGCCGCGGCGCCGAGTTGCAGACCTCGGCAGACAGCCTCGGCAACAACATAGAAAAAGCCAATTTTGGCCTACAAGCTCGTTTCTAACAGACTAATTATCCTGTAAATTACATATACACTTCATATAAACATATTTCAAAAACTCTAAACATGATTATACCCATACAACAACATAAACAACCAAATTAACACACCCAAATTCACTGTTTTTGGGAAAAACTCATGTTTTTATATTTCTATGAAAAATCAACACTATAACTTTTGTTTTTCAACCAAAATCACTAATTCAAAGTATTTTTATCAACAATTATACATGCTCTATCAAATTAAATGGTCAATTTATCAACTAAACCACTAATTAACCCTCAATTTCTATTTTAACTAAACAATATATAATCACCAAAAACTCTCTGTAAAAAAAAAATTTCTTCACAAACTTCATACATAACCACAATTCTTTGATTATAACTCATGAAAATAGTTTTAACATTACAAGTAAGCCATATTAAACCTCATACCAACAATACTTCATACTTACACAAGGATTTTATGGAGAATTTAGGAAGATAAAAACTAACTCTTAAAACTAAAAGTATAGGAGAAATACCTTGAAGAATCTCTTTGATTGCCAAGCTTTTCTCCTATTCACTCCCAATTTCTCTAGGATTCTCTCACTTTTTCTTCTTCTTCTCCTCTTCTTCTTCCTCTGAGTTTTTCCTTCTTCTCTCTAACCTCTCTCCTCTAACTCTAGAGCGTACTAACAATCTAACGTAACTAGATATTATATATATTAATTATATAATATAAACATAAAATAGATAACTGACATCAGTTAAAAGTTTTTGAAAACATAAGCCATAAGGCTTGTTTGGTTACTATAAAAAAATAACCCATTAACCTTACACCTTGTTTGGATAAATTAAGGACTTAATAGGCATTAGGCCTTGTTTGGCCAAAACGGAATTAAAACTCCTTTAAGTTATTTTAATAACTCTTTTATAGCAAGGTTATTTGTCACCTTAATAAATCAATTAAAACAATAATCTATTAAATTACTTTAGCACATAATTTAATATCACATAACTATAATTTCTTTTAAAAATTATAATTTTATTTAACCAACTAATATTTTAAATTACCCTTTCCCATTTAAAATATTATAATCTATTTAAATCACTATAAGCTCTCTTGCTTACTTATTAAATTAAATTATTATATAATCTCATAATAATTAATTTACTTAGCTCCTTAATTATTTATTCAATAATTAATTAACTAACCCACGTCAACTTAAATTACCACATAATTCAATAAATATTTAATATTGCCAATAAATATTTATTATTTATTATTTAATTATTTATTCAACAAATAATCAAATAATTAACTAAATCATATCAACTCAATTTAAACAATTATTTATTTAATAATAACATATCCATTAAATATTTATATATATCAGTAAATATTTAATATTACACTTTAAAATTTATGGAATGTTATATCATTCTCTCCTTACAAGGATTCTGTCCCCAGAATCACAACTCAAATAAATCAAATATTTTAAATTACAAATAAAATCTTTGGATTGTTACATCATTCCCTCCTTACAAGAATTCTGTCCTCAGAATCACAACTCACATAATTCATTCATTACAATCTTCCCTACTTACAAAGATTTTGTCCCCAGAATCGAAGACAAATTAAACAATTAACTCAGAGTAATCTTTCATCATTTTATCTAAATATATGTTTTATATTTCCTACTATATTCATTACTTTAACAAATTGTAGGTTTTATTTCATAACTTTCACTTGAACTCATTTTTTTTAAGGATTGTTATCATAAACACTCGGGATATTACATTCACCATTTCTTCTAAGAATTTCGTCCTCGAAATTTTATTCATTCAATCTAAAAAAATAGATTTTAAACTAATACTTCATTCATTCATTGGTTTCTATAACCACTTATTTCACAAACATCTTTCTGTAATTATTAACTTTTCTATCATTCTTTTTTTTTCTTTTTTTTAAGGATTGTTATCATAAACACTCGGGATATTACAATCATAACATTCACTGAGGGTCTAATGACCACGAACCCTGTCCACAGTTATAAGTAATCTTTCAACTTTAACTATA
Source organism: Panax notoginseng (assembly GCA_016801055.1). NCBI lineage: Eukaryota > Viridiplantae > Streptophyta > Magnoliopsida > Apiales > Araliaceae > Panax > Panax notoginseng. The sequence continues at coordinate 211,424,548 of CM029013.1, read as the reverse complement.
ACAATCATACGACTGCAATGACTCAAAGGTACTTAGGGGGATCAATCCTTCGTACATGTATTGTATACAAACATTTCAGCACAAAGTATAAAACTAAGTGCAAACCCTAAAAATAGGGTTGTTCATCTCAGTATTTAGAGTACAAGTCCGCACCAAAGTCCGTTTGGTTTGGATACACTTCAAGGTAATTTGGAGTTCAACGGACATCAACTAAGGATTAGTTGAATAAAATATGATAACACTATGTTATTGAATGATCATAACTGAATAAACATTTCGTTCTAAGTTCATGCTTTAGGAATAATCTAATAGCATAACAATTGAATAATCTATCATACCTTGCTTTGAACAACATTAAGCTAAGGTTACATTTTAGAATTTAATATCAAGCATGCATAACAAACAATAATTTGAACGATAAACTGATTCAACAGAATAAAGGTACTTGCATGCTAATATAACAAGTTTAGAGTTAGGAAAACTTGCATAATCATAATAACTATCTCGACGAAAGTGTGGAGATGGGAAGCTTGTATCATCATGAATAACTAGATACAATCAAGTTGCTTAATGAAAATACTTTACTCAATAAAGCTTAGAATTATTAAATCTGCATAACGACAATTTAGGATTAGAAAAGCTTGCTCAACTATTAACAAAGTAGAGTTAAAGAACTTGCCTTGCGCGTAGATTAAACCGTTAATATCCAAATCACAATATCCTATATACATATGTTAACATGACACGATTAGTCATAATCAACACTACATCACGTATGGTTTAAATGTCTAACAATGTAATCAAATTCTATTCCTAAACGATAATAAACTCGCTAGGTATTAACACCATGCTCGTTTAACACATTACAATACTATAACAATAGAATTATTTGGTCATATAGCATTACAACTAAAGTTTCAGACTTTTGTGTAAGACAGAAGTCATTTCAGAGCATTCTGCTAACTGGCGCCGCGGCACCACAGTTTGAACTGTGGGCCACGCTTCGGCGCTGAGGTGGCGCTTCGGCGCGAGTAACATATAAGGACTCGGCGCTGCGGCGCGAGGTCTGGCGCTGACTTCGGTGCTGTGGTGTGAAGTCTGGCTGAGGCGCAATTTTTGGCGCTAAGGCGCGAGATTTGACGTTGGAGCGTGGATTTTGGCGCTGGGGCGCCGAAACTCACAGAACTAAACCAGAAAAACAGAACAAAGCTACTTTCTAACTTTTTAACAGCAATTGACACCCATTAACATGTATAACTTCACGTAAATTACACATAAAAGTTATGAAGCATTCGTGTACAAATTTTACACAACTAAACAACAATATCAGAGAACTAATTCTTTGAAAACAATGGTTTTCTTTGAAACCAAAATTTTAAAACTCCATTGTTGATATCTAAAATACAGGGAACGTAAATCCAGAATTATAATCAACTTAATACTTTTGGAATACTAGCATACCAATATATAGTCCAATTAATATATACAAAGTTCAATTCACGTATTAGTTCACAATTTGCATAATCACGTACCAATTTTGTTATTTTGCAAAACTTACGTTCATACATGTTTTTCACTGTAAAACAAAATTTCCTTTTTCTTATATACGTAATCTAGCATACAATCTCGTATATACATATGCTAATATAACAATTATAGTTATACGTACATATAAAATATCACACGAAATTGTAAAAATACAGTTCTACATAAACTTTGATAAAAACTTTATACCTAGTGATATTCAAGAACACCGAAAATATCAAGTTCATAGGAAAATGGCTTAAACATATCTACGTACATATATTAAGGTTAGAGAAACATACTTTTTTTGTTTGCTTAAGAATCTTTGTTAACAAACTTGCTTTGAAAATCACGTTTTCTCTCTAACTCTCTCAAAACTCTGAACTTTTCTCTCTGAAAACCTTTTTCTGAACTTGTTCTTAGACTTAAGCCATATACAATATACGTAACATAATATAACACCAACGTACCAGTTTTAAAAACGTATAAAACTGACGCCACACTTATTACCCTAATAATATATCAGTTACCAAATATATATATATATATATATATATATATATATATATATATATATATATACTTAAACCTTGTTTGGCAAAATTAAATTAAAATTACTTTAATTTATTTTAATAACTTTTTATAACATAGCTATTTGTCACACATAATTTAATAACAATTTATTAAATAATTCACTTAATTACATAACTCAATCCACATAACACATTAATTATTTAACAAATAAATAATTAACTAAATCAAATCAATTAAATTGAATAATTATTTATCCAATAATAAACATATACAACAATTATTTATATAAATCAATAAATATTTATAATTTACATTAAAAAACTCTGGAATGTTACATCATTCCCCTCTTATAAGGATTATGTTCCCAGAATCACAACTCAAACAACACATTCGTTACAAATTCTTTTAAAATAAATAATTCTTTTATTAATAAATGAATACGATTGTTACAAAGTATATACTTTATCATTAAACTTGATTGACTTGTTTACATACTACTTTCAATCTCCCACTTGCACTAAGCCAATCACCATGGTATCTTATACCCTTCTTCTCTAAGTGACGATTATCCTACTGTTGGATAAGCTTTAGTTAATGGATATGCAATGTTGTTCTTGAGAGTCCACTATCTATATAGTGACTTCTCCTATTTCAATGATTCTTTCATCAAATGAAAGTGCTGCAACACATGTTTAGATCCAATATGAGACTTATGAACTATTCCTAGTTTTGTAATAAACTTATCATCCAAACAATCAACTTGCAGCTTCATTTACAACTATATACTTTGTCTTTATCACTAAACTAGCAATTCTTTGTTGTTTAGAACCTTTCCGATTCACTGCACCACCGTTCAAGGTAACAACTTACCCTAAAGTGGATTTGTTGTCGTCTTCGTAAGTCTGAAAAACTTGAGTCTGTTAAGCTCTCTTGTTTTAATTCAGACCCACTATGAATATGATCACATCCTTAGTGCTGGTTAAATACTTTAAGATGGTTTTCACTATCTTACAGTGATCTTCTCCAGAATGTGACTGATTAACATCAGGTTTCGTACATTTCATTGCATACATAATAGTTACTCATGTGATCTCTCTTTTAGGAGTCTATGAGAATTATTAAGAGAGATACACTCCAGGGCTCATCAACATGAGAAATCTCTTAGGGTTTGTCATGCTAAACAACTTTAACATCAAATGAATATATGTTCCTTGGGTTAAGCCGAGCATCCTTTTAAATTTATCTATATAGATTTGTATCCCTAATTAAGATACTCTTCCTGAATCATTCATGGAGGATGTTTAAACAACTTTATCTTTATTGATTGTAACATTGGTATGTCATTCATTATCTGTAGTACATAAACATATAATACTAGGAATGTCACGATGCTCCCACTAACCCTTTCGTATGCACTAGGTTTGTTAGGTGTAATCTAACTATGCACGACACACAAGTATACGTGATCAACAAGTAATATAATGATAAGTAAAGTATCATTCCCACAGAGACAATTAAATATTGAATTTTATCCTAACAATTACCAACTTTGTATTATCTCAATTTTATTAAACTAATGATTTAGTGATGAAATTAATGAAAAACTACTAAATAAAGTAAGATCAACTAACTACCATAAATTTTAATCAGATAAAGGAGAATTAAGCCTACAATTTCACTTTATGCTTCAATTAGATTGTCACACTTCTTTTTAATTCAAATTAACTATTCCAGTTCATTAATCGAAAACACGAAAGTAGATATAACCAACTCTCGATGCACTATACCCATATCAACTTAAATCCACAGATGATAGAATTAAGCAAAACACCCCAATTAACTAATTCACTATATCTCTATTTGAATTACAATTAAAGAAGGTTTAATCCCAAGTTCTTATTAGATTACATGCGATGTATAGGTATATCTCTATCCTAAACATAAATTATGAATCCCAACAAAACGCAGAAATCACAAACACATGTTATTACGGTTAAGTCTAAACCCATATTTCATCTCTCGAATTCATAAAAGTTCTCAATAAATTGGTGATCAAGCAACTCATAAATTATGCACAAACCATAATAAATGAAATGGAAATAACATCATTAAATTAAAATCAATGCATAACAATCCTTATTAGGCAAAAAGATCCATCATAGTCTTAATAAGAGAATTTAGTTCATAGCTAATGAATTAAAAACTAAAAAGAACAAAGAATCAAGCATCCTGATTACAAAACTGAAGTTGAAGAATACAAACAGTAAATAGAACCATCCTTTTCTTCAATTCAATCTGAAATTTTCGTGTTCCAAGCTCCTTGCGTTAATTCCTCCAAATCTTTAAAAAATTAGGGTTTGCTAGTTGGAATGATGAATGATGATTGTAATTGATAATCTCTATATTTTTATAACTGAATACGCTCCTCTTCTTGTCCCAATCACATACAAAGTCCAAAAACCATGTAACATCAGAAGTAGAATTGCATCAGAAGTCCTTCATCTCTACCGCGCACCCTCGCCCCGGCGGGCTTTTTCTTCTTGGAAACCCCCGTCCCAGCAGTGTATCAAGGTTGCTAATGACGTGTACCCCCACCCTGGTGAGGTATTTTACTCTATAAATGCCCGCCCCGGTGGGCTATGACTCTGTATTTTCTCTTATTTTTACTGCTTTTCCTGCTGAATTGCCCATCAATCCTTGCCTTAGCTAATACATACTGAACCTGCACACAAACACAATAACACACATAAAACAGTACTAAAACATACGGATTAGCAACCGTTTAAGTCCAAAAAGGTATCCAATTCGTAGATATAAAATTCACTCATCAAGGTTCATTCTTGTTTTTGATAAAATCAAACTCTTTTAATTATCTCATCAAATCGAATGTTCCATTTTTGAGAAGCTTGTTTCATTCCATTTCTTTGAGTGTCTACAACTCTTACCTCATTGTATATAACTGGATCATCATCTTTATGATGCGTACCTCATCATCATCATTCATGATGAATCCATACCTCCCAAGTATCTTCGGTACTATTCTAAATTTATAATTCGGTTGTGGTACAATAGGTCTATCTACAGGTTCCTCTTATTTGACTTATAGTGCTTTGTGGTTCTTAAACTCTTCAGGATCTATTATCCCCCCACTTTCCCATTCAATGATAAACATATTTATCTAAGAAGGAATAATGTTTCGTAACAAACACCTTTTGTTGAGTAGAATTATAGAACATATGTACCCTAAACTTACTTTAGGATGTCCCATAAATCTGCACTTGTCAAATTTTGTCCTAAGCTTAACCTTTGAAACCTTTTCGCATAAGTTGGACAACCCCTTATCTTAACATACTTAAGATTAAGAATCCTCCCTGTCCATAACTTTTATCGAGTCTTGGGGCTGGATTTTGAGATTACCTTTTTTGTAGATATGCAGCCATTTCTAGGGCATTACCCCAGAAAGATATTGGAATGTCGGTAAAATTATTATGGATCGCACCATGTCCAGTTATTGCATATCAATTAATCAATTATTGAATATTAGGAGGCGTCCATTATGAGAAAACCATTTGAGATGATATAGAAACTTATTGCACAAGTATTCCTTCCTCAATCTGATAAAAGAATTCTAATACTTTTCAATTAGTTACACTTCTGAATTCTTTGAACCTTTCAAATAATTCACACTTGTATTTCAGCAAATATACACATTCAACTCTTTAAATGATCATCTCCTTTTCTTATACTAGTTTGTTCAATTTTTCAAAATTATTTTATTGTAAATGAAGTATACGAAGTCCATTAAGTAATATTCCAGTTCTATACAAAATATTATTATTATAAATAGAACAACAATTGTTCTTAAATATAATACCAAAAATTTTGTTGTCCAACAACAAAATGGAAAAATATTTTAACGAGAATTGAAATACAATAACAGCTTATTGACTTATTAGACTTGCTCGTAAGAAGTGCTAAACTATAAGTTCCTATGGCTAATGCAATAACATTTGCTTCATTTCCCACACATAAGATTATTTATCCCTTGTTTAGTTTTTTACTTCTTCTTGGTCCCTTCATAAATCTATATTTATGAGAATCAAATATGGCATCCAATACCTAAGTAGAACCTTGACATAAAAGAATTTTATTTCAATCATGAACAAAACTGTATTTGTAATCGAAGGTTCACTAAGCTTCTTCTAGTTAGACTCTGCAAGATGGTTCTTGAAGTCTCCTTTCCCGTGTCTTGGCTTATTGAAGTGGAAGTAAACTCCTTTGTTATCCATATCATTTTTGTTCTTATTATCCTTTGTTTTTGCCTTTCTATTTACCTTATTTGAATCGATCTTCTTTTAAAAAGATCATTTGGCCCCTACCAGTAAGACTTGGTCTTTTTTTGTTAGAAAGTGACTCTCAACATTTTTCAACATGTTAAGCAAATTAGCGAAGTTGATAACTAGCTTGTTCATATGAAAAATTCACAATAATTGTGAAAGGAGTCCAGGAGTGAATGCAAGATCAAATCTTGGTTCAACTCTCAATCCATGACAAAACATGTTGTCCTAATTATTCAATCAAATTGATTGCGTTAAGGACTTTTGTCTGTACTATGGTGTCATCGGTCATTCTTTATCGGAAGAGCTACTTAGATATCTGATAACTATCAGTCTTACTTTTCTCACCATCAACTACTTGATGTACATGAGTATAGTAGGATCATCCATAGTTTCATGCTGACGCTGAAGCTCGTTACTCATGGATGAGAGCATGATGTATTGAGCCAACTGTGCATCATCTTGCCATTTTCAAAAAGTAGCAATCTCTTCCTCAGAGACATTGTCTGCAACCATTGCAAGGACATGCGAATTAAGGACATATGATAGCTTTTTAGCCATGAGAACTATTTTCAAATTCCTTATCCAATACGTTTAATTCGGTCCATTTAATTTAACATCTAATATGCTTCGCAGTGATAGTAATTTAACCATTGTAAAATTATGTAAATGAATTTGTAATTAACAACATTTTAGCATATATTCTTTTATTAATTACCAAAATAAATTAGGTCTTGTTTTAAATTGGTGTCTCCCACCATTTTCTTCAAACTATATTACCCTCAATATATATAGTTCGACAATATCTAATTAAAGATATGCTAGTGAGAATAAGGATCCCATTTCAAATGTATACAACCTTGTGTGTGCACAACAAACTATAAAAAATAAATAGGTAGACAACTCTTGTCAATTACATCAACTATGTAACTCCTTGTATTTTGCCTCTTATATCACAATGGTCTAGTGTGTGCACATTCAAACTAAAATAATCTAAGTTAAGTCATACCTAGCATTTCTATATATTTAAAAGAAAAACATTGACCTTGTGTGTGCACAACAAAACAACATCGTTCAGTCAATTTATAAGCATTAAATGTGATAAAATAATATCTTAAATATTTAATACTTGCCTTGTGTGTGCACAACAAACTCATATTAAATATTTAATTCTCTATTGTTTTACCATACTAGAAGGTGACGTTCGATATTTCAAATATCTTTGAACGTTACAACTTAATATAAATTCTTTGAAGGGTTTATTATTATTTGTCTCATCTTATTTAACGCGCATGCACACACACACACACACACACACACACACACACACACACACACACACACACACACACACACACACACACACACACACATATATATATATATATATATATATATATATATATATATATAGTATAAGCATGCACATATAAAATACTATATTGTACTCGGATTGATTATTGACTTTATTCTAGTTTGGTTCACTAGAGCCACCAAGTGAACCAAAAGGTCAAACCTAGGGTGCAAGAATTAAATTTAAATGTAACTATTAGATTTAAACTTGTGCTCCATTACAATCGTGTCTTCAAGTGCTACTTGCTCCTTAATCTCTAATTTTTCAAAATTTTAATTCTAACTATTCTTATTACAAAACTATTTAATAAATAGAAACTGTGAAACCCCAAAACCCTAATAAGATCTGATTACGTAAATTCAGTATTATTAATAAAATCTCTCCATTCTGAAAGTGTTTTGTGTTATTATATACTCTATTAAATAATTAAGTCAAATAAATTTTCGTCCGAAATTTGACGTGCTTGACGAGTCGTGCTTAAAATTTTTCTTTTGAAAATGGACTTTTTGGTATATGTATTTTGACAAGCTACCTTTTCGTGCTTACACTGACAAAACGCTTTGTCGTGTTTATTAGGATTTGTGAAAAATCTAAGTTAGGAACCCTAATATCAAAATTAGGAAACCTTAACCTTAATTTATAAATCCTAACCCTAATTGGTTAGACTAAACCCTAGTTAGGTTATCTTAAACCCTAATCATGATTATTAAACTACAATTAGGTGCTAATAAACATCATTAAGTATCCTTAATCATAAAAAACTAAAACCCTAATCAAGATTAAAGAGGATTAGGGCATAATTAAACTACTAATTTGGATGAACTAGCTCACAAGTAGGTTACTACTCACCAATGCAAGTTCCAAGGTAGCACATGACCAGGTAACAACCCCCAAGTAGCACAAGTCTCAAACATCAGATCTTTGTAGAGGCAAGAAGGTGAAAAATGACATAAAAACCCTAGCCTTGCAATTCTATAAATAGCTGCCCTATTTCAGTTCAAACCTATGAATTTCTAAGCCTAAACACTCATATATCATACCAAGACAAGCCTAGGTGATAGCAACAACAGAATCAGTAGCCAAAAATCAAAATCAAGCAAGAAAAGGTACAAACCCTAATTTTAACTTAGATCTTTGATCCTATGTTTAATTTGTAGTTTAGATGTTTAGATATATATAATAACATGTTAGTAAGTATGCTAAGTTGATAGAACATGTTTTCATAACATTTAGATGCATCAAAATGATGTTTTAAGCAAACTGGAAATTTTGGAAAAATAGGTTTGACAGTCGAATGTCAGAGCCTGTAGATCCATGTATGTTAATAGTTAGGTCTGTTAATTGTATGCTAGTTGTAGTATTATATAAGGTCTGTAATCTGGAAAAGAAAGCAGGTTCATTAGAATCGTATATTGCAAGATATAAGTGGTCAAAAGTGGTTGACCGTTCACGAAGTTCTGATTTTTAGGTTACCCAGAAATCTCAAGAACAGGTTGAGCTAGTTACTTTGACTAACCATTTAATTACTTTTTGTTTGTTTTTATGATGTCTAAATGTCATGAATTGATATCCTGATATATATACTACATATCTATGACACTCAAATGCTTAATCAATTCTTAAGATTACCAGAATTAATGGTCAAATAGCGTTGACCGAGCATAACTGTGTTTTCTGGGTTACCCAAAAAACTGAAGAACACGAAGAACAACCTTTGGCTGTACTTTGACCAACATAAATCTAGACCTTAGTGTCGACGTCGGGATTTTTAATTGTCCCTTTCCGTTACTTGTTCTTTGATGTTCTCATTTTAGGTGAGATTTGTTTGAAAAAACAAGTGAAAAAGGTCCGACATGTATAATGTCGACTATTGGACCATAAGAGTCGCCAGTTGATTTTTTAAATGGGTGTACCAACACAACCGAGAAAAGGTTTGCACATTGACCTAGTGATGTGACACTGCTAAACGTGTCGGTGAAACCGAGATTCATTAGGGTCCGGGGACTTGGTTATGCGGAGGGAAGGTGTTAGGCACCCCCCGACATCCGTGTTACCACGGTGACCGCCTCTTTTCAAGAAACTGTTATCTGAATGTGTGTGTGTGTGTGGGTCAATGTGCTGTTATTTGGAAGTAGTGCGAGGCCTCATTAGCACCTATATACACAGGGTTTGAATTTTATGTAAAAATTCAATTTTAAGCAAGATATAGCAGCGATGTTTTATAAAAGAGGTTTTTTAAACCCTGATGCTCAATAGTAATTGAGACCTTTTACACTCCCATTTTATTCCGTATTCGACTGGATTGATTTTATTTGATAGAAGCGAAGCATCCGTACGAAAATACTTTACAAAAAGGTGCTGAATTTCTCGTGGGTATGAAAACTATATGAGAAAATCCAAACATCACAGATATATTTATAAGCTGCTTACAGCTGAAAAGGTCCATCACGGGAACCGAATCTAGATTCAGAGGACTGAATCTGTGATCACATGATTCCTAGGCTCACATGATGCCGTAATTAATATAAACGCAGTAAGCAGGTATATATATAAAAGCTGTAAATATATATATACATACATGATCACCAACCACGAAGCACCTCCATGGGGGATCAGAAATATAAATAAAACTGTAAAAGCTATCAACCACCACGGAGGAAACTCCAGGCGGGACGAAATGTAAAGAAAGCTGTAAAAATGATCAACCACCACGAAGTAAACTCCAGGTGGGACGAAATATACAAAAAGCTGTAAAAACGGTCAACCACCTCGAAGTAAACTCTAGGTGGGACGAAATATAAAGATATATATATATATATATATATATATATATATATATATATATATATATATATATAAGCATATAAACGCACCAAATGTAAAATCCAGGCTCATCGAACAGAGTTCGACCACAGTTAATATATATATATATATATATATATATATATATATATATATATATATATATATATATATATTAAAGTAGTAAACGCTCCAGACCGATGTCTAGGCTCATCAAACAAAGTTCGACATACAGTTCATATATATAAATGTATATATAGAAAAGCAAATAAACGCTCCAGACCGAAGTCTAGGCTCAATCGAGGCATAACTCGATAATGTTAGTCAATATATATAAATGTAAATATATATATATATATATATATATATATATATATATATATATATACAGACTGTAATGAAACCACGGACCGAAGTCTGGGCAAAAGTAAGCAACACGACTCTCAACGTGTAAAAAGGCGTGTGCAAAGATGAAGAGAAAGGACTCTAAAGTGTGTGAGAAGGCTTACAGTGAGCTGCCAAGAAAGACTTCTATATCTTTAGAGTGAGTAAACACAGACTTTTGTAGGTACAAAAGGGCTATATATGAGCTCACATGTGTTTAAAAGGAGAAAGTATACTGCCTGGGATGAGTGCAGAGCATATTGGGCAGGGCTTCCTCGCCTTTTTTTCATACAAAATGGCAACCCCAAGCCCTCTATTTATAGAGGGTGGAGCCGCATGTGTACCTGCGGCTGAGCCGCATGTGTACCAGAGGCAACCCGGGTGGGCCTGGGTTTTTCAGCTCGGGTCGTCTCGAAGTACGTGTACTCGGGCACTGTAATGTCCACTCAAACTTTTAGAAGTGCAATCCGGGCATCCGTTTGAGGTATACATGACCTATTTCGGACTGCCGTTGTCGAGAGTTGTACGATGGCATGTGATTAGAGTTTGTGCGAAGTCATTGAAGATGGGACGGTGCCCTCCGGTCTTCAAGCTTCAACTTTCATCCGTTACCCCACACAATAGTCACTCGGGATTGATTAGTCTTTTGGGACATTGTTGCGTAGATATGTTGAGGCGACGTGGCATGACATCGTGTTGGTCAGATGACGATGTTGCTCCTCACTGGTGTTATCGCCAGATTAGGCTGATAAAGCAGACGTTGCTCAGCTTCGCTGAGATTGGACTGCTATAATTTGTTGAAGGTCCTCATTGTCATCCTTGAGGTGTGCCTGTCTTCACGATGTTATCGCCAGGCTGGTACAGTGGATCTCGTTGTGAGCGCCGAGATTGAAGTTGGTTGCATTTGTAACAAGCATTTCTGGGGTTATCGCCGAAATTGCCTTCTTTGGGGTTATCACCAAGGTTGGTGGCTATTCCCATGGTTGGGACTGAGACTGGATACCTCAGGGTTATCTCTGAGATTAATCGGTCTTCTCCGGTGTGTGTTCCGATATTGTATCTGCATGCCTCATGGTTATCTCCGAGATTATTACTCCCAGATTACGATCCGGGGCTGATGCTGAACTTCCGGTAGTATCCAGCATAGATATGGATTGTCTTTCAGGGTTCCCTCTTAAAAGACGAATCTGTCCTCCTACAATGTTAGTGACAGGTGTATAGAAAATTTCGAGTGTCTACAGATGCCCCTCTTTATCATACTCATGCATGGCGATGCATGGGTAGGATAAAGAATCCTAGACACTTGAAATGCAACAAGATAAACATGATACTATGGATAGCAACATGATACAAATGTATGACGCATGTGTACGGGGTTGTAGCCCAACACGCTGGGGATGTTTGCTGGCTCCCTGTTACTTCAACTGGGGATTGGCAACGATGACCAGATTTGATGTGTAATCTGAATCTGTTAGGATGTTGATGTTGGAGTTATCACCACATTCCTGGATAATGACTTGATCCTGCAGATGTACCTCTTTTGTGTAAGAGATCTCTGGGGATAAAGCTTGATCTGTTTGAGGATGTGTATAACATATTACATCATCTATCCTCTTTGATGACATTGACCTCTACTGGTTAGTATCGCCAGAATATGCCAAGATTCTGTTGGGTTTACTGCCAACAACAAATGCTGTCAGGGATCCCTAACCTTCGTTGACGTGTACTTCACCAACATGTGAATCAACGGCTGAAAAATCCTATAGGATATACTGTCAAGGCTGCTTGACCTCCGCTGTCGTGTAGATCACCAGAACATTGCGTTGTGACCCCCGCCGGGGATCTGAGCTGTCGGGTGTGAAAACCTCGAATAGCTCCAGAGCTTTGATAGGTTTAAATCACTATCGGCTGTATTAATGTCAAGGCTTCTTGACCTTCGTTGATTTATGTGTCAACGGATGAGCATGCGTTGTAACCCCTTACCGTGACTTCATATTATAACCCCCGTCGGGGATCCACTGGGGAGTGATGAATATAAACGTACGCAATGATTGAACAACTTTCAATGCTTCAATGGGTTTACTTGCCATCGGCTGAAACAACGTCAAGGCTTCTTGACCTTCGTCGATTTGTGTGTCAACGGATGAGCATACATTGTAACCCTCGCCGGGGATTTCACGTTGTAACCCCCGTCGGGGATTTCTTGTGTGAAAAGATTGGGGTGACAACCTTACGTTGGCGGCATCAAACCTCTGTACGGTATTACCAAATGTGGTATGTAAGACTTAAATCATCGGTATAGTAAACCCTATGTTCGGGCGAATACCAATGGATGAAAAGAAAGCCACAGTTGGATCCAGAAAAACCAAGGTTTTAGGCTATTCTGCTCAATCGCGTAGCATTTTTATCCTGGGTTTGGCCTTTTCAGCTTGTAAGAACTCCTTTACAACTTGAACTGGACCGATTCGAAAGGATGGGACCCACATGGGGGTGCCTCAGGTGCACCTGCTGCAGCCGCAGATGGGTCTGCGGCCAACTGTGGATGATAAATTCCAGCTGGTTGGTCTCACAAGTCACTTTCAACTTGTTACGCGAAGGAAAATACGTGAGCCTCTTTCAGATCTGCTGAGTTCGGGCTGCTTTCTGCAAATTCTGTCACCGTACGAGTGTTCTACACTATCCTGGTAACATATGCCTGTATTTTCTCTCATTTCTGTCCGTTGGATTTTGAGTTATCGCATGAAATGCATCTAAACACATAGTAGTGATTATGTATGCACAAACGACTAGATAAAAAATATTCAACATAGTAAATGTTAGTATTAAACTATGCTGAACATAATGATGTGAAAAAATTTGACTTTTGAGACAGTCAAATTGGCACCTTTTCTGCTATTTTTTGTCCTATTTGAGGTCCAATGAGCATAAGGTAGCAAGGTAAAATACTCCTGATATTGAGGTTGGCCTGATGCGTGATGATTTTAATTTTAATGCATATATTATGTATATGACTTTGGGGCAGGTGTGCTACTGAATGGCCACCTAGACATGCCTGTATGCATGTGAATAGTCCTATTTTCAAAGAGGACTACGGCAAAATTTTTCCAACTGTAGGCATTGGGTAGTCATGCATTTTAACTCTATTATATGTTAAAGTAAATGCATGTATGCATATAGTCATAAAATGCATTCTAGAAAGCTCCAGGTAAGGAAATACCACACCCTTTCTGAGATAATTTGGAGACATGTTGTCCAGATACTATGGATCCGGATCAGCCGAGCAGTTCCTATAGGACCATTTCTGGTGTACGGCGGAGGGCTTCTAAAGTGCCTCGTCCCCGTTCTGTCAGATAGCCTCGACGGTTGGTGGAGGCTGTGATATGTCCTGTCCAGGTAGATGTTCCAGACGTTGGATATTTTGATAGAGGATCCCGCTCCTGCTGCACATGTCCCTCGTAGGGAGCTTCCGAGCATTCAGGTGGTGAACCCAGAATTGCTGGGTGACTTGGGCAGACATCCATCGATGTATTTGCATGCTAACGAGGTATGGAGTTAGACTTTGATCTTCCTTCTTTCCTATTGATGAGGATTAAAGGGTTTTGATGATGATCTACATTTCATACGGTTTCCTGGTTTTACACAGCCTAGAGGGAACTGGTTCAGTATTCACTCCATGTACCAGGCACTTTATCCTGACTATAGAGCGGTAGTGCATGAGTGGGGATTTGGGGCATTTTTCTCCATCCTTCCCCGTCGTTGTCCCTGGGGTTATCTCAGGGCATTGTCTGAGCGATGGTTTCATCAGACTCAGTCACTCCATCTACTGGATTCCGAGGTGATGATTACGCCTATGGATTGGCGATTTATCACAGGTATGGAGTTTGGAGGGGAGCCAGTGCCTTGCATGGCAAATATTACCCCTACTGCCGTTAGATCCTTATTAGGAGTTTCGACGGCGACGGCGCTCAAAAGCAGAACTGTCCGTTTAGGTCCTTTGAGCGTAGATGCTATGAGCGGGCTATTGAGTGAGCCTATGCCTGATGATGTCAGAATCAGGGATCACGTTCTGCGGTGATTGTTCCTGATGATCATTAGAGGCTGCTTCATAGCAGATAACTCTTCTACCGTATCTTTCGCTTTGATCAGCGCTACACGTGATGTGGACCGTATTGGAGAGTATGATTGGGGCTCCTACACCTTTGCCTATATCCTCCGGGGCATGCGTATGCGCTCACAGGGTTTGACCGAGGCTTGGCTAGGATTTTACCCATTTCTGCTAGTGAGTATTTCTCTTGTCATTTACCATATATAGGTTAAGAGTGTTAACTGATAGCAGATGTTTGCCTTTGTGTTGGCAGTTTGGGCCTATGAAAGGCTTCCATGCTTGTGTCCCGTGAGTGTGTTAGGTTTAGACACCCATCCACGAGGACAACGATGGCATCATTCGATTCTACCAGAGCTCCCTGTAGCTGAGGGATTCACTCATTGTCGTATGCAACTGGAGTTGTTGACGGTCGACACCATCACATGGCTTCCCTATTCCAGGGAACACCTGATCGTGGGTTTTGAGGATGGATACCCGACTAGAGTCGAGTATGTGATTTCCACCAGGAGAGTTCCTCTCTTCACAGATGGAGGTTGGGAGCTCTATTTAGGAGAGCGTGCTATTAGGAGCACCACAGGGGAGATTCGTATACCGATCTTGCCTCCTGCTAGGCATTATTGGCCTGTATCGCAGTCACCCATCATTGATATCCCATTGTTGGGGGTTGACGGTTTTTCATTGTCAGAGGGTCCATGTACTCAAGAGACGTTCCATCGGTGGTGGTCCCCTCACACTATTGGAGCTTAGTCCCGCGCCACACAGTTTATGGGGGACATGGTTCTAGGATCCTTGATGATGATGGATTGGATAGCTTGTGTCCGAGATTCGACTCATATGACCCAGATTAATAGTTTGACCCGGTAGTTGGACTAGACACATATATTTATTCGGTATTTGGGCAGAGACCCGACAGAGGCTGCTTCATTTGATCCTTCCAGCTTTGGCGCTGGCCCCTCAGGTGACCCATTCGGTTTTGCCGGCGCAGATCCTCCTCTATATAGGCCTAACATCCTTGTTGATAGAGATCCAGTGACTCAGGAGGAATTACATCAGGTGGACAGGATTGATGATGTGGACATCGACACCATTGTCTTCTTCTGATGTATATTTTCGTTATATCTTTTGATAGGCCTCTGTTAGATATTAGGTGGTTGTGCCCCATTCTCACTATATCTTTTGATAGGCCTCTGTCAGTAATAAGGCGTCTGTGCCCCATTTCCCTGTATTTGTAGCTGTACAGAGATGATGTATTAGATGACGATATATTTAGGAATGTATGCACTGTTTTTTCCATTCCCTATATCATATTGCCATCTATTATCTGTTATGCATGTATCATGTTATGCATATGTATGTATGTACAGAGATATTCTGCATTGACCTCTGGATGATCTTATGACATGGCCCGCACAGATGCCTTATTCGACAGTTAGTCGCATAGATCATACCCCACCGTCAGTGGTGTCATCGGGTATGAGATCGTGGTATGATAGCATGTCACCACCAGACAGGGTGACTGTAGATCATTTATTGCAGCATACCATGACCTTTTTGACTTTTCAAGTTCCCGCAGGATTTGTAGACGGGATGATAGAGCATTGGCTACCGGATAGGCAGGTAT
The DNA here is from genome assembly GCA_016801055.1 of Panax notoginseng. NCBI lineage: Eukaryota > Viridiplantae > Streptophyta > Magnoliopsida > Apiales > Araliaceae > Panax > Panax notoginseng. The sequence continues at coordinate 211,407,887 of CM029013.1, read as the reverse complement.
TCCGATTCAGCACCCATGAGTTGACTTATACTTTGGAGGAGTATACACGATTGACGATGCTGCCTATAGACAGACCTTGCGTATATCTGGCTTTGGGAGACATGAGCAGACGATTCATGACTCTCACAGGATTGAGGCGCAGAGTGGTACATGATGAGTTGACATCTGGCCACGTGATATCCTAGCATTTTTTGTACGATAGATTTGGCTCGAAGGATAGCTATTCACGACATTCCGGGGATTTTACCACACCGGAGGCTCATTGGCGCTTGGCCAGAGTTGACGTATTGATGCTATGTGTATTGTCATATATGTATATGCCGCGGTATATGGATGAGATAGATATAGACGTTATCATGGCCGTGAGAGCTCTCAAGGAGGGTCGTACCATTGTACCTATGATTGTAGCAGAGATCCTGCGGTCGGCATCATATTGTTGCACGTATCCTATAGAAGTGTTCACAGGTAGCTCAATCATGCTATATGTGTGGTTCATGTCACACTTGAGACCGATTGGCACTTTTAGACGACATGGGTACTGCTTCACCCATGATGTAGCTATATCATACTCTTTTCAGCCATCAGAGTGTATAGATGCTCTTTTCTGGTCCACATTCTTGGCAAATATCAGAGATCCATTCAGCATATTGCTGTGTTCGGGGCTTAGCTCACCATACAGCTTCATTACTCATGCTCTGGGCATGGACTATCTCCCTCTGGCTGGTTTGAGGGGAGTGACCACTTATCACCCATTGGCCGTGATGTCGCAGTTTGACCAGTTTTAGGATTTTCATCCTTTTGAGGGGGTGACAGGTCAGCGTTTAGCTTCTCGGTACCTCTCAGCAGAGGACCGATCTCGGGTATACGCCTGTTGAGATCGGCGTGAGATATTGGCTTTTTCTGTCAGTCATCCTGGTTATTCCGCAGAGTATTCCGCGTAGATGGAGACAGAGATTTTATCGGCTACAACAGTATTTGCAGTACCGGAGAGCGAGTTAGATGATGTAGAGCCCATGGAGGACATTGATACCTACATCGAGGAGGAGCCTACTGCTGGGTTGCCAGCATTTCTTCTAGATTCTCCTAGTACCAGTACTGTTGTAATTCAGCACTCGGCACGGTACTTAGAGCAGAGTCTTCATCTGATGACCTTTGAGAGAGATCAGATTCGATCTATGATGTCGACTGCTCTTGATGGGAGGGAGGCCGCTCTATTGGAGAGAGACGAGGCCTTGGCTCGTAGAGATGCTGTAAGACCCCAACTTATTAATGAATAAAATTAAATTTTCTCTAAATATTATTGTGAATAATAAGGGGTTAATTTGATATAATACTTTGGTTATGGGTGAAATGTGTAAATTTTACAAAATAAGCAAGTGGTTATAAAATAATCATTGTTGTCGGGGAATATTCGTTTGGTCGTGGAATATTCTTTCTGTCGGGGAATATTCGTACGACGGCGCAGCCATTTGTGGGCCCCATAACAGAATAACTGTCGGATGAAGAAAACGACAAAATTGAGTTTTTATAAATAACGGCGTAGTTGTTACTGTTAACACTGTTGGAATACCCGGTGGTTAAAATATAGTAATATGCGTTATTGCACAGTAGCACACGGTATTGCACAGTATTTTTGATATTATTGATTCTTACGTAATAAGGTACTACTGAATAATTGTCACAGTAATTACTGTTCAATATTTTATTTTATTGATTCAATAATTGTTGCGTTGATATTTTATATTATTGTTATTTCAATAATTGTCACTACACAGTATATCCATTATCAGATTAATAATTCATATTATTTGAATAATATTATTAGATAGCATTATTGGCAATGTCTAGAAAGTTCTGTCAAGAAGAGGTTTGGTCACCTAATTGCGCGCCAGTAAGGAAAAATCCTTATCGGAAAGCCCCCTCTTTCCTGGGAACGGCCTGGTTGTCATAAATGTGATTCTGTAATATTATTTGTGAATAATTAATTATTGATTCATATGATAAGGAAATATTTATTTTATGTGGATATAAATGAGGGATATATTTTTGTGGTTAAAAATGAAGGAGTTAATATTGAGGTTTTTATCAGTATTTTTGTCGGAATGGAGGTATTAAAAATCAGGGTTTTTGAGATATTTTGCGGTGGTTATAATTTTTAATCCGACCGTTGGATCGTGGTAATTTTTTGGATATGTTATACATATATAAGTTGAGTATATGTCCACAAATTTTAAACCGTTAAAAATGAACGTATGATTTATTATGAATTTTACGAGATGACTGGTTCAGAAATTGTTGAATTTTCGGAGTTTATTATTTTGATGGAAAATTCTAGAATTGGTGGGCCCCACTCTTGGTTGATGAAGAAATGTGCTGAGATTTTTATTCAAATATGGTGGGTGGGAATAGTAGCAGGTAAAGCCATCAGGTTGCAGGTTAAGTCTGCTTCAGCGTGCTAACATTTTCCAATAAATAGAGGGCTAAGTTAGAATTAAAAATCACACCAGAAACATAAGCTTTCTCTCTTTCTCTCTCTATAATATGAAGCATATTTTGTGAGTATTTAGATACTTTGAGAGTTGTTATTCAGTGCAAGTTTCTTTCGGATTTGCATTCCAGTCAGAAATACTGCACTTTTGAGGTAAGGGATAGTAAGGGATATTAAGGGGTGCTATATTCTTCATAATGATGTTATTCTTTCAATATCATTATACTGAAATATTGGTATGAATTTTATTGTGAAATTTCTACCTTTTGAGTCGCGGTTACTATTCACGTATACGGCACTATTCACGTATATGGCACTATTCATGTATATGGCACTATTTACGTATATGATATTATTTACGTATACGGTACTATGTACGAATACGGAATACTATTCATGAGTTACTATTCATGAGTTACTATTCACGAGTTACTATTCATGACTTACTATTCACGAGTTACTATTCACGAGTTGCTATTCACGACAAAAATTAGTTTCTTTTTCTGACCAAATTATCATTGATTTATGATTGTTGCTCTCGAAAATAAATGCAGTTGTTGATCATATTATTTTTATTATCATATATAACATTTTTATAACCCTGATGTTGAATTTCTCTTTCACTTAAGTGTAAAGATGGGTAAATTATTGGTATGATCGTGACTGAAGAATATCTTTGGCCTGTAGTGCAAAGATGAATTGTTAACTGGTATGATCATGATCATTGAATTTATAATTGAATATCTTTAGTTTAAGTGTAAAGATGAATTGATTAACATGGTTATAATTATGGTGTATATAAATTCTGAAATGATTATATATTTCCTTGAGATATGAATATATTTGGCCTGTAGTGCAAATATGAACTGTTGAGGAATATCTTTGGCCTGTAGTGCAAAGATGAATTGTTGATGAATATCTTTGGCCCGTAGTGCAAAGATGACCTGTTGTTGAATATCTTTGGCCAGTAGTGCAAAGATGAACTGTTGACGAATATTGTTGGCCTGTAGTGCATAGATGAATTTATTAGTACAATTATGAACATGAACTGTGATTTGGTATAACCATGATGTTTGATGTTTCAAGTGATAAAAATTATCTTTGTCCTAGATGAGAAAAGGAATTTAGAACTACAATTACGATTATGAGTTATACACGTGATTGTGAACAGGAATTGTTGATTGATGTTACAGGGATAAAACATTGTTGGTGGACTTTTAACGTGGAGAAGATAATAGACTTTATAGTCTATTTGACTCATCTAATGGATTACTCGTTCCGCTGCAACTATGGTTGAGAAGTTTTATCATCTACCATATGTTCTAAATCTCTGCTTTATTTTTGTTGAAGGCTATTGATAACATATTTATCTTTAGTCATGATATTTTTTACTGGGCTAGTTGAGATCACCCTTTTCCTTTTTGTTCTATTTTTCTTCTCAGGAGGTGAGAACATAGCAGGATCTAGTCGGGGTATGGAGTGATGGTTCTAGAAAGATGTTTTAGCTGTCCTCACTATTTCTGTAAAATAGTATTTGAATAATTGTAATAAGGACTTATTTGAGTGTGGATATTGTCTAGAAGACAATATTTGTATTTAAACTCACAGTATGTGTTGTCGTATTTTACACGACAATTATATTATTGAAGTTGTAGTTTGCTTTTTGTACCATGTATTTGGCGACTCAGAATGGGTGTGGTGTATACCTATTTTGGGGGTGTCACAGTTGGTATCAGAGCTTAGGGATATGATCTCTGGTGGAGATCAGGGAATATAACTAGGAGGGGAGAGATGAGTAAATCTTTCGCTAGTGTGTCCTACCTAAGCTTATTTGTTGGTCAGTCATAATATCGGGGTATTATGTAAATGTTAATTTGTTCAATTAACCCTTGTTTTGTAGCTGTATTCTAGAATGATATCTGAAATACAGGAGATGATCAATGGAGAAATCGTGACGACAGTGAATATGAAATCTGAAATGAAAGCAAGGTATTCTTAACTCTTTGAAATACCAGGTACGTACGTCAATTTCGAGGACGAAATTTCATAAGGAGTGGAGGTTGTAAGACCCCAACTTATTAATGAATAAAATTAAATTTTCTCTAAATATTATTGTGAATAATAAGGGGTTAATTTGATATAATACTTTGGTTATGGGTGAAATGTGCAAATTTTGCAAAATAAGCAAGTGGTTATAAAATAATCATTGTTGTCGGGGAATATTCGTTTGGTCGTGGAATATTCTTTCTGTCGGGGAATATTCGTACGACGGCGCAATCATTTGTGGGCCCCATAACAGAATAACTGTCGGATGAAGAAAACGACAAAATTGAGTTTTTATAAATAACGGCGTAGTTGTTACCGTTAACAATGTTGGAATACCCGGTGGTTAAAATACAGTAATATGCGTTATTGCACAGTAGCACACGGTATTGTACAGTATTTTTGAAATTATTGATTCTTACGTAAGAAGGTACTACTGAATAATTGTCACAGTAATTACTGTTCAATATTTTATTTTATTGATTCAATAATTGTTGCGTTGATATTTTATATTATTGTTATTTCAATAATTGTCACTGCACAGTATATCCATTATCAGATCAATAATTCATATTATTTGAATAATATTATTAGATAGCATTATTGGCAATGTCTAGAAAGTTCTGTCAAGGAGAGGTTTGGTCACCTAATTGCGCGCCAGTAAGGAGAAATCCTTATCGGAAAGCCCACTCTTTCCTGGGAACGGCCTGGTTGTCATAAATGTGATTCTGTAATATTATTTGTGAATAATTAATTATTGATTCATATGATAAGAAAATATTTATTTTATGTGGATATAAATGAGGGATATATTTTTGTGGTTAAAAATGAAGGAGTTAATGTTGAGGTTTTTATCAGTATTTTTGTCGGAATGGAGGTATTAAAAATCAGGATTTTTGAGATATTTTGCGGTGGTTATAATTTTTAATCCGACCGTTGGATCGTGGTAATTTTTTGGATATGTTATACATATATAAGTTGAGTATATGTCCACAAATTTTAAACCGTTAAAAATGAACGTATGATTTATTATGAATTTTACGAGATGACTGGTTCAGAAATTGTTGAATTTTCGGAGTTTATCATTTTGATGGAAAATTCTAGAATTGGTGGGCCCCACTCTTAGTTGGTGAAGAAATGTGCTGAGATTTTTATTCAAATGTGGTGGGTGGGAATAGTAGCAGGTAAAGCCATCAGGTTGCAGGTTAAGTCTGCTTCGGCGTGCTAACATTTTCCTATAAATAGAGGGCTAAGTTATAATTGAAAATCACACCAGAAACATAAGCTTTCTCTCTTTCTCTCTCTATAATATGAAGCATATTTTGTGAGTATTTAGATACTTTGAGAGTTGTTATTCAGTGCAAGTTTCTTTCGGCTTTGTATTCCAGTCAGAAATTCTGCACTTTTGAGGTAAGGGATAGTAAGGGATATTAAGGGGTGCTATATTCTTCATAATGATGTTATTCTTTCAATATCATTATACTGAAATATTGGTATGAATTTTATTGTGAAATTTCTACCTTTTGAGTCGCGGTTACTATTCACGTATACGGCACTATTCACGTATATGGCACTATTCATGTATATGGCACTATATACGTATATGATATTATTTACGTATACGGTACTATGTACGAATACGGAGTACTATTCATGAGTTACTATTCACGAGTTACTATTCATGAGTTACTATTCACGATAAAAATTGGTTTCTTTTTCTGACCAAATTATCATTGATTTATGATTGTTGCTCTCGAAAATAAATGCAGTTGTTGATCATATTGTTTTTATTATCATATATAACATTTTTATAACCCTGATGTTGAATTTCTCTTTCACTTGAGTGTAAAGATGGATAAATTATTGGTATGATCGTGACTGAGGAATATCTTTGGCCTGTAGTGCAAAGATGAATTGTTAACTGGTATGATCATGACCATTGAATTTATAATTGAATATCTTTAGTTTAAGTGTAAAGATGAATTGATTAACATGGTTATAATTATGGTGTATATAAATTCTGAAATGATTATATATTTCCTTGAGATATGAATATATTTGGTCTGTAGTGCAAATATGAACTGTTGAGGAATATCTTTGGCCTGTAGTGCAAAGATTAATTGTTGATGAATATCTTTGGCCCGTAGTGCAAAGATGACCTGTTGTTGAATATCTTTGGCCAGTAGTGCAAAGATGAACTGTTGACGAATATTGTTAGCCTGTAGTGCATAGATGAATTTATTAGTATGATTATGAACATGAACTATGATTTGGTATAACCATGATGTTTGATGTTTCAAGTGATAAAAATTATCTTTGTCCTGGATGAGAAAAGGAATTTAGAACTACAATTACGATTATGAGTTATACACGTGATTGTGAACCTGAATTGTTGATTGATGTTACAGGGATAAAACATTGTTGGTGGACTTTTAACGTGGAGAAGATAATAGACTTTATAGTCTATTTGACTCTTCTAATGGATTGCTCGTTCCGCTGCAACTATGGTTGAGAAGTTTTATTATCTACCATATGTTCTAAATCTCTGATTTATTTCTGTTGAAGGCTATTGATAACTTATTTATCTTTAGTCATGATATTTTTTACTGGACTAGTTGAGATCACCCTTTTTCTTTTTGTTCTATTTTTCTTCTCAGGAGGTGAGAACATAGCAGGATCTAGTCGGGGTATGGAGTGATGGTTCTAGAAAGATGTTTTAGTTGTCCTCACTATTTCTGTAAAATAGTGTTTGAATAATTGTAATAAGGACTTATTTGAGTGTGGATATTGTCTAGAAGACAATATTTGTATTTAAACTCACAGTATGTGTTGTCGTATTTTGCACGACAATTGTATTATTGAAGTTGTAGTTTGCTTTCTGTACCATGTATTTGGCGACTCAGAATGGGTGTGGTGTATTCCTATTTTGGGGGTGTCACAGATGCCGCCGTCGTTGAGCGGGATGAGGCTATATCAACCAAAAATGCAGTGATAGTTGAGCGGGATATCGCCATATCTACCCGAGATGTAGCCATCACAGATAGTACTGCAGTGAGGTCCCTTACCACTGGCATGATCGTAGAGATGAGCGCATATATTGATGATCATATGGTCACCATGCAGATGGCTACAGATTTGTTGTGTCGTATGGATATTCTCATACAGGAGACCACAGCTTTACCTCCATCTTCTGAGAGGGACGCCATGTTGGGCTTGTTAGCCCGCATATATCCTGACTTGTAGATGATCTTGTATCTTCCTGCACAGACTAGCTTAGCCATTTCGTCATGTACAGTTTATATTGTGTATATCAAACAACATTACATATATGACAGGGAAATATATTTTTGATCACTTCCCTTTTAGATATGCCTTACTGCTTGCTTGATATTTTGCCTGCTACTTCAGGGCTTGTGATCGTGATGTATTCTGAATTCCTTCTCGGTGGATGGACATTGAGTTGTCTCTAGATAGTTCAGAATGGATCATCGATCTGTATGTATCCCTACCATCTCTTGGTGTCTTGGGACTGGTTTCTATATGGAAATGAGGATAGGAGTGTGGCTTTCCTCTCTGAGATTTACTGCACCACAGATGGTCGCCAACACTTCTATTCAGGAGAAGCCTAGTTAATTCCATCTCTTATGGATTGGTGTTGCTCTTCGAGGTACAACCGTCTCTTAGATGGTCGTCGAATCTCCTATTTAGGAGGAGTTCAGATAATTCCATTCATTTGGTTTGAAGCCAAATGAAATGTAGTGGATTGAAGGATGATCCCAGTACCAACTGACAAGGGTTTATGTTTTGGTAGGGGGTGAGACCGCACCATGAATGACTGCCTACGTACTTCTATTGAAGAGGAGATCAGGTCTGCGTAGTTTGAACCTGGTGTAAGAGGTTCAACGCTGTATGTGGCAGGAATGGTGTAGGAATGTTTTTGTTTTATTGTGACCGAGCCATATGAAATGGTTACCTACGTACTCCTATTGAAGAGGAGATAAGGTCAATGTAGTTCTCCCCTCAGGGCGAGATGAAAAGTGTAATCCCATGTGCAGGTCAGAGTGCAGGGAGGAGAGAGTTTAATCCTCGGTTGAGGATAAACTGCAGGTGAAAAGTTTGATCCCATGTATTGGTAGCCAAACTGTAAACGTAAGAGGTTCAATTCACGGTGGGATGACCTAAGTTGTAGGAACGCAAAGGAGAAAGCCAGGCTGCTGGCTTGAAAGATATGTTTCCCTGAGGGGCAAAGTGCAGCAAAGTTGTTTGTGGTAAAGGTTTAAAGAACTGGAATGACTGGTGATCTGATGGTCTACCACCAAGATGTTTATTTGATGGTACCTTCAGACATAGTATCGTTTCACGACGTCTGAGTTGATGAGTTGCAGAAATTCATCGTCGTCTATTTCTTGCAGCCTAAGAGCGCCTCCTGTCAATACTTCCTTGACAATAAACGGGCCTTCCCAGTTAGGAGCGAATTTTCCTTTGGACTGATCTTGGTTGTCCAGTATTTTCTTTAAAACCAAGTCATGTTGTCTGAATTGCCGTAGCCGAATTTTTTGGTTATAGGATCAGGCGATCCTTTGCTGATATAACTGACCATAGAAGATAGCCGCGGTTCGCCTTTCGTCTATTAGAGACAATTGGTGATACCTATCTTGTACCCATTGGTCTTCATTCAACTGAGCGTCTATCAATACTCTGAGGGATTCCATCTCAACTTCTATGGGGAGCACTGCTTCCATCCCATAGGTTAATGCGTAGGGGGTTGCCCCAGTGGAAGTGCGCATTGAGGTTCTGTAGGCTAACAGAGTCAGAGGCAATAGGTCAGGCTAATTTTTGTGATTGGCGGACATCTTTTGCATAATCTTCTTGATATTTTTGTTAGCCGCTTCAACAGCACCATTCATCTTCGAACGATAGATGACTGAGTTGAGATGTTTGATGTGGAATTTACTGCATAATTTCTCCATCAATTTGTTGTTGAGGTTCTTGGCATTGTCCGACACAATCACCTCTGGTTGTCCATATCGACAAATGACATTGTTTCTAATGAAAGCAATGATGACTTCTTTAGTAACCCTGGGGAAGAAGGCTACTTCTACCCACTTGGTGAAGTAGTCGATCATGGTGAAGATAAATCGATGACCATTATTGGCTTTAGGCTCAATGGGCCCGATAACGTCCATTCCCCACATTGAGAAGGGCTAAGGTGAACTCATATTGTGAAGTTCCCGTGGAGGGGCGTGTATAGCATTCCCATGAATCTGGCACTGATAGCATCTCCTGACATGGTAATTGCAATCAGCTTTGAGAGATAGCCAATAATGTCCCGTCCTGAGGACTTTCTTAACAAGGAGGGGGCCATTCATGTGGGGGCCACAGACTCCGCCATGGATTTCATCCATAAGCCTTTGGGCTTGATCTTTGTCTAAACATCTGAGGAGACCTAATCCTGCATCTCTTTTATAGAGCGTATCTCCACTCAGGTAGAATTTCATAGCAAATCGATGGATCCGCCTTTTCTCAGTCGGGCTCGCCTCAGCGAGTGTAGATCCATCTGGCATATATTCCTTGATATGCTGATACCAAGGATGTTGGATGGGAGGTAGCTCATCCGATACTTCTCCAACGTAATTCCCGTAGGTTGGGGCCTTGTGCAGGGAAATTGTGACGCTTGGCAAGTGTTCCTTGTCTGATATGCGAATCAAGGAGGCCAAAGTTGCTAACGCGTCTGCGAAATCATTCCTATTACGAGGAATGTGTAGAAAGGATATTTCTTCGAATCCCAAAGCCATCTTTAAAACCTGTCGATGGTAAGGCAACAAATGTAGTTCCTTGGTTTGATAGATTTCGGTGGATTGTCTGATTACTAACTCCGAATCTCCAAGGACAGTTAACCGCCTGATGCCCATTGAATGGACAAGTTTTAGCCTCATAAGACAGCCTTCATACTCAGCCGTATTGTTGGTGCTGACAAACTGTAATTTGACGGCGACGGGATACTGCTCCCCCGTATCAGATACTAGAACTGCTCCAGCTCCAGAACCTTCCATATTAACAGCTCCATCGAAATACATCTTCCACGTTTGACGTGTATCGTACTGATGGTGCTGCTAAATTGTCATTACTCCTTCATCAGGGAAGTATGTCTCCAAGGGTTTGAAATCCCTGGATGGTGCGGCAGCCAATTGATCCGCAATTCCTTGACCTTTGATGGACTTTTGAGTCACATATACGATGTCAAATTGTTGTTGGATCAACTGCCATCTGGACAGCCGATAATTCAGTATGGGTTTACTGAACACATACTTGAGAGGATCCACGCTGGATATGAGATGGGTTGTGTGACCACGGAGATAATGTTGTAACCTCATGGCAGCCCATGCTAAAGCACAACACGTCTTTTCGATCAGAGTGTACTTGTGTTCACTGCTGCTGAATCTTTTGCTGAGGTAATAGATAGCACGTTCTAGGCCTCTATCGTCCTTCTGTCCCAGCGTGCAGCCCATGGCAATGTCACTTACAGACAGATACATAAATAGGGGAACATCATCCATGGGTGGTACCAAGATAGGAGCTTTGATTAGCTGTTTCTTGATTGTAAAGAAGGCATTTTGGCACTCCTCATTCCATTTCATGGAGGAGTTCTTCCTTAATAGCTTGAAGATTGGCTCACAGGTTGCTGTGAGTTGGGAAATAAATCTGCTAATGAAGTTGATTCTTCTCAAAAATCCCCGTATTTCCTTTTCTGTATGAGGAATGGGCATTTCAGTGATGGATTGGATTTTGGCAGGATCCAGCTCTATCCCTTTGTGGCTGACTAGAAATCCTAGCAACTTGCCTGATTTAACGCCAAAGGTGCACTTAGCTGGATTCAACTTCAAGTTGTACTTACGCAACCTGTTGAACAACTTCCTGAGATGGTCTATATGGTCATCCTCCTTCTGGGACTTGACAATAATGTCATCCACGTAGATCTCAATCTCTTTATGCATTAAGTCACGGAAAAGAGCCATCATAGCTCGTTGATAGGTAGCTCCAGCATTGATGAGGCCGAATGACAACCATCTACAGCAAAAAGTTCCCCAAGGAGTGATGAAAGAAGCTTTTTCACGATCTTCCTTGTCAACCAGGATCTGATGATACCCCGCAAAGCAATCTGCAAAGGAGTACATGTCGTATTACGCAGTATTGTCAATGAGAATGTGGATAAATGGCACGGGAAAGCTATCTTTTAAGCAAGCTTTGTTCAAGTCCCGGTAATCCACGCACACTCGCACCTTCCCTCCAGGTTTAGGTACGGGCACGATGTTGGATATCCACTCAGGATAGGTAGACACCATTATGATGCCAGCTTGAAATTGTTTCACAATTTCTTCTTTCACCTTTAAACTCCATTCAGGTTTCAATCGTCGAAGCTTTTGCTTGACTGGCTTGAATCCCTCTTTGATGGGAATGCGATGAAGGATAATGTCAGTGGACAAACCTACCATATCTTTATGAGACCATGCAAACACATCCTGGAACTGGGTTAGTAGCATAACCATGTCATTCCGTTGGTTTAGGGTAAGGTCTGAACCAATCTGGATTAACTTAGGATTTTCTAAGGTTCCGAGATTGAAAGGAGTGGTTTGATCAAGGTTGGGTTTGGGTTTGTCTTTGACCCAGGCACCTCAATGTCATCTGGTATATCCACCAAGGCTGAATTCATCTCTACATCAAAGGTACAATCCTTGTGAAGAAGAGGCACCGTATCAGCAAGTACAGGAACATCTAAATTTAGAGTCCTGAAACAAAATATGCTTTCACTTAGTATATATGAAATATGTTGATCATACACAGTGTTAGCATATACTGGCAAAATAAACCGCTAATACTGTACAGAAAAGTAAGCAGTTATTATATCTACAAGGCAGAAAGAGTTTCTGCCCGCTTTACCCTTGACGACCAATGCAAGGAATGCTGTTCCAATTGGCAAGAGAAAATTCCAGGTGAACCGCAGTGATAGAGGGATTATCATCATCTTTCCTGTCCCGAATGATAGCCATTACGTCTAGGCAATCATCGTCTGGGATGTATTTGTTGGTATGCTCATCATGAACAATGATGCGTATGCTGGACATCATCCTGATGACATCTTGCTTGATTCTTCGTTCCTCTTCCTCCACTGCGGGATCTAGAACAAAGATTTCTTTCTCCTTCACCAGTACCGGCTTGGGAAATAACATCGCCATTATATTGGCTGGCACCTTTACGGGAGGTTGTGCGAACTCAAAGCTTGAAGGCGAAGCTAAACGCCGCATGGTCGAAGCTGAAGGAATCTGCTGATGCTTATGAGGATTCATGTGACTAGAGTTGGCAGAATAGCCTAGCCCAGCTGTCCCAATTTGCTTGGTTAAGCGAATAGGGTACTTGACACCCTGGCAATCTTTACCCAACCCTTGTCCCAGTTTATGACCCAACGACATCATTTCTTGTGTGGCCGACATTACCTCGGTAGAAATCTGGGATTCGGGCAATGGCGTTCCAATAGCATGGTATTGGGTATTGCTTATTTCCAAAGCATGAAAACAAATTGGCTCAACATCTTTATCAGATTTGATGAGTGGCATGTCCCCATGCTGAGGAATCTCCGGTTCAGCGTTGACTGTGACCAGGCTATTGTTGATGATGTATTTTAACTGTTGGTGAAGAGTGGAGGGGACTGCCCCTAACATGTGAATCCATGGTCGTCCCAAGAGCAGGTTGTATCCCGAATCTATCTTGAGCACATGGAAGGATACGCAGAATGTATGAGGACCAATCTCAATTGGCAGCTCAACTACTCCGACCGAGTTACGGCGGGCTCCATCAAAAGCTTTGATGATGGTATGGCTACTCCGAATTCGATTGGGATTGATATTCATCTTCACCAAGGTAGCATATGGGCAGATATTCAGAGAGGAACCTCCATCTATTAAAACTCCCGCCACCATATATCCGGAGGACAAGACTGCAATGTGCAACGATTTGCAATGACCAGTCCCTTCGGGCGGTATGTCATCATCAGTGAAGGATATCACATTGTTGTTAAAAATGTGATTAACCAGATGTTGAAACTTTTTCGTATCAACTGATGTCAGTAGATAGGCTTCTTCTAAAACCTTTAACAAGACCTTCCGGTGATTCTCGGAAGTCAGGACCAAGTCCAAGATTGATATCTGTTGTGGAGCTTCTTTCAAGCTTAAAACCACCTTGGCTTCATTATGACCCATAGTGCGGAGGAAATTTTCAATCTTCTCAATGGGTCCTTTCCCCTTAGACTTGATGACATGCTTTATTACCCGTTGGGGAAGATATAGTGGATTTTCCTTCGACACTACAGCAGTTGTATGCGAGGTGGATCCTTCACCTTCTCCATAATTCCATGGAACTGCGCGCAAGCTAACAATAGGATATTTTGCTCTACACGGCAAGTTGATTGGCTTGGGAGCGGCCACTTTCAAAGGGTTGTTGATTCCCTTGAGTTGAATTACTGGCATGACAAGTGATTTGTTAACCCCCATCATTTTCAGTGGATATGACTGCTACTACACTCTTCCACTTAGTAGGACATGAATCCTCACTTGCCCGTAACATAGTGTTGTTATCTGCCAGATGCAGTACGCCACTATCGATTAAATTTTGAATAAGGTGGTGGAGTGCCCAGCATTCTTCTGTGCTGTGACCGCGAGATTGAGAATGATATTGACATACTCCCTCGGAGTTGTATCGTCCTGAACGGGGATTGATTGGAGGTAGAAGGGAACTAATCCTTCCTTCATTGATTAACATATGAAGGATTTCCTCCATAGGTTGGCCCAAATATGTGAATTCCCTTTTGTTGGCAAAATCTCGACGGGCCTTAGCATTCACTCTCTTCGTCACTTTGTCTTCCAACATTTCATTTTCTGAAAGTGAAGAGGGAATATTCATGACAATAGGTAGGAGATTGGCATGCTCCTGGCTGATTAGCTGACGAGTCACTTGATGCTGATAAGTCACCAGTTCCGCCAATTGCTCAATTTGTTTACAGAGAGCTTTCATCTTTCGTTCCATTGTGAATTGGAACTTGGCATAATCCCATCTGTCATCACCATCTTTGGGGGTCTGGGAGGATTCACAGCTGAAATTGGAACTCTGTCCACTGCTCTAATTGATAATGTTGACCTCTTCTTCCTTGTGTTGAGGAAGAGGGTTGTCTTGAACGTGAGGCTGATCGGGTTTGGTGACCACGATTTCACCGTTGCCTATCAGGTCTTGAATTTTGTGTTTCAAGGCCCAACAATCCTGAGTATCATGTCCAGGTGCCCCGATATGATAAGCACATTTTCGAGCAGCATTAAAACCCCGACCATTAGGGCTGGCTGGTGGAAGAAGATGCGTGATTTTCTTCTGTGTTGTTAGAAGATTGAGAATGTTCTCGAGGGTGTTCCCTAAGGGTGTGAATACTCGAGGTCATTTGACTTCTCCACCTTTTGGTACTGGAGAGTTTGAAGACTGTGCTTGAAAGGGAGTGTAATTTCTCCGTTGACCAGGCATGTTTTGACTGCCTTTTTGACCCTGTAGTATCAGGGAAACATCCTCTTCTTTTTTTTATGGACCCTCCGGGGGTTGTTTTCATAATTTCCAGATTGGATGTGATCAGCAACCACTTTGAGTGCAGCTAGGTCTTGAATCTTTCCGGATTTCAATCCCATTTCAGCCATCTCCCCATGTTTGACTATTTCAAAAAATGGTTTGCCGATGCCGGTTAAAACTCTTTCATAGAAAGGTGCTTCTTGTATGTCTATGAAAGTCATGACCAACTCTGATTCTGTCATGGAAGGACTAACTTGGGCAGCCAGGCGTCTCCACCTCTGAGCATACTCTCTGAAAGACTCATTAGACTGTTTCTTGATCTTGGTAATTTGATACTAATCAGGAGCCATTTGAGATTGAAAGTTGTATTGGGTGAGGAAAGCATGTGCTAGCTCTTCCCAACTATGGATCTTTGAATTGTCTAATCTTGTGTACCACGAACGGGCTTCTCCAGTTAGACTTTTTTGGAACAGTTGCATTCTGAGTTTTTCATCCTCTGTAAAAGATCCCAGTTCTCCAATAAACACCTTTAGATGTGTGTAAGGATCTCCTAACCCGTCATATTTTTCAAAGTCAGGAGTCTTAAACTTTTCTGAATAATGAATACTAGGGAAAATACACAAATCAGCATAGGAAACACTCCCGTATGTTCCAATTCCTTTGATAGTGCGAAGAGTTTCTTCCATTTGGAGGACTTTCTTTTTGATGTCACCAGTGTCTGGATCTCCAGTGGGATGGGCAATATCATGAGTTTTGTTGGTCGGATCCAACTGCAGTTCAGGTATTGTAATGACCTGGGTTCCTCCTTGTGTAGAGGATTCAGCATGTACGGGTATTTTCTGACCCTGTGTAGACTGATGTAATTCTTTTAGTAGAACAGCCAAATCTATAATCTGTTTGCTTAATCCGTCGAATTCTTTGCGAGAAACTGGATTAAGTTCAGTCTGGTCAGATGACGACATGGTTGACTGTAGGCCTGTTGCCTTTTTGGACTTTGAACGGGTGGTAGGTCCGATTGATTCCCTGCAAAAGACTTGCATAGTTTAGTCTTTAGGGTGGATAATAACATGTTATGCGATGTGTCCAGTTTAGGAATTTTGTCCTGCAAAATGGATGTCAGCTGTTTGTAGCATGTATGTGTACAGATTTCTTCATATTTCTCATTACATGGAGATAGATATGGAAGATAATTACAAGTAATTGTGCTTTACAAGTAATTTGAAATGAGAGCATGAAGAGACTTTCCTCCGTTTTGGGTTTATTAGAGGCTGACCTATCTTAGGTTACTCTCGCGGCTTTTTGGCATGAAGGTTCCCAAATCATCGCAATCTACTTGACGGGAAGTTAATCTGGTCTTTCAACTGGAGCGAATTTGGGTGGTGCCTTTCCTGAGTCTTAGAGAATCAGGCTTCTCACGAGTCCAGTAATCAAACACCGACGGGATAGCCTCCTGGTGGAGGGACCACGCAACATACATTCACATACATCGCGTCTTACCGCATGAAAATGATGACATGTGCGAAGCACTAATATCACAAGCAGTTTATAGTGCGAAACACTAATATCACAGGCAGTTTATAGTGCAAAGCACTAATATCACAAGCAGTTTATAGTGCGAAGCACTAACTAAGGAAATGCATTCGTACACATTTATCACAAAATGTAAATGCAACATCCACAAATAAGTAGATAACAATTTTGAAAAAATTGTAATAGCGGCTTAAGTCCTCTTACTGGAGTCCCCAGCAGAGTCGCCACCTGTCGACGTTAGGATTTTTAATTGCCCCTTTCCGTTACTTGTTATTTGGTGTTCTCATTTTAGGTGAGATTTGTTTGAAAAAACAAGTGAAAAAGGTCCGACATGTATAATGTCGACGACTGGACCATAAAAGTCGCCAGTTGGTTTTTTAAATGGTTGTACCACCACAACCGAGAAAAGGTTTGCACATTGACCAAGTGATGTGACACTGCTAAACGGGTCGGTAAAACCGAGATTCATTAGGGTCCGGGGACTTGGTTATGCAGAGAGAAGGTGTTAGGCACCCCCCGACATCCGTGTTACCACGGTGACCGCCTCTTTTCAAGAAACTGTTATCTGAATGTGTGTGTTTGTGGGTCAATGTGCTGTTATTTGGAAGTAGTGGGAGGCCTCGTTCGCACCTATATACACAGGATTTGAATTTTATGTAAAAATTCAATTTTAAGCAAGATATGGCAGTGATGTTTTATAAAAGAGGTTTTTTAAACCCTGATGCTCAATAGTAATTGAGACATTTTATACTCCCATTTTATTCCGTATTCGGCTGGATTGATTTTATTTGACAGATGCGAAGCATCCGTACGAAAATACTTTACAAAAAGGTGTTGAATTCCTCGTGGGTATGAAAACCATCTGAGGAAATACAAACATCACATATATATTTACAAGCTGCTTACAGCTGAAAAGGTCCATCACGGGAACCGAATCTAGATTCAGAGGACTGAATCTGTGATCACATGATTCCTAGGCTCACATGATGCCGCAATTGATATAAACGCAATAAGCAGGTATATATATAAAAGCTGTAAATATATATATACATACATGATCACCAACCACGAAGCACCTCCATTGGGGATCAGAAATATAAATAAAGCTGTAAAAGCTATCAACCGCCACGGAGGAAACTCCAGGCGGGACGAAATGTAAAGAAAGCTGTAAAAATGATCAACCACCACAAAGTAAACTCCAGGTGGGACGAAATATACAGAAAGCTGTAAAAACGGTCAACCACCACGAAGTAAACTCCAGGTAGGACGAAATGTGTGTGTATATATATATATATATATATATATATATATAAAAGCATATAAACGCACCGGATGTAAAATCCAGGCTCATCGAACAGAGTTCGACCACAGTTAATATATATACGTATATATATATAGGAAAGCAAGTAAACGCACCAAACCGAAGTTTAGGCTCATCGAACAAAGTTCAACACACAGTTAATATAATATATATATATATATATATATATATATATATATATATATATATATATATATATATATATATATAGAAAAGCAAATAAACGCTCCAGACCGAAGTCTAGGCTCAATCGAGGCATAACTCGATAATGTTAGTCAATATATATAAATATATATATATATATATATATATATATATATATATATATATATATATATATATATATATATACAGACTGTAAAGAAACCACGGACCGAAGTCCGGGCAAAAGCAAACAACACGACTCTCAACGTGTAAAAGGGTGTGTGCAAAGATGAAGAGAAAGGACTCTAAAGTGTGTGAGAAGGCTTACAGTGGGCTGCCAAAGAAGACTTCTATATCTTTAGAGTGAGTAAACACAGACTTTTGTAGGTACAAAAGGGCTATATATGAGCTCACAGGTGTTTAAAAGGGGAAAGTACACTGCCTGGGATGAGTGCAGAGCAAATTGGGCAGGGCTTCCTCGCCGTTTTCTCTTACAAAATGGCACCCCAAGCCCTCTATTTATAGAGGGTGGAGCCGCAGGTTGAGCCGCAGGTGTACCAGAGGCAACCCGGGTGGGCCCGGGTTTTTCAGCTCGGGTCGTCTCGAAGTACATGCACTTGGGCACTGTAATGTCCACTCGAACTTTCAGAAGTGCAATTCGGACATCTGTTTGAGGTATACAGGACCTATTTTGGACCGCCGTTGTCGAGAGTTGTACGATGGCATGGGATTAGAGTTTGTGCGAAGTCATTGAAGATGGGACGGTGCCCTCTGGTCTTCAAGCTTCAACTTTCATCCGTTACCCCGTACAATAGTCACTCGGGATTGATTAGTCTTGTGGGACATTGTTACGTAGATATGTTGAGGCGACGTGGCGTGACATCGTGTTGGTCAGATGACGATGTTGCCCCTCATCGGTGTTATCGCCGGATTGGGCTGATAAAGTAGACGTTGCTCAGCTTCGTTGAGATTGGACTGCTGTAATTTGTTGAAGGTCCTCATTGTCATCCTTGAGGTGTGCCTGTCTTCTCGATGTTATCGCCGGGCTGGTACAGTGGATCTCGTTGTGAGCGTCGAGATTGAAGCTAGTTGTATTTGTAACAAGCATTTCTGGGGTTATCGCCGAAATTGCCTTCCTTGGGGTTATCACCAAGGTTGGTGGCTATTCCCATGGTTGGGACTGAGACTGGATACCTCGGGGTTATCTCCGAGATTAATCGGTCTTCTCCGGTGTGTGTTCCGGTATTGTATCTGCATGCCTCGGGGTTATCTCCGAGATTATTACTCCCAGATTGCGATCCGGGGTTGATGCTGAACTTTCGGTAGTATCTGGCATGGATATGGATTGTCTTTCAGGGTTCCCTCTTAAAAGGCGAATCTGTCCTCCTGCAATGTTAGTGACAGGTGTACAGAAAATTTCGAGTGTCTACACTTAGGATCTTACTCTGTCCAAACAAGTGTAACATATATATACCTTGATATATAGAATACATATTACAACAATCAAAACACAAATTTATCACACGTATTGAAAGTTATTAAGGCCACAAAATCGCTGACCAACCTTGACCACTATCCTGGGTTACCCAGAAACCCAAGAACAGCTATGATAGTGACTTTTTGCCTCTATAACTTCTTGTTATATGTAGGTTAAAGCCTGAAATTGCTATGATGTTGTACTATTACATGAGTACTATAACACCCACAGAATTATAAATAGTAAGGAATTAAGCGAAGGTCAAAGTGACCTCTAAACCATGACCAAACTGATTCCTAGAAACTCAATAACACATATAGCAACACTTTCTGTCGCTATAGGACTTTAGCGACAGACAGTAAATAATTATTTAATAAATAAATTAGTAAAATTAGAAATAATTGATAAATAAATATAAAAAATTATAAAAACAGTTTTAAAAATTATTTTAAGTTATAATAATTACCTTTTAATATTTTTACATAAATTCAATAAATATTTTATTTATATAGATATTATTAATAATTAAGTTAATAATAAAGTAATTAGAATAATTATTTATAATTAATAAATAATTATTTAAAAATGATATTAATGATTCAAAAATCACATTAAATGATTATAAGTTATTTAAAAATAATAAACAAGAATATAATAATATTCTAAGTAAATATTAATTATTTAAAAATAGAAATAAATGATTTAAAAATTATTTAATGGATAAATAAATATCTAAAAATTATTATAAGCTTCCAGAAATTATTATAAAGGATATGCAAATTGTCTAAAAATATAATAAAGCTTATAAATAAAGTTTAACCGATATATTAACTTATTAATTACCCGATAAAGTCTTGGGACACCAAAATCATATCGAATTTAACTCGAACGTGAATAGTTTGTATATTTGAGTATTGTTATCAATACTAATGTGTTAAACTTATATGAATGAACATCTTAGGTGTTTATAGACGAATCGAGTAACTTCGCTTAATCGATCTTCGCTCAGGCAAGTTCCCTAACCTAAATTACTTTCGCAAGTTTACCAAGCCCTAATTTATTACTTAAGCAAGTTTCCTAACTTTAATTACTTACGCAAGTTCTCGAACCCTGCTTATTCGTTAAACAAGATTCCTATCTTGGTTTACTTTTGATATATTATACCAAACCTAAACTTGATTGCCAATTATTGAAAACTTATCGCTACAGATACAGCATAACTAAGAAATGAAATGTTTATTCATATGATATTATTTATTGAGCATAAACTGTTGTGTCAAACCAAATTTCTTTAGTAAGACATCCTATACTGAGTTGTATATCCCAGAAGGGATTAATATCTGTTAATAAAATTTGACACTTAGTGCAAGTGGGCACGATCAGGATGAGATGCATACTCCTAGGATATTGAATAGGCTGATCTCCTATATCACATCTGAACAAGATTTCTAAGTCTTTGTGACTGATAGAAATAGTAAAAAGTTCAGAAATGGTTGAAATATAAAAATTCCAGACATGGTAAACAACACTCAGTTGAGAAAAGTTTTGAACTTTTATACTTCTTCAAATCCTATATTGTTATAGATTAGAAAACCTGCTGAGCATGTCTTAGCTCACTCTTGTAAATCATTCCCTTTACAGTATTAGATGGTAATCCTTGCACATCTGAAGTAAACAATGAGAAGCGTCCCTACTTAGATTAGTTTAAATTACTGTCTAGCTGAATGTAATACTTTTGTAATAAAAAAAATTTTATGAAGAATCATGTAACCGAACCATAATTAATGATATATATCATCCTTTTTTTCGCAATCGTGTTTCCTTTACATAATTAGATGTAATTAGAACTTTTGATTTATTTAGAGATCCATGGGAACTATACATCTGAGTGAGGGTATTGACAATATGGACTGTTCATGTTGTTGTTAATACTCTAGATTTCAGATAGATAGGTACTATCGATACGATAGTGTATCCAACATGATATAAACTATACATCTGAGTGAGGGTATTGGTAATATGGTTTGTTCATGTTATTATTAGTACTCTGGATTTTTGATAGATAGATACTATTCGTAGATACAGTCTATACATCTAAGTGAGGGTATCTAAACACAGTAATAGTTCTTTAGGGAATTGTTATTTGTTTATGGGATACTGTGAACCTTGGATTTATGAGAATTGTATCTTTTAATATTTGTATAGTAGTTCGATTAGATATAAGCATCAAATTGGATACCGTGGGTGTATAGATTTGGATGCATTATATTAATTGATTAGTTGTGAACACCAGATCGAATACCGTGAAAGTATAAATCTGGGTGCGTCACAGAAACCTTGATCAGCAGTCAAGGGGAAGTATATAGGAGGGAGATAGAATTTACATTAAGAAAAAAAAATAGATAAGGCAAGGTACACAGACCCCATTTAACAAAACTCATACATTCATGCATCCAACTAAAATAAAATCCAATTACATTTGTTAATAGTTCATAATCAATCTCATTTATTATCATACACATCATCATATGTATCAATAAATAACATTCATCTCATGAATAATAAATCCATTCCATATAGGCATCGTTATCAATATAATGGAAACTTTCAAATTTATTAAAAATCCAATTTTGAGATAAAAGTAAACTCCTTTATTTTAATCAAAATTTAAATAATAATAAATTTCTTTATTTTATTTTATCCAATTTTGACTAAAAAAAACTCTTTATTTTTAATCAAATTCTAAATCAAAATAAACTCATTTATTTTAATTAACAAGGAATCTAATTTCAAGTACAAAATAAACTCATTTATTTTAACTTAAAATTGTTGAAAAGAATAAATATGTTGAATCCTATTCCTTATAAAAATTAAACATCTTAAATTTTAGGAAATATGGAATCCTATCCCATATGTGAATAAACTCCTTTATTCTAGGAAACATGGAATCATATTCCATATGTGAATAAACTTCTTTATTCTAGGAAACATAAACATTTCAGAATAAATATTAAAAAAAAATTAGAATATGGTGTCGGTCGCAGCTGCGCCCAGAATACACTGGGATTCAGCGCAGCTAGCCCAAAAAATCTTTTCCCGGTTATGGCGCAACTGCGCTCCAGAATGAATTGGAGACGGCGCAACTACGTCGCTTCGCAGACAGACCAATAAAAAATTTTGCCCAGAAAATTCGATCCAATCGCATACCATACACACATGGAATCATCAAGATCGATAATTAGCATAAAGTTAGGCTATGATACCACTGTTAGGTTTGTATATAGCCCGATCATGCAATCAAATTACACAAAAGGTGCGGAAGCGCGATAAAATAGGAATTCAAAATTTTCATACAAACTCATCACCATGATCATACTTTATGCATAATTATCAATCAATAGAAAAGAGATGAGATCAGATTCATACCCTTGTAGAAACTAGCTTTCTCAGGTACGAGTTCACCTCCAATTTCTTTTCATGTTTAACTTGAATCCACTGTGTTTGATTCCTTCCTTAATCAACGTTAGCCACCCAAATGTTTGGCCTCTAGAGGTGATCCACCAAGGAAAAACAAATATTCAAGAAGATAGGTGTTTGGCAAAACCCTAGTTTTTCTATCTCTATAGAAAATACGTACTCTCCTAACTCTTAGAAAAATCATTCACGTGTATTGTGAAAGCATCAACCCTCACCCATAATAAGACTCCTCTTATTTATAGATGTAGGCAACCCTCCTTAACAATTAAGGAATTGGGTTTTATTTTAATTAATTAAACTACTTTAATTAATTAGGCTCCTAATCTTAATAGGAATAATTAGTTAAACTCTTTTAATTAATTAGCCTCTTAATATTATTAGGAATATATGAGAGTACCTTTTTATTAATTAATTCTCAAACTCCTTTAGAAATTAAATAATAATAATAGTAATAATAATAATAAGACTCTTATTAATTTATATTTAATATTTTCAAAATATTAAATAATAAATATTAAGCTATTTAATTTATTCTATCACCATAGATTAAATTAAATACACTAAACTTATTATTACGATTATGTCAGTTACTTCTTAAATAAATATTCTTCTTTTTGCGGTGTGACTCTTTAGGTTCTCTATAATAAACCTGTTGTGAATAAATCAATTAGAACAATTATAATATTATTTAAATTAGTTAATTAATCTAATAATTTATTTAAATAAATAACATTTATTCTATAATAAGGATAAGCCTCCTTAGAGATCAACGACTTTCCATATAATATAGATTTCAACATTAATCATAAAAGAACATTTGAGTAAATAGTTATCGTACAATTCAATCCTTCCACCATACAATGTCCCAATTAAATATAAGACATGAAATTACCGTCAAATCTTATTTTATTTAATTATATGCATTTCGATTCTTAAATGCACAACTCCAAATAATGCAAATTAGAAACTCATTTCTAATTTCATTCTGTCTTGGCCAAGAACTACTAGGTTATTATTTATCGAATCACATTGGACATTTTTCTTATTTTACTAGAAGCGGTAGATTCTTTGTTGATCATACATTATCTCCATGTACAACTTATTACATCCAAATATACCCTTTGATATACCCTAAGGGTCTTAAGGAATAAGTCAAAGTATAACTCATCATATACAAGATACTATGATGATCTCAAGTTTAAGGATCAGTTGTACTACTATCACTACAGGAATTCTTATTGGCAGACAAGTAAAACTCCATTAGGTATTCTTTAGCGAGCCACGTTCAGTAAACTTATTCTCAATAAATACCTACATACTTGCTTTAGTGTCTCCACACAAATGATCATGAGATCAATCATCCTCATCTAATGAGCAAGCAACGTATGTATCAATCTATCCGGATTCACTAATCCACATTTAAGTAATCCAACAATTGGAAACAATCTTAGTTTGTGAGCTATCTAAGAATTTAGATCTCATTATCATGATCATCATCATGATTCAAAAAGCATTGCTCAAAACTATGGGTTTATCACATATTATAAAATAACACCATGTAGATAAATTAAAAATTTTTAAATTAAACAATTCTTTTATTAATAAATGAATAAGATTGTTATAAAGTATATGTTGTATCATCAAACATGATTGACTTATGTGCATACTATTTTCAACATGTTACCCCCATGTACTCAAAGCCAAGTTGCAAAGTCCCTTTTCCATAAAGTGGCAATTTGTCCTTTGGTGATGTGAGGATGTTCAATCCTTACACTTTCATCAAATATTTTGTATAAATTATGATTGCATAACTTAAATTAGAAGTGGATTAATTAATATCTTAAGGGTTGTGCATAAAAATTTATTACACACTTACTCAAGGAATGACGCGATTTCATAACAATTCAAAAGTAAATATATGTGGACATCTTTCGTCTCATTATCATTTAATAACCGATGAATACCTTCACCTAGAAAACGACCTGGACTAGTAAAAATTGAAAGGCGACCATCTGGATCCATGTCACCTCCATCGTCATTCCTTAGGACTTGATTTAACCTTGTTTGGATTGTGGTTTCAAAATAATGTGAGAATAACATTGATATCTCTTACAGATTATAAGCCTCACAAATTGAAGCTTCCACATATGCTTTATTTTTAACCTTCTTCTTTAAATGAAACATACACTTAAAAAATAAAAGTCAGATTCATCATTAAACTAAATTTGTTGCAAAGAATGAAAAAAAGTTAGAAAAATATTACCTCTCAAAAAGATACATCCATTGATATTGTACGAGTCCACCCACCTTAGCTTCATAAGTTAAGTGAATAGGTAAATGTTCCATATAATCAAAAAAAGTTGGAGGAAATATTTTCTCAAGATTGCATAATATCGTCACAATATTTGTCTCAAGCAACTCCATATGCTCCTTTCGCAACCTTGTTGAGCATAAATCCCTAAAGAAGTGACACAAATTGGTTAATGCATCCCATATCGACATAGACAACATGTCTCGAAATGCAATTGGCAATAACCTCTAAAAAAACACATGACAATCATGGTTCTTTAGCCCAATGAACTTGCTATCTTCTACATTAACACATCTTAAAATATTAGAAGCATGGTCGTCAGGGAGCTTCAATTGCTTAACCCACTTGCAAACATCCTAAATTTGGGGTTTGGTTAGTGTATAAGTTGCTTTGGGCTTTATGATCTTCTAGTTAATATTTTGTAATTATAGTTTTGGACGCTTGCAATGGGTTTTTAGATCCTTCCTTGCATTTGGATTATCTTTTGCTCTACCATTCACATCCAATATTGTATAAAATAGGTTTTTAAATACGTTTTTCTCAACATACATCACATCAAGATTGTGTCGAATTAGAAGTGATTGCCAATAGGGTGACTCCCAAAAGATTGAACATTTCACCCAATTATGTTCCTTTCCATAACCATCTATTTTATGTGTATCTCCAACTTTTCCAAATGTAATAGGTTGTAATTTTGATACACGCTTGAATACATCTTCACTTGATAACTGAGGTGGTGGAAAGTCGCATTCAATTTTATTCCTCTTGAATGTTTCCTTTTGATATCAATAAGAATGATCAATAGGCAAAATCTGACGATGACAATCAAAGAAACAAGGCTTTCTACCATTCTCAAAGGTAAAAGTTTTGCTACCCTCCATACAGCTACACCATCGGGACTAGGATTATTTTTATGTCATGTCATGTGTTCTGCTGTGACATTGAACATATACAATCTTTAAAGTCTAGGTGTAATTGGAAAATATTGCAAAACCTTAAAAGGTATATCTTTTTTCTTCTTATTTCCCGGTGGCTTAGGTTTAAATCGAGGATGACCACATATGAAATAATTCGTCTTATTTTCATTTTAATTGTAATAAAACATGCAATCATTTTCACATGCAAGTATCTTCTGATAACCAAGTCCCAACATTTTTACCATTTGCTTCGCCCTATGATAATTCTCAAGAAGCTTCTCATCTTTAGGCAATGCATTCTTCATTAATGAGATCATCTATTAAAATGAACTTGGCTCATGTTTGACTCATCCATGAGGTTTAACAACTATGCTACCATAGATAATTTTGTTGACTTCTCACAACCTGGCCATAGTGGATCATCATCGTCTTTTAAAAGTTGAAAAAATTAGGCATCATCAGAATTTGGTTCTTCTAATTTAGATGTCTCACTGCTCCAATCAAAACTTTACCCAGCAACATCATGCACGAGATCTATGTACGTATTTGTTACAAGCGGGACCTTAACATTATCACCATGATTTGAACTTTTCTGGATAAATATTCGCCCTGCACAAATCATTTTTTATAATTATTTTTGAATCCCTTTCTATAAAGATGTATTTAAACATCTTCTCGAAGCTGGAACAACCTCAATTTCCATGTGGAGCAAGGGCACTTAATTTTCTGCTCACTAACATCCCCAAGAATAGAGTAAGCAAAATTGAGGAATTCATTTACTCACTCTCTAAATTCTTCATTAATTATTCTTCCATTTTCAGCAACTCACCTATCAATCCAACTTCGATCAAGAAGCATCCTTTCTGAATAGAACATCATTAAAATTTGTCAAATCATTATTATTATTATTATTATTATTATTATTATTATTATTATTATCTATTTACCTTAGATCCTTAGAAAATCCGAGTTCGAATTCTCCACTTGTTGATACAATGGTGTTGTCATCTCTAATGGTTTGATTTAGTATATTATGTTGTCTACTGCGGCGGAGGGTATTAAGATGGACAGTGTAACACTGTTATCAGTTTCCATGTTACAATATATTTCACGATAGAACAACAATTTTTTTTAAGTTTATGTCCTAATATTGTAACGCTTGTACTTGAAATAAACTACAGTGGAAAACCTCAAAATAAAAGCTAGAAACTAGAAATTCTACGACTGCTAATCTTTATGTCTTTGAATGAAAACTTTCTGCAACACTTTCTTTGTTTATTATAAAATTAAAACCAATTGACAAAAGGCCTGGTAAATTTAGGTAGCCTCCTCTAGCCGTCACTCTGCATCAGTTCAAAAAGTGTACATTTCGTATGTAAGTTCCCCGGGGTAAGAAAGAACGCAATAAATAGACACAACCTTCTAGCTAGCGTATGTATAGAATAAACACATACACTCTTTAAAAGTATTAGAGCAAATAACTAAAAATTTTGCACAAGAAGCGACTTTAAGCTAAATACTAAATAATATTCCCTCCATTCCTTTAAGAAATTGTAAAATACAAATTGTGATGTGATTTTATTTTAATTTTTGAAATCACAATTTTGTACATAGTAATACTTATTAAGTACTTTGAAGTAATAACTATTGCATTAATCAAAATCAAACAAATTCACATCAATTTTCAAATTTAGGATTTCACAAATTGACTAAATAAAAAATCAAATGGGAGAGTGTTTTGTGGAACAGAGGAGAAACACCTGATACACCTCTAATTCCCAAATCATCAAAATAACCTTTTATGAGAAATTCAAGCTTTCCCCGTATTTTCACTTTCCATATTATGACACCATATTTAACCAATATCACTAAACTACAAGCTTCAGAAACTAAACTATAAGGTATAAATACATATGAACCCATTAAAAACAAACTAATTGAAAAGTAAAGCATCAATTAATACTAAATAAAAAAGATTAAAAAAATACCCAGAAACCTGTAGGTCCAATGGTGACAGAAACTAAAAGTAGTATGCACAAAAGTCAATCATGTTGATTATAATACATATACTTTGTAATAATCTTATTTGTTTATTAGTAAAAGTATTCATTTACTAAAGGTTTTAATTTATCTACATGGTGTTGTTTTAATAATATGTGACAAACCCATAGTTTTAAGCAATGCTTTTAGAATCGTGATGAGATCATGCTAATAAGATCTAAATTCTTAGATAGCTTAAAAACTAAAATATTTTCAATCGGTGGATTACTAAAAAAAGGATTAGTGAATCCGAATAGATTAGTACATAGTACATACGTTACTTGCTCATTGGATGAGGATGATTGATCTCATGATCATTCGTGTGGAGATACTAATGCAAGTATGTAGATGCTTATTGGAGAATAAGTACACTGAACGTGGCTCACTAAGGAATACCTAATGGAGTTTTACTTGCATGTCAATAGAAATTCTTATAGTGATAGTAGTACAAGTGATCCTTGGACTTGAGATCATCATAATATCTTGTGTATGATGAGTTATACTTTGACTTATTCCTTAAGACCCTTAGGGTATATCAAAAGGTATGATTGGGTATAATAAGTTGTACATAGAGATAATGTATGATCAAAAAACAATCTACCGCTTCTAATAAAAGAAGACAAATGTCTTATGTGATTCGATAAATGACAACACAGGAGTCCTTGGCCAATGCAGAATGAAATTAGAAAGGAGTTTTTAATTTGCATTATTTAGAGTTCTGCATTTAAGAATCGAAATACATATAATTAAATAAAATAAGACTTGACAGTAATTTCATGTCTTATATTTAATTGGGACATTGTATGGTAAAAGGATTGAATCGTACGATAACTATTTACTCAAAAGTTCTTTTATGTTTAATGTTAAAATCTATATTATTTAAAAAGTCATTGATCTCTAAGGAGGTTTATCCTTATTGTAGAATAAATGTTATTTATTTAAATGAATTAATAGTTTAATTTATTTATTTAAATAAGGTCAGAATTGTTCTAATTGATTTATTCACAACTGGTTTAATATGGAGAACCTAAAGGGTCACACCATAAAAGGAGAATATTTATTTAAGAAGTAAATGACATAATCGTTAAAATAAGTTAAGTGTATTTATGTTAATCTATGGCGATAGAATAAATTAAATAGCTTAATATTTATTATTTAATATTTTTAAAATATTACATATAAATTAATTAGAGGAGTCGTATTATTATTATTACTATTATTATTATTTAATTCCTAAAGGAGTTTGAGAATTAATTAATAAAAGTACTCTCATATATTTCTAATAAGATTAGGTTGCTAATTAATTAAAAGAGTTTAATTAATTATTCGTAATAAGATTAGGAGCCTAATTAATTAAAAGAGTTTAATTAATTAAAATAAAACACAGTTCCTTAATTTTTAAGGAGGGTTGCCTACATCTATAAATAAGATGAGTCTTATTACGGGTGGGGGTTGTTGATGTTTTCACAACACACGTGAATGATTTTTCCAAGAGTTGGGAGAGTATGTATTTTCTATAAGGATAGAAAAATTAGGATTTTGCCAAACACCAATCTTCTTGAATATTTGTTCTTCCTTGGTTGATCACCTCTAGAGGCCAAACACTTGGGTGGCTAACATTGATCATTGATCAAAGGAAGGAATCAAACTCGGTGGATTCAAGTTGAACGTAAAAAGGAATTGGAGGTGAACTCGTACCTGAAGAAGCTAGTTTCTACAAGGGTATGAATATGATCTCCATCTCTTTTCTATTGATTGATAATTATGCACAAAGTATGATCATGGTGATGGGTTTGTATAAAAATTTTTAATATTTATTTTATCGCGCTTTTGCACCTTTTATATAATTTGATTGCATGATCGCGCTATGTACAAACCTAACAGAAACAACATTAGCAAGTTTATCTACTCCATCTAATAACCCATTTCTGCATTCTTTGCCAAAAGATGTCCTCTTTGGCCCTGCTCTTACCACTAATTTCTTCACTTTTCTGTTTGTTTTTCGACAACCCCTAAATCCTTTGCTTCACACCGAAATCCTATAGTAAAACAAAGGGAGAAAGTTTTAGTGCCCCTGAAATCCTTTTTCCACTTCTCATGCTGTCACAAACACACATAATTAATCCACATCAAAACAACATTTTTTTATTAATAGGTTCATAAAAAAGTACTATTACAACAAATATTTTCCTTGTAAATGTATAACCATGAATAAGTAGGTACAAACTAAATTAAGTCATAAACTTGATAAGCAACTACTCGATTAAATAGAGGATATCATTGGGAAATTCTTCCATCATTCTTGTATATATCTACTCCTTCTGTCATGGAATTAAATATTTGTGACTACTTTCATCGCCATTAAGATATAGGCTTTGACTTTTTCGACTTCTTGCTAACATAAGTCTTGGAATAAACATCTTTCGTTCTAATATTAAGAAATACATCCAAACCAAACCCAATTATGCATGCAATAGCTTTCAACGGTCCATTGGTTATACATCCCTTAATTAACTTCACATAAAATACTCTTAATTCTTGTTTTAAAGAAAAAGACCAGATGAGGGTTTTAAGGATATTAGGTCTAAAAAATGAAGAAGAACAAGAAAAGAAAGATTACTGTAGGGAGGGATGACCATGCTGCTAAGGAGGTGCACGTTTGTTTTCTTCTTCGACCAGTTGTCAAAGAATTCCTTAGCCCTAAACTAAGATCCATGAGAAGCGCAGTTGATTGAGAAAAAAAATCGTGAATTCATGGTTGCAATTGAGAAGAGACGAGATTTGGGATGGAAATTAAGAAGAAAAATAGGGAGCTATGGTTGCAATTGATAAGTTAAATTTTGGGGATTTTCAGTATAATAGAAAGAACGAACACGATCCGTATCCGTATTTTGGGGATTTTGGAAATTTTATTTGTTTTTACCTCAATTTAGTCTTACTTTATTTTTTGTTGATATAGTTGGAGGGAATTGTTAGAGGGAAAGTAAAATACTGAGATGGACTATATTAGTCTCTAATCCATCTCTAAAATGCGTTTAAAGATATAATCATTTTTTGAGACGGTTATATCCATCTCTAATTCTGTTTCTAAAATGAGGAGGGAATTATAAACTAATTTTTGGAGGGAAGAAAAAAGTTTGAGATGGACATTTCGATCTCTAATCCGTTTCAAAAATAAATTTTTATTTCTTTTTTTTTAATTTTTAATCTAAGACGACCACGGTTGGTCTCAAATCTATTTCAAAAACGTGTTTAAATTTTTTTAAAAAATACTTACTTTTTGAGACGGTTAAATCTGTCTTTATTTCCGGCTGTAGACTTTGAGACGATGCTGGTGGTTTCAGAATCTGTTTCAATTTTTTACTTTCAAAACATGTCGAGATCTAACAAAATTTCAGTTTCCAAGTCCATCTCAAATTGCTAGAATTAGAGATGAAACTTAGTCCGTCTCTAAAAATTGGTTTCAGATGCCCAATATTCTATTAGTGAGTGTTGTCTATCTGTTGACTTGTTAATATTCTAACCTTATTGTTTTGATGATGACTTGAGTTTTTGTACTTAATTGTTTATTGTGAAATTTTAGAAAATTGATAAAAGGATCATTAATGATTTGATCAAAGACTTTGAAGAAATTTGTGTCCTAAGATTTTAATGTAAGGTCATTGCAAATATTTGATTTTTCAATTCAAGGCTCTAGGACATTTTATGTGCATTTAAATATGATAAGTATTTTATGCATGCTTAAAATTGAGAAGAATTTTAAAATAAAATGCTAACTAATTTTATTGTCCGATTTAAAGTGGTTAGTGTAGACACTCGAAATTTTGCATTCCCATTACTAACCTTGCAGAAGGGTAAAATCGTCTTCTGGAGATAACCCTGGAAGTCAAATCAGCTCAATCTCGGATATAACCCCGGGATACTCAGTTTTCCATCTCGGAGACTACCCCGAGAGACTCAATTCCCACCTCGGAGACAACCCAGGGAGACTCAGTTTTAACCTCGGAGATAACCCCGAGGGATGCAGTTGCAGTTCCAGAGATAACCCCGGATAAGTCCGTTCTAATTATCAGAAGTCAACTTTAACCTCGAAGATAACCCCGAGGTGCTCAGTTCCAATCCAGGAGATAATCCCGGGAGTTCAGGCACACCTCAAAGACAACCCTGAGCACATTCAGTACCCACAATAGCCCAATCTCAGAGATAACCCTGAGCAATGACTGCTAAATCAGCCCAGAGCCAGAGATAACCCTGGTGAGGGGCAAAATTATCATTTTGCCACCTCGATCCTGCATTCACGTTGTCTCAGCATCATTTCATACCACATTCTATACAGAAGTTTCCCACAAGAACCATAGCTCAAATTTCGAGTGACTACTACGCAAAAAGTACACCGGATAGAATTTGAAGACTTGAAGATCTGGTCATAGACCCATCTTCCCAACTTCGTACAACCTCTTATTCTATGTCATTGTGTAGCTCTCGACAACAGCATTACGGAAAGATATTATACACCTCAATTGGAATCCCGAATTAAAAGTTATGAAGGTTCGAGCGGACAAATGCGTTACATGTGTGCACGTACTTCGGAACGGCGCAACCCACGGAGCCTGGGGCACCCCGGGTAGCTGCAGGTACACCTGTGGCTCCCCCCTCTATAAATAGAGGGCTTGGGGTGACCATTTTACAAGAAGAAAATGTGAGGAAGCCATGTCCAATTTACTCTGTACACACTTCTATAGTGAGAAAGAAGAAAAGGCGAGGAAGCCCTGTCCATTTTATTTTGTACACACTTTAAACTGAGAACTTTCTCTTTCCAATCACATGTGAGCTTGTGTTTTGCTATATTTTACCGGTGAAAACCGAGTGTTCATTCATTTAAAGCTATCTAAAGTCTTCTTGGCAGCCCACTGTAAGACACCTTAGCTTTCTTTCAGTCTTTCTCCACTTCCAGCACACATACTTATTCACGTTGAGAGTCGTGTTGCGTGTGTAAGCCCGGATCGTCGATCCGTGGCATTTATTAATATATATATATATATATATATATATATATATATATATATATATATATATATATATATATATATATATATATATATATATATATATTATCGAACTATACTTCGATTGAGCCCGAATATAATATTCAGAGCGTTTACTACTCTTGTAAAACTCCGACTTTTATAAAATAAAAGTCTAATTTAACTTATGATTATTATTCTAAAATTATAAAATGTTAAATTGATAAATAGTCAAATGAACAATTAATCGGATAAATGAGTAATTAAAAGAGGAGATATTAAAATTGTGGGTCATGGGTGAGGTGGCTAACATGTGGGATGGTTTTAATTGACCATAACTATTACTAATTAAGAAGAATGTGACAATATATCAATGTAAGAAACTTCTGCACATCATTTTTGACTTGTGGAAATTAAGGGAGAAAGAGAGAGGAAGGGAAAAAGGATAAAAAGGAGAGGAAGAATCAGTAGACTCCCACCTCCATTATTCTCCTACGCCAATATTTAGCAGAAAAGAATAGAGAGAGAGATAAGAGAAAGAGAAAGAAGATAAGAGAAAGCGAAGGGAAAGATAAGAAAGAAAGAAAGAATCAGAGAAGAAGAGAGGGAGAGAGGGAGAGCTCAACTCTAAGAATCCTAGAGAGAGAGATAAAACGGTTTGATGATGAATTTTTTTTAGAGCTACGGGAAGCATCAAGGGAGTAGAGGAGATTATCTTAACCATCTCTTGCACATCATCTAAACATCTTAGAGAAGGAAAATCTAAGAAGTAAGTTCTTAAAACCTTAAATCTCCATTTTTCTCTTCAAGCTTCATATCGTATTAGATGTTATTTTGAGTTGTATGTGTAAAGAATCTGCTTGAGAGTTATTCTCATAAGCTAAATGAACTCTTAAGAGCATCTAAGTGAAACCAAAACACACAAAATTTGAACCTATGCATAAAGGGTGGAAAGATTGATAAAGAAACATGTTGGATAGTTTTAGGAGTTAGTTAGAGACCCTTGTGTTCTTATGTTTTATGATTGAAAGCTTAGTTGGATAATTGTGTGTTATATTTTTCTGAGTTAAGAACATAACCCAACTTGAATGAACCAAATTGGAGTTAAAACGAATTCGTGGTGAAAGTTTTCGTAAAACATTATAACCAATGAAAAACTTAGTATTGGGGGACTTTTGAGTCAAATTTTAGACTAATTACTGAATCTAAAACATTATGAAATCACGGTGGTTTTGTATAGCATGTTACAAGCTTTCCATAGCTTCGAAAATGGACTAATTCTGACTTAAAATGAAAAAGTTATGAAGATTTGACGTATCTGCGTTAAAAGTTGTAAAAATCTAGAAATTGGAGTTAAGTGTCAAGGGTCGAGTGCCTAGGCGCTGGACTAGGCACTTAAACTCTGTTATTGGGCGCCTAGGCGCTTGCCCAAGGCCAAATTTGGGTGCCTAGGCGCTGGTCAAGTGTTATGCCAAAATCTATTCGGACGTCATTTATAAAATTGTTTATCACTTTTTCATACGAACTCCGATTGAGGTGACTCAAGATGATTCGAAAATATAACGAGTAGAACTAAAACTTTTATTCTTTATGTTTTGAAATTTGAGGTCGGGATCAAGGCCTAAAATGGCTATTTTTGAGACTGATGTGCATTTAGAGATAATCGGAGGACGTCGGGCATACACGTATGCAACGTGTAATGTTTTCGATGATAAAGGATATTGTTCTATGTTGCAAAATATGAACATTATTAAATATAATGATCAATGATGAATTAGATAAGTATGATATATAGATGTTTGTTCAATTATTTTCTTTTTACAAAACTAAGTTTGGCAGGACTTGCCGACACTTTACATTTTCTAAAGTAGTATTAACCACAACTCTATTATTGAACAAATTTTGTTAAAATGCGTACAAGTTGGTTTAATTTTCTCGACAGGACCATAAATTTCACTACCATTATTATATACCTCATTTGATTATTTTGTCAAAGGGGGTGTACTAGTTGTTTACTAATTTTTCAGTATTAATAGGTTTCTCGGTTGAGTAACTAAACACACACCATCACTACACTAAAAAGATAGAATTCTTTTACTACAATATTGTGAGTACTATAATATTGTGAGTATTTCTATTGAGTGTAATGTTACTCCAAGTGTAGATAAGGAATGCAAGCGTTGTTTAAGTTGATTAATTTCACATAAAGGAAAATCAAGCCACATGCTAAGGTAAGAGATGTCATTATTATGCTAAGAGGGTATCATTTTTATGGTAAAAGGAATATCATTTTCTTTCATACTCCATATTATGGTAAGATATTATTATTCGTTTATTTAGTTTATCATTAAATGGTGAAAAGTCCTGAAAGGATTAGAATATCCTTAATGGTTTGTGCTTCATCTAATATTATGTTGGCAATTTGGACTCTAGATAATTACGTTGAAAATCAGTAAGATCTATGTTATCTTATTATTCTGATTATTTATGTTTATTTATTATATATATCATTGTCATCATTCTCATGCTTATATTGTGTTGAAAGTCATCTTTGGCCCGTAGTGCATAGATGGACTGTTGATTATTGGTTTTACAGTTGTATATCTTTGGCTTACGTGCAAAGACGAAATGTTGATTAATAGCTTTGGCCCGTTGTGCAAAGATGGACAGGTGTATGACATGATCATGACCACTGGTGATACTAACGAATATCCTTGGCCCGTAGTGCATGGATAATTCGATGATGTGATTGGTTGGATCATGACCATTAGTTAACAGTTGAATGTCTTCAGCCGTAGTGCACTGACAGACAATTGATTGGCATGATCTTGACCATTAGTTTTATAGTTGAATATCTTTGGCTCGTAGTGCAAAGATAGACAACTAATTGGTATGATCATTGTTGTTACATTTGAATATCTTTAGCCTTTGGAGTAAGGATATTGAGTAAATGTTCTATTAAGGCTTTGTGGCAAGATGAAACTGATGATTTACCTGATTATTAATATGAATTGTGATTTAATTATAATCTGTGGTGGTTCATGTGAAGACAGGTGATGAGAGTTCTTATTGTCTTGGGTATAACAAAGAACTGTTGATGAGTATTACAGAAATGAAATATTAATGATGGACTTTTAATCTAGAGGAGATAGTAGACATTATGTTCTACTTGACTCTTCTAATGGATTGTTGATTTCGCTACTATTATGGTTGAAAACTTTTATCTTCTACCATATGTTCTAAATATCTGAATTCTTTTGATAATTTAATTATCGTAAGTCATGATATTCTTTACTGGGCTATTTGTGCTCATCCTTTTACTTCACCACCCCTTCCAGGTAATAATAGTATAGCCGGGACTAGTAGAGAGAACATAGGTATAAAGTGGTGATACGAATTAGTCACAAGCCTAATCAAATTATGAAACGGTGTGACATAATAATTGTACTGAGAACTTAAAATGTATGCGACATATTTTATACATCATTTAATATTTAATTTTGGTGAACAATAATAGAGTGAGGTGAACTCAAATTTGGAAGTGTCAAAAATGCACTCCATTAGAATGAGGAGAACAGAAATCTTCTCGTGTTCCTTTGAGGACTTGAAATATTTGTTGTTGTACTTTAGATGACATTGTAATAATTTGAGTATGAATATTGTCGTATTATATACGTTTCAATATTTGTATTAAAACTCACAGTATATGTGTCGTCATATTGTGCACGACTGTTGTATAAATGGAGTTTTTTAGTGTATGTATCTGGCGACCCAAGATGGGTGATGTATACCTATTTTGGGGGCGTCACAGTTGGTAACAAAGCTTAGGGATATGATCCCTGGCTGAGATGAAAGACTAGAACTAGAAGGGGAGAGACGGGTAATTCCTTCACTAGTATGACCTACCTAAGTTTATTTGTTATTTATTTGGTCGGTCAGAATATAGGGATAATATGTGGCATGTCAATTAACCCTTGTTTTGAAACTATATTGTAGAGTGATATCTGAAATACAGGAGACGAGCAATGGATGAACCATAAACAGAGGAAGCAGCCTGTGAGCTAGAATTTGAAATTCTTATCTCTTCAAACTAACAGGTACATAAATTTCAAGGACAAAATTTCATAAGGTGGAGTGATTGTAAAACCCCAACTTTTATAAAATAAAAGTCTAATTTAACTTATGATTATTATTCTAAAATTGTAAAATGTAAAATTGATAAATGGTTAAATGAACAATTAATCGGATAAATGAGAAATTAAAATAGGAGATATTAAAATTTTGGGTTATGGGTGAGGTGGCTAACATGTGGGATGGTTTGAATTGACCATAACTATCACTAATTAAGAAGAATGGGACAATATATCAATGTAAGAAACTTCTGCACATCATTTTTGACTTGTGGAAATTAAGGGAGAAAGAGAGAGGAAGGGAAAAATGATAAAAAGGAGAGGAAGAATCAGTAGACTCCCACCTCCATTATTCTCCAACGCCAATATTCAGTAGAAAAGAATAGAGAGAGATAAGAGAAAGATAAGAAGATAAGAGAAAGCGAAGGGAAAGATAA
Source organism: Panax notoginseng (assembly GCA_016801055.1). NCBI lineage: Eukaryota > Viridiplantae > Streptophyta > Magnoliopsida > Apiales > Araliaceae > Panax > Panax notoginseng. Next base: position 211,369,949 of record CM029013.1, on the reverse strand, counting down.
GAAAGAAAGAAAGAATTAGAGAAGAAGAGAGGGAGAGCTCAGCTCCAAGAATCCTAGAGAGAGAAATAAATGGGTTTGATGATGAAGTTTTTTTAGAGCTACGGGAAGCATCAAGGAAGTAGAGGAGATTATCTTAACTATCTCTAGCCCATCATCTAAACATCTTAGAGAAGGAAAATCTAAGAAGTAAGTTCTTAAAACCTTAAATCTCCATTTTTCTCTTCAAGCTTCATATCGTATTAGATGTTATTTTGAGTTGTATGTGTAAAGAATCTGCTTAAGAATGATTTGTAGAAGCTAAATGAACTATTAAGAGCATCCAAGTGAAACCAAAACACACAAAATTCGAACCTACGCGTAATGGGTGGAAAGATTGATAAAGAACCATGTTGGATAGTTTTTGGACTGAGTTTGAGAACCTTATGTTCTTATGTTTTACGTTTGAAAGCTTAGTTGGATAATTATGTGTTATATTTCTCTGAGTTAAGAACATAACCCAACTTGAATGAACCAAATTGAAGTTAAAATGAATTCGTGGCGAAAGTTTTCGTAAAACATGTTAAACGATGAAAAACTTAGTATTGGGGGACTTTTGAACCAAATTTCAGACTAATTAATGAATCTGAAACATTATGAAATCATGGGGTTTTTTTATAGCATGTTACAAGCTTTCCATAGCTTCGAAAACAGACTAATTTCGACATAAAATTAAAAAGTTATAAAGATTTGAAGTATGTGCGTCAAAAGTTGCAAAAATCTAGAAATCGGAGTTAAGTGTCAAGGGTCGAGCACCTAGGCGCTGGACTAGCCTCTTAAACTCTGTTATTGGGTGCCTAGGCGCTTGCCCAAGGCCAAATTTGGGCGCCTAGGCGCTGGTCAGGTGTTAAGCCAAAATCTGTTCGGACGTTATTTAGAAAATTGGGTATAACTTTTTCATACGAACTCTGATTGAGGTGATTCAGGATGATTCGGAAATATAACGAGTAGAACTAAAACTTTTATTCTTTATATTTTGAAATTTGAGGTCGGGATCAAGGCCTAAAATGGCTATTTTTAAGACTGATGTGCTTTTAGAGATAATAGGTGGACGTCGGGCATACACGTATGCAACGTGTAATGTTTTCGATGATAAAGGATATTGTTCTAAGTTGTAAAATATGAACATTACTAAATATAATGATCAATGATGAATTAGATAAGTATGATATATAGATGTTTGTTCAATTATTTTCTTTTTACAAAAGTAAGTTTGGCACGACTTGCCGACACTTTACTTTTTCTAAAGTAGTATGGACCATAACTCTATTATTGAACAAAATTTGTTAAAACGTGTACAAGTTGGTATAATTTTCTCGGTGGGACCAAAAATTTCACTACCATTATTATATACCTCATTTGGTTATTTTGTCAAAGGGGGTGTGGTAGTTGTTTACTAAATTTTCAGTATAAATAAGTTGCTCAGTTGAGTAACTAAACACACACCATCATTACACTAAAAATATAGAATTCTTTTACTACAATATTGTGAGTACTATAATATTGTGAGTATTTCTATTGAGTGTAATGTTACTCCAAGTGTAGATAAGGAATGCAAGTATTGTTTAAGTTATTCAATTTTAGAGAAAGAAAAATCAAGTCACATGCTAAGGTAAGGGATGTCATTATTATGGTAAGAGGGTATCATTTTTATGGTAAAAGGAATATCATTTTCTTTCATACTCCATATTATGGTAATATATTATTATTCATTTATTCAGTTTATCATTAAATGGTGTAAAGTCCTGAAAGGATTAGAATATCTTTAATAGTTTATTCTTCATCTAATATTATGTTAGCAATTTGGACTTTGGATAATTAAGTTGAAAATCACTAAGATCTATGTTATCTTATTATTATGATTATTTATGTTTATTTATTATATATATCATTGTCATCATTCTCATGCTTATATTGTGTTGAAAGTCATCTTTGGCCCGTAGTGCATAGATGGACTGTTGATGATTGGTTTTACAGTTGTATATCTTTGGCTTACTTGCAAAGACGAATTGTTGATTGATTACTTTGGCCCGTAGTGTAAAGATGGACAGGTGTATGACATGATCATGACCACTAGTGATACTAACGAATATCCTTGGCACGCAGTGCATGGATAATTCGATGATGTGATTGGTAGGATCATGACCATTAGTTAACAGTTGAATGTCTTTGGCCGTAGTGCACTGACAGACAATTGATTGGCATGATCTTGACCATTGGTTTTATAGTTGAATATCTTTGGCCTGTAGTGCAAAGATAGACAACTGATTGGTATGATCATTGTTATTACATTTGAATATCTTTAGCCTTTGGGGCAAGGATATTGAATAAACATTCTATTAAGCCTTTGTGGCAAGATGAAACTCATGATTTACCTGATTATAAATATGAATTGTGATTTAATTATAATCTGTGGTGGTTTAGGTGAAGACAGGTGATGAGAGTTCTCTTTGTCTTGGGTAAAACAAAGAACTGTTGATATGAATTATAGGAATGAAATATTAACGATGGACTTTTAATCTAGAGGAGATAGTAGACATTATATTCTACTTGACTCTTCTAATGGATTGTTAATTCTGCTGCTATTATGGTTGAAAACTTTTATCTTCTACCGTATGTTCTAAATTTCTGAATTCTTTTGATAATTTAATTATCTTAAGTCATGATATTCTTTACTGGGCTATTTGTGCTCTGTAGACACTCGAAATTTTCTTTTCTTGTTACTAATTATGCAGGAGGGCAAAAACATCTTTTTCACACTCCAGAGGTAACCTTGGAGGACCACAACATCAATTCCCACCCTGGAGATAGCCCCGGGAGATCCAGTTTCCAACCCTGGAGATCACCCCAGAAAATCAGTTTCCAACCTCGGAGATAACCCCGGGAAAATCAGTTCCAACCTCGGAGATAGCCTCGGGGGATCAAGTTCAAAGCCTAGAGATAACCCCAGGAGGTCAAGACAACCTCAGAGATAACCCTGAGGACAATCAAAGTCAACATCAAGTAAACATCAGAGATAACCCTGAGAAAAGTCTGCTACAACTGCGCGAAAACCAAAAATAACCCCGGGGGGGGGGCAAAATGGTCATTTTACCAACTCAACTTCAACTCAAATCAAATCAACTCATTTCAACTCAAAATACTTTATTAGAAGTCCCATAAGAACCATATCTTAACTTTCGAGCATAAACTACGCAAAACGGCTCACCGGATTGCCTAACGGAAACCCAAAAATGCTATTTCGGTCACGGACCCATCTTCCCGGAATCAAAAAAGGGCAAATCTTATGTCATTGTGTAGCTCTCAGAAAGTGCTTTCTGGAATGGTATGACACGTTTCCATCGGACTACAACATATTTTAATTTCCAATCCCCCATGGAGGTGCTTCGTGGTGGTTGATCATGTCTGTATATATATATTTACAGCTTTTATATATATAACTGCTTATAGCTTTCATATAAACTGCGGTATCATGTGAGCATAGGAATCATGTGATCACAGATTCAGTCTACTGAATCTAGATTCGGTTCCCGTGATGGACATTTTCAGCTGTAAGCAGCTTGTAAATTTATTTACGGTGTTTGGATTTCCTTAGATGGTTTTCATGCCCATGAGAAATTCGGCACTGCTTTGTACATTATTTTCTCGAAGATGCTTCGCATCTCAAAAATAAAAGCAATCAAGCCGAACATTTAATAATAAAATTGAAGTATCAAAGGCCTCAATTACTATTGAGCGCATGGTTTGAAAAACCTCTTTTTACAAAGCATCACTGTTATATCTTGTTAAAACTGAATTTTACATAAATTCAAACCCTGTGTATATAGGTACGAACGAGGCATAGCACTACTTCCAAATAACTGCACATTGACCCCCACACACACACACACATTTATATAACAGTTTCTTGAAAAGTGGCGGTCACCGTGGTAACACGGATGTCGGGGGGTGCCTAACACCTTCCCCCCGCATAAGCAAGTCCCCGAACCCTAGTGAATCTCGGTTTCACTGACCCGTTTAGCAGTGTCACATCACTAGGTCAATGTGCAAACGTTTTCTCGGTTGTGTTGGTACAACCAGTTAAAAAACCAACTGGCGACTCTTATAGTCTAATCGTCGACATTATACATGTCGGACCTTTTTCACTTGTTTTTTCAAACAAATCTCACATAACATGAGAACACAAAAGAACAAGAATAGAAAAGGGACAAATAAAAATCCCGACGTCAATGGGTGGCGACTCTGCTAGGGACTCCAGTAAGAGGACTTAAGCCGCTATTACAAGCTTTTCAAAACTGATATAAGATTATGTGTGGATGTTGCATTTACATTTGAATGAATGTGTACTAATGCATTTACTTACTGCACTTAGTGCTTCGCACGATATCTGTCTGTGATATTAGTACTTCGCACATGTCATCATTTTCATACGGTGAGACGCGATGTATATGAATGTATGTTGTGTGGTCCCTCCACCAGGAGGCTATCTTGTCGGTGTTTGATTACTGGACTCGTAGGAATATTAATTCCAACGACGCTCAGGAAAGGCACCACCCAAATTCGCTCCAGTTGAAAGACCGTATTAACTTCTCGTTAAGTAAATTGCGATGATTTGGGAACCTTCATGCCAAAAAATTGCGAGAGTAACCTAAGATAGGTCAGCCTCTGATAAACCAAACGCGGAGGAAAGTCTCTTCATACTTTCACATTTTAATTACCTATAAATTCAATTACATATAATTTTATTTCCATGTAAATCTTAATGTAATGGAAAATATGAAGGAATATGTTTACATGCCTTCCCTTTATATCAAAACCTGACATGCTATCTTGTCAACTGATATCTGTTTCGCAGGACGATACTCCTAAACGGATAAATTACGTAATATTGCTACATTCAATAAGACCAAACTACATAAGTTTTTTTTGTAGGGATATAATTGGTCCAATAACCCAGTCAAAATTCAAAAAGGCCACGAGCCTACAGCCAATAATGTCTTCATCTGACCAGACTGATCCTAATCCTGTTTCTCACGAAGAATTCGACGAATTAAGTAAACAAATCACAGATTTGGCTGTTCTGCTTAAAGAACTACACCAATCTACTCAGGGTACAAGGATACCCGCACATGCTGAATCCTCTACACAAGAAGGAACCCAAGGTCCGGATACTGCTAGTTCCAGTCGCATGAGTCCTCATAAGCACAGACAAATTCCTTCAGCTTCATCCACATGGCGATTATCTCCACCTACAGTTCCTGAGCCTGCACGGTCTCTGGTAAAAGTGCCTGCCTATGTAATGACTATATTATTTCCTAAACCGATACCGGTGAAGGAGAATGAATTCCTAGTTCCAGATACCACATTGGAAGAAGAGGAACGAAGAATTAAATAAGACATTGTCAGAATGATGTCCAACATACGCATCATTATCCATGATGAACACATAAACAGATACACCCCAGACGATGATTTCCCAGACATAATGGTCATCATTCGGGAAAAGGAGGACGATGGCTGCCCCTCCATCACTGTAGTCCACCAGGACTTTGCCCTTGACAATTGGAGCAGCACTCCTTGCATTTGCCGACGAGGGTAAAAAAGGAAGTAACTCCCTCTGCCCTGTAGATAGCAATAACTGCTTACTTTTTCTGTACAGTATTAGCGGTTACTTTTGTCATTACTTGCTAACACTTTGTGTGATTGAACAGTGTCCTATATCAAGTGAAAGCATTTTGTTTTAGGACTCTAAAGTTAGATGTGCCTAGACTTGCTGATGAGGTGCCTATTATCCACAAGGACTGTAACTTTGATGTAAAGTTGGACTCAGACTTGATGGAAATACAAGAGGACTATGAGATACCTCAGGAGATCAAAGAATGGGTCGAAGACAAACCCAAGCAAAATCTTGATCAAACCACCTCTTTTAAACCTCTGAACCTTAGAAAACCCCAAACAAATCTAGATTGGTACGGACCTCACTCCAAACCAAATGAATGACATGGTGACTCTAGTGACCCTATTCCAGGATGTGTTTGCATGGTCTCACGAAGACATGGTCTGTTTATCCACTGACATTGTCATTCATTGTCTTCCCATCAAAGGGGATTCAAGCCAGTCAGGCAGAAGCTCAGGGGATTAAAACCTGAGTGGAAGTTAAAGAAGAAATTGTGAAACAATTTCAAGTATCATCATGGTGTCAATATACCCTGAATGTCTATCCAACATAGTCCCCGTGCCGAAATCCGGAGGAGAGTTGCGAGTTTGCGTGGACTACAGGGATCTGAATAAAGCTTACCTCAAAGATAGCTTTCTTGTGCCATTCATGCACATACTCATGGATAATACAGCTCAATACGACATGTACTCCTTTGCTGATTGATTTGCGGGGTACCATCAAATTATGGTTGCTGACGAGGATTGTGAGAAAACTGCATTCATCACTCCTTGGGGAACCTTTTGCTACAAACGATTGTCATTCGGCCTCATCAATGCCGGAGTTACCTATCAGTGAGCCATTTGGCTCTTTTCCACGATCTAATGCAAAAAAAGAAAAAAAAAGAAAAAAAATAATAATAAAAAAAGAAAAAAAAGAAAAAGAAAAAAAAGAAAAAGAAAAAAGCTCTTCAACAAGTTCTACAGTTACTGCCTTACCATCGGCAGGTTCTACAGATGGCTTCGGAGTTTGAAGAAAAATCCTTCCTTCACATTCCTCGGAATAGGAAAGATTTTGCGGATGCGCTAGCAACCTTGGCCTCTTTGATCAACATACCTGACAAGGAAGACATGCCAACCCTCACATTTGCCCAACAAAAGACTCCAGCCTATAGGAATTATATTGGAGAAGTATCGGATGAGCTACCTCCCATCCAGTACCCTTGATATCAGCATATCAATGAGCACTTACAAGATAGATCTACACCCACTGAGGCGAGCCCGACTAAAAGAAGGCGGATCAATCGACTTGCTATGAAATTCTACCTGAGCGAAGATGCATTCTACAAAAGAGATGCAGGAAGAGGTCTCCTCAGATGTCTGGATGAGGACCAAGCTCAGAGGCTCATAGATGAAATTCATGGGGGAGTATGTGGCCCATACATGAGCGACCCTCTACATGTAAAGAAGATCCCACAATAGAAAAGTCTGGTACAACAGTTTAAAGAATACGACTTGGTTTTGAAGAAGATCGTTGACAACTAAGCTCTATCTAAAGGAAAATTCTCCCCAAACTGGGAAGGCCCGTTTATTGTCAAGGAGTTATTGATAGGAGGCACTCTCAGATTACAGGAAATAGACGGCGATGAATTTTTGCAACTCATCAATTCAGACATCGTGAAACGGTACTATGTCTAAGGTTACCATCAAGCAAAACATCCTGGTTTTGGATCATCAGATCACCAGTCATTCCGTTTCTTTAACCCTTCAATACATACGACTTTGATTCACACTCATCTGCCCCACTAGGGAAAAACACTTTTTTAACCAGCAGCCTAGTTTTGGATCACCAGATCCTTCATTCCCCGCAGGTTTTTAAAACCTTTAACACTTTCAATTTATCCCACCAGGGATTAAACCTTTCACACCTTCAATTTATTCGGTACATGGGATTAAACTTTTCATCTGCAATCTGCCCTGTACATGGGGCGAACTACGCTGACCTGATTTCCCAAATACACGGGAGTACGTAGGTAGCCATGTTATATGGTCCAGTCTCACCACAGAAAAACAAAACAAACCCACTTTTATTCATTACCACATACAAAAACCAGTCCCAATACACTAAAGATGGTAGGGAATACACACAGATCGACGATCCATTCTGAAAATTGTGAGACATCTCACTGTCCATCCATGAAGGAGATGTTCAGAATACATCAAGATCACAAGCTCTGGAGGGCAGGCAATTATCAAGCAAGTAACAAGGCATAACAAAAAGGGAAGTGAATCAAAACATATTTCCCTGCCATGTAATACTGTTTGATATATACAATGTGTCCTATACATGACAAAAATGGCTAAGCTAGTCTATACAGGAAAATCAAAGCTAATCTACAAACCAGTGGATAAGCGAGCCACCAAATCTAACGTGGCATCCCTCTCGGAAGAAGGAGGTAACGCTGTGATCTCATGTCCAAGGGTTTCTACACGAGCCAACTGATCCATCACCAACTACATGCGATACCTCGGGCAGATATAGTGATATCCCACTCAATAATCACTAAATCTCTAGATGACCTGGCCTCATCCTGCTCAACAACAGTAGTTTCCATATGAGTTAGAGCATCATTTCTCTCAACTAAAGCGACATCTCTACCAAAAAAAGCTGTCAACATCAAAATCCACATCCACTACCTGTTCATCATATGGTACAGAGGTAAAAGCTTCTCACGATTTCGGCATCTTATCTGCCTATCTATCAAAGCAACTACCCCCAGACAACAAGTAAGGCTGGGACAATTTCAAATTAGCGACAACCCGATATTGGAGCCCTTACAACAAGACTGGGGAAATCTCAAAAATAGTGACAACTCAACACTGGGCATTCATCAATCATCCTAAGGAGAAAAATGCGCCAGTCAGCACCGTCAGTATGGTACATCATCATCAAAGCTTCCCTCATATCATCTCATTGGCGATTTGGATATTACTTACTTGTGACTTCATCAACAAAGAGAGTTTCTCATATGAACCCTCGGCATCAATATACGAAAGGACTGGGGCATTGTCCAGTTCCAAAAAAATGGAAAGAGCTTAAGGCGGAATCAATCCTCTTATCAAAAGAAAGGGGAGAACTCATATAAGAAATCATGGAGACATTAGCTTGGCCCTACAAAAGAAGGGGAAAATTCTCAAAAGAGTCATTAACTCAAAAGCAGAGACCCAATGACAAAAGGTCTAGCGAATGAAATCATCACCATCAAATGCATCAACCTGCGTCAAGTCCTCACAAGTCGAGGCCTCTACACCGAAGTTTAAATCTAGGCAGCAAAAGAATGAGCTGCAACCCCAGGGATGTCAGCAGAATTTAGCTCATCAGTTCAACCGGATTGCAAATCAAGTGTTCAAGAAAATGGGGCACAAGCACCCAACAGCGAAAGGAAACCCCAAAACACCACAAAAATGGTGAGCATAACGTCAAGCAGAGTTTGGCGAAGCAAAACGTTGAATATTACTTCAGCGAAGGTATCGGATGATCCGATATTCTAAAAACCATTGCCATCAATTTAGCACTACATCAAAACAGTTTAGCGATGGAAGCTTCGTATACCGCCGTTCGAGTGTGAATCAAAATAGTTTGGCGATCAGTAGGGTAGGCACCGTTGCAAACTACCAGCGTATACATCGGGAAGGTCTGGTGATTTTAGAACGTCATCCCCATCAGAGATGTGGAAAACATCTCAACTTATCTTCATCAAACAAGCCTTGGCCACAGCGATTAAAAGCCATACTGTTGGAGTCAACATCAGCATAGGCATCAATAATGATCGATAAAGGTAAAGCAATTTGAAAAAATCATTTTAAACATTCATCATAACATTTATTACATTGCGATTTGCGATTTGCAATATGCGATATGCAATGTGCGATTTGTAATTTGCGATTTGGGATTTGCGATATGCGATATGCGATATGCAAAATATGATGTGTTATTTGCGATGTACGATTGGCCAAATACGAAATGCAATGTGCGATTTATGAAAATATTTTAACATTCATCATAACATTCATTACATTGCGATTTGCATCATTAAAAATACCTTGTCATATTTCAAGTGTCTAATAATCTTTGTCATGTCCATTCCATTACATTGCATGAACATGATAAAGAGGGGTATCTGTAGACACTCGAAAATTTCTTTTCTTGTTACTAATTATGCAGGAGGGCAAAAATGTCTTTTTCACACTCCAGAGGTAACCCTGGAGGACCACAACATCAATTCCCATCCCGGAGATAGCCCCGAGAGATCCAGTTTCCAACTCCGGAGATCATCCTAGAAAATCAATTTCTAACCCCGAAGATAACCTCGGGAAAATCAGTTCCAACCTCGGAGATAGCCCCGGGGGATCAAGTTCAAAGCCTGGAGATAACCCCAAGAGGTCAAGACAACCTCAGAGATAACCCTGAAGACAATCAAAGTCAACATCAAGTAAACATCAAAGATAACCCTGAGGAAAGACTGCTACAACTGCGCGAAAACCAAAAATAACCCCGGGAGAGGCAAAATGGTTATTTTGTCAACTCAACTTCAACTAAAATCAAATCAACTCATTTCAACTCAAAATACTTCATTAGAAGTCCCATAAGAACCATATCTTAACTTTTGAGCATAAACTACGCAAACCGGCTCATCGGATTGCCTGATTAAAACCTAGAAATGCTATTTCGATCACGAACCCATATTCTCAGAATCAAAAAAAGGGCAAATCCTATGTCATTGTGTAGCTCTTTGAAAGTGCTTTCTGTAATGGTATGGCACGTTTCCATCGGACTCTCGGATTAAAAGTTATGAATGACCGAGCGAACATCGCGTTGTTCGAGTGGACGTACTTCGACACGGTGGGACCCACACTGCCCGAGGCACACTGAGCAGTCGTAGATACACCTACTGCTTCCACAGGTACACCTGAGGCACCCCTTCTATAAATAGAGGGCTTGGGGTGGCCATATTTGTAAGAGAAAAGGCGAGGAAGCCCTGTCCAATTTGCTCTGTACACCGTATAAACTGAGTGCTTTCTTATTTTAAATACTTGTAAGCTCGTATGTAGCTACTTTTCTAACGGCGGGAGCCGAGTGTTCATCCACATAAAGCTATAGAAGTCTTCTTTGGCAGTCCACTATAAGCCTTCTTACACACTTTAAAGCCTTTCTCTTCATCTTTGCACACACCGTTCTTCACGTTGAGAGTCATATTGCGTGTGTTTGTCCGAACTTCATTCCGTGGTTTTTATTTCTTTTGTATATATTATATATATATATGGATATATATTTATATATATATATATATATATATATATATATATATATATATATTATATATATATATATATATATATTTTTTTTTATATATATACTTATATAGCATTATCGAGTTGTTCATGAGCCTGGACTTACGTCCAGCGTTTACTTGTTTATTATGCTTATATATATATATACTTATGTATATGAACTGTAGTCGAACTTTGTTCGATCAGCCTGGATATTACATATATAGCGTTTACTTGCATATATATATATATATATATATATATATATATATATATATATATATACACACACATTTCATCCCGTCTGGAGTTTACTTCGTGGTGGTTGACCGTTTTTACTGCTTTCTTTACATTTCGTCCCGCCTGGAGTTTACTTCATGGCGGTTGACCGTTTTTACTGCTTTTTATACATTTCGTCCTGCTTAGAGTTTCCTCCATGGAAGTTGATCGCTTTTACAGTTTTATTTACATTTCTGATCCCCCATGGAGGTGCTTCGTGGTGGTTGATCATGTCGATATATATATATATATATATATATATATATATATATATATATATATATATATATATATATATATATATTTATTGCTTTTACATATTTACATTTCTGATCCCCCATAGAGGTGCTTCGTGGTGGTTGATCGTCTCTGTATATATATATTTACAGCTTTTATATATATAACTGCTTCCAGCTTTCATATAAACTGCGGTATCATGTGAGCCTAGGAATCATGTGATCATAGATTCAGTCAATTGAATATAGATTCGGTTCCCGTGATGAACATTTTCAACTGTAAGCAACTTGTAAATTTATTTACGGTGTTTGGATTTCCTTAGATGGTTTTCATACCCATGAGGAATTCGGCACTTCTTTATACATTATTTTCTCGAAGATGCTTCGCATCTCAAAAATAAAAGCAATCAAGCCGAACATTTAATAATAAAATTGAAGTATCAAAGGCCTCAATTACTATTGAGCGTAGGGTTTAAAAAACCTCTTTTTACAAAATATCACTGTAATATCTTGTTAAAACTGAATTTTACACAATTTCAAACCCTGTGTATATAGGTGCGAATGAGGCATAGCCCTACTTCCAAATACCTGCACATTGACCCCCCCACACACACACATTTATATAACAGTTTCTTGAAAAGTGGCGGTCACCGTGGTAACACAGATGTCGGGGGGTGCCTAACACCTTCCCTCCGCATAAGCAAGTCTCCGAACCCTAATGAATCTCGATTTCACAGACCCATTTAGAAGTGTCATATTACTGGGTCAATGTGCAAATATTTTCTCAGTTGTGTTGGTATAACCAGTTAAAAAACTAACTGGCGACTCTTATAGTCCAATCGTCGATATTATACATGTCTAACCTGTTTCACTTGTTTTTTCAAACAAATCTCACATAACATGAGAACACAAAAGAACAAGAATAGAAAAGTGACAAATAAAAATCCCGACGTCGACATGCTCATCCTTTTACTTCACCACCCCTTTCAGGTAATAAAAGTGTAGCTGGAACTAGCAAAGAGAACATGGGTATAAAGTGGTGATACGAATTAGTCACAAGCCTAATCAAATTATGAAACGGTGTGGCATAATAATTGTACTGAGAACTTAAAATGTGTGTGACATATTTTATACATCATTTAATATTTAATTTTGGTGAACAATAATAGGGTGAGGCGAACTCAAATTTGGAAGCGTCAAAAGTGCACTCCATTAGAATGAGGAGGACATAAATCTTCTCCTGTTCCTTTGGGGACTTGAAATATTTGTTGTTTTACTTTAGATGGCATTGTAAGAATTTGAGTATGAATATTGTCGTATTATATACGTTACAATAATTGTATTAAAACTCATAGTATATGTGTCGTCGTATTGTGCACGACAGTTGTATAAATAGAGTTTTTTAGTGTATGTATCTGGCGACCCAAGATGGGTGATGTATACCTATTTTGGGGGCATCACAGTTGGTATCAAAGCTTAGGGATATGACCCCTGGCTGAGATGTGAGACTAGAACTAGGAGGGAAGAGACGAGTAATTCATTCACTAGTATGACCTACCTAAGTTTATTTGTTATTTAATTGGTCAGTCAGAATATAGGGATAATATGTGGCATGTCAATTAACCCTTGTTTTGAAACTATATTCTAGAATGATATCTGAAATACAGGAGATGAGCAATGGATGAACCATAAAACAGACGAAGTAGCCTATGAGCTAGAATTTGAAATTCTTAACTCTTCAAACTACCAGGTACGTAAATTTCGAGGGAAAAATTTCACAAGGTGGGGTGATTGTAAAACCCCTACTTTTATAAAATAAAAATCTAATTTAACTTATGATTATTATTCTAAAATTGTAAAATGTTAAATTGATAAATGGTTAAATGAACAATTAATCGGATAAATGTGTAATTAAAATAGGAGATATTAAAATTGTGGGTCATGGGTGAGGTGGCTAACATGTGGGATGGTTTTAATTGACCATAACTATCACCAATTAAGAAGAATGGAACAATATATCAATGTAAAAAACTTCTGCACATCATTTTTGACTTGTGAAAATTAAGGGAGAAGGAGAGAGGAAGGGAAAAAGGATAAAAAGGAGAGGAAGAATCAGTAAACTCCCACTTCCATTATTCTCCTATGCCAATATTCAGTAGAAAAGAATAGAGAGAGAGAGATAAGAGAAAGCGAAAGAAGATAAGAGAAAGCGAAGGGAAAGATAAGAAAGAAAGAATCATAGAAGAAGAGAGGGAGAGAGGGAGAGCTCAGCTCCAAGAATCCTAGAGAGAGAAATAAATGGGTTTGATGATGAAGTTTTTTTAGAGCTACGGAAGCATCAAGGGAGTAGAGGAGATTATCTTAACCATATCTAGCACATCATCTAAACATCTTAGAGAAGGAAAATCTAAGAAGTAAGTTCTTAAAACCTTAAATCTCCATTTTTCTCTTCAAGCTTCATATCGTGTTAGATGTTATTTTGAGTTGTATGTGTAAAGAATCTATTTAAGAATGATTCTCAGAAGCTAAATGAACTCTTAAGAGCATCCAAGTGAAACCAAAACACACAAAATTCAAACCTATGCGTAAAGGGTGGAAAGATTGATAAAAAACTATGTTGGATAGTTTTAGACTGAGTTTGAGAACCTTATATTCTTATGTTTTATGTTTGAAAGCTTAGTTGGATAATTGTGTGTTATATTTCTCTAAGTTAAGAACATAACCCAACTTGAATGAACCAAATTGGAGTTAAAACGAATTCGTGACGAAAGTTTTCATAAAACATGTTAAACGATGAAATACTTAGTATTGGGGGACTTTTGAGCCAAATTTCAGACTAATTAATGAATTTGAAACATTATGAAATCATGGGGGTTTTGTATATCATGTTACAAGGTTTCCATAGCTTCGAAAACGGACTAATTCTGACTTAAAATGAAGAAGTTATGAAGATTTGAAGTATATGCGTCAAAAGTTGCAAAAATCTGGAAATTGGAGTTAAGTGTCAAGGGTCGAGTGCCTAGGCACTGGACTAGGTGCTTAAACTCTGTTATTGGGCGCCTAGGCGCTTGCCCAAGGCTAAATTTGGGTGCCTAGGCGCTGGTCAAGTGTTAAGCCAAAATCTATTCAGACGCCATTTAGAAAATTGGGTATAACTTTTTCATACGAACTCTGATTGAGGTGATTCAGGATGATTCGAAAAGATAACGAGTATAGCTAAAACTTTTATTCTTTATGTTTTGAAATTTGAGGTGGGGATCAAGGCCTAAAATGGCTATTTTTGAGACTGATGTGCATTTAGAGATAATCGGAGGACGTCTGGCATACACGTATGCAACGTGTAATGTTTTTGATGATAAAGGATATTGTTCTAAGTTATAAAATATGAACATTATTAAATATAATGATCAATAATGAATTAGATAAGTATGATATATAGATGTTTATTCAATTATTTTCTTTTTACAAAAGTAAGTTTGTCACGACTTACCGACACTCTACTTTTTCTAAAGGAGTATGGACCACAACTCTATTATTGAACAAATTTTGTTAAAACGTGTACAAGTTAGTTTAATTTTTTGGTGGGACCATAAATTTCACTATCATTATTATACACCTCATTTGGTTATTTTGTCAAAGGGGGTATGCTTGTTGTTTACTAAATTTTCAGTATAAATAGGTTTCTCGGTTAAGTAACTAAACACACACAATTACTACACTAAAAATATAGGATTCTTTTACTACAATATTATGAGTATTTCTATTGAGAGTAATGTTACTCCAAGTGTAGATAAGGAATGCAAGCATTGCTTAAGTTGTTCAATTTCACAGTAAGCAAAATCAAGTCACATGCTAAGGTAATGGATGTCATTATTATGGTAAGAGGGTATCATTTTTATGGTAAAAGGAATATCATTTTCTTTCATACTCCATATTATGGTAAGTTATTATTATTCGTTTAATCAGTTTATCATTAAATGGTGAAAAGTCCTGAAAAGATTAGAATATCCTTAATAGTTTGTGCTTCATCTAATATTATGTTAGCAATTTGGACTCTGGATAATTAAGTTAAAAATCACTAAGATCTATGTTATCTTATTATTCTGACTGTTTATGTTTATTTATTATATATATCATTGTCATCATTCTCATGCTTATATTGTGTTGAAAGTCATCTTTAGCCCGTAGTGCATAGATGGACGGTTGATTATTGGTTTTACAGTTGTATATCTTTGGCTTACGTGCAAAGACGAACTGTTGATTGATAGCTTTGGCCCGTAGTGCAAAGATGGACAGGTGTATGACATGATCATGACCACTGATGATACTAACGAATATCCTTGGCCCGTAGTGCATGGATAATTCGATGATGTGATTGGTAGGATCATGACCATTAGTTAACAGTTGAATATCTTTGACCGTAGTGCACTAACAGAAAAGATTGGCATGATCTTGACTATTAGTTTTATAGTTGAATATCTTTGGGCCGTAGTGCAAAGATAGACAACTGATTGGTATGATCATTGTTATTACATTTGAATATCTTTAGCCTTTGGGGTAAGGATATTCAGTAAACGTTCTATTAATCCTTTGTGGCAAGATGAAACTGTTGATTTACTTGATTATAAATATGAATTGTGATTTAATTATAATATGTGGTGGTTCATGTGAAGACAGGTGATGAGATTTCTCTTTGTCTTGGGTATAACAAAGAACTGTTGATGAGTATTACAGAAATAAAATATTAATGACGGACTTTTAATCTAGAGGAGATAGTAGACATTATGTTCTACTTGACTCTTCTAATGGATTGTTGATTCCGCTGCTATTATGGTCGAAAACTTTTATCTTCTACCATATGTTCTAAATATCTGAATTCTTTTGATAATTTAATTATCTTAAGTCATGATATTTTTAATGGGCTATTTGTGCTAGTCCTTTTACTTTACCACCCCTTTTAGGTAATAAAAGTATAGCTGGGACTAGCAGAGAGAACATGGGTATAAAGTGGTGATACGAATTAGTCACAAGCCTAATGAAATTATGAAACGGTGTGGCATAATAAATGTACTGAGAACTTAAAATGAATGTGACATATTTTATACATCATTTAATATTTAATTTTGGTGAACAATAATAGGGTGACGCGAACTCAAATTTGGAAGCGTCAAAAATACACTCCATTAGAATGAGGAGGACATAAATCTTCTAGTGTTTCTTTGGGGACTTGAAATATTTGTTGCTATACTTTAGATGGCATTGTAATAATTTGAGTATGAATATTGTCGTTTTATATACGTTACAATATTTGTATTAAAACTCACAGTATATGTGTTGTCGTATTGTGCACGACAGTTGTATAAATGAGGTTTTTTAGTGTATGTATCTGGCGACCCAAGATGGGTAATGTATACCTATTTTGGGGGCGTCACAGTCGGTATCAAAGCTTAGGGATATGATCCCTGGCTGAGATGTGAGACTAGAACTAGGAGGGGAGAGACGGGTAATTCCTTCACTAGTATGACCTACCTAAGTTTATTTGTTATTTAATTGGTCAGTCAGAATATAGAGATAATATGTGGCATGTCAATTAACCCTTGTTTTGAAACTATATTCTAGAATGATATCTGAAATACAGGTGATGAGCAATGGATGAACCATAAAACAGAGGAAGTATCCTGTGAGCTAGAATTTGAAATTTTTATCTCTTCAAACTACAAGGTGCGTAAATTTTGAGGGCAAAATTTCATAAGGTAGGGTGATTGTAAAACCCCAACTTTTATAAAATAAAAGTCTAATTTAACTTATGATTATTATTCTAAAATTGTAAAATGTAAAATTGATAAATATTTAAATGAACAATTAATCGGATAAATGAGAAATTAAAATAGGAGATATTAAAATTGTGGGTCATGAGTGAGGTGGCTAACATGTGGGATGGTTTTAATTGACCATAACTATCACTAATTAAGAAGAATGAGACAATATATCAATGTAAGAAACTTCTACACATCATTTTTGACTTGTGGAAATTAAGGGAGAAAGAGAGAGGAAGGGAAAAATAATAAAAAGGAGAGGAAGAATCAATAGACTCCCACCTCCATTATTCTCCTACGCCAATATTCAGCAGAAAAGAATAGAGAGAAAGATAAGAGAAAGAGAAAGAAGATAAGAGAAAGCGAAGGGAAAGATAAGAAAGAAAGAATGAATCATAGAAGAAGAGAGGGAGAGAGGGAGAGCTCAACTCCAAGAATCCTAGAGAGAAATAAATGGGTTTGATGATGAAGTTTTTTTAGAGCTACGGGAAGCATCACGGAAGTAGAGGAGATTAGCTTAACCAACTCTAGCACAACATCTAACCATCTTAGAGAAGGAAAATCTAAGAAGTAAGTTCTTAAAACCTTAAATCTCCATTTTTCTCTTCAAGCTTCATATCGTGTTAGATGTTATTTTGAGTTGTATGTGTAAAGAATCTGCTTAAGAATGATTCTCAGAAGCTAAATGAACTCTTAAGAGCATCCAAGTGAAACCAAAACACACAAAATTCGAACCCATGCGTAAAGGGTGGAAAGATTTGATAAAGAACCATGTTTGATAGTTTTTGGACTGAGTTTGAGAACCTTGTGTTCTTATGTTTTATGTTTAAAAGCTTAGTTGGATAATTGTGTGTTATATTTCTCTGAGTTAAGAACATAACCCAACTTGAATGAACCAAATTGGAGTTAAAACGAATTCGTGGCGAAAGTTTTCGTAAAACATGTTAAACGATGAAAAACTTAGTATTGGGGGACTTTTGAACCAAATTTCAGACTAATTAATGAATTAGAAATATTATGAAATCATGAGGGTTTTTTATAGCATGCTACAAGCTTTCCATAGCTTCGAAAACGGACTAATTCCGACTTAAAATTAAGAAGTTGATTTGAAGTATGTGCGTCAAAAGTTGTAAAAATCTGGAAATCGGAGTTAAGTGTCAAGGGTCGAGCACCTAGGCGCTGGACTAGTTGCTTAAACTCTGTTATTGGGTGCCTAGGCACTTGCCCAAGGCCAAATTTGGGCCCCTAGGCACTGGTCAAGTGTTAAGCCAAAATCTGTTCGGACGTCATTTAAAAATTTGGATATAACTTTTTCATACGAACACCGATTGAGGTGATTCAGGATTATTCGGAAAGATAACGAGTAGATCTAAAACTTTTATTCTTTATGTTTTGAAATTTGAGGTCGGGATCAAGCCCTAAAATGGCTATTTTTGAGACTGATGTGCATTTAGAGATAATCGGAGGACGTCGGGCATACACGTATGTAACGTGTAATGTTTTCAATGATAAATGATATTGTTCTAAGTTGTAAAATATGAACATTATTAAATATAATGATCAATGATGAATTAGATAAGTATGATATATAGATGTTTGTTCAATTTTTTTTTTATAAAAGTAAGTTTGGCATGACTTGCCGACAATCTACTTTTTCTAAAGTAGTATGGACCACAACTCTATTATTGAACAAATTTTGTTAAAACGTGTACAAGTTGGTTTAATTTTCTCGGTGGGACCATAAATTTCACCACCATTATTGTATACCTCATTTGGTTATTTTGTCGAAGGGGATGTGCTAGTTGGTTACTAAATCTTCAGTATAAATAGGTTGCTCGGTTGAGTAACCAAACACACACCATCACTACACTAAAAATATAGAATTATTTTACTACAATATTGTAAGTACTATAATATTGTGAGTATTTATATTGAGTGTAATGTTACTCCAAGGGTAGATATGAAATGCAAGCATTGTTTAAGTTGATCAATTTCACAGAAAGCAAAATCAAGTCACATGCTACGGTAAGGGATATCATAATTATGGTAAGAGGGTATCATTTTTATGGTAAAAGGAATATCATTTTCTTTCATACTCCATATTATGGTAAGATATTATTATTCGTTTATTCAGTTTATCATTAAATGGTGAAAAGTTCTAAAAGGATTAGAATATCCTTAATAGTCTGTGCTTCAACTAATATTATGTTAGCAATTTGGACTTTGGATAATTAAGTTGAAAATCACTAAGATCTATGTTATCTTATTATTATGATTATTTATTATATATATCATTGTCTTCATTTTCATGCTTATATTGTGTTAAAAGTCATCTTTGGTCCGTAGTGCATAGATGGACGGTTGATTATTGGTTTTACAGTTGTATATCTTTGGCTTACGTGCAAAGACGAACTGTTGATTGATAGCTTTGGCCTGTAGTGCAAAGATGGACAGATGTATGACATGATCATGACCACTGATGATACTAACGAATATCCTTGACCCATAGTGCATGGATAATTCGATGATGTGATTAGTTAACAGTTGAATGTCTTTGGCCGTAGTGTACTGACAGACAATTGATTGGCATGAGCTTGAGCATTGGTTATATAGTTGAATATCTTTGGCCCGTAGTACAAATTTAGACAACAGAATGGTATGATCATTGTTATTAGATTTAAATATCTTTAGCCTCTGGGGTAAGGATATTGAGTAAACGTTCTATTAAGCCTTTGTGGCAAGATGAAACTGTTGATTTACCTGATTATAAATATGAATTGTGATTTAATTATAATCTGTGGTGGTTCAGGTGAAGACAGGTGATGAGAGTTCTCTTTGTCTTTGATATAACAAAGAACTATTGATGAGTATTACAGAAATAAAATATTAACGATGGAATTTTAATCTAGAGGCGATAGTAGACATTATGTTCTACTTGACTCTTCTAATGGATTGTTGATTCCCCTGCTATTATGGTTGAAAACTTTTATCTTCTACCATATGTTCTAAATATCTGAATTCTTTAGATAATTTAATTATCTTAAGTCATGATATTCTTTACTGGGCTATTTGTGCTCATAGTTTTACTTCACCACCCCTTTCATGTAATAAAAGTATAGCTGAGACTAGAAATGAGAACATGGGTATAAAGTGGTGATACGAATTAGTCACAAGCCTAATCAAATTATGAAATGGTGTGGCATAATAATTGTACTGAGAACTTAAAATGTATGTGACATATTTTATACATCATTTAATATTTAATTTTGGTGAACAATAATAGGGTGAGGCGAACTCAAATTTGGAAGCATCAAAAATGCACTCTATTAGAATGAGGATGACAGAAATCTTCTCGTGTTCCTTTGGGGACTTAAAATATTTGTTGCTGTACTTTAGATGGCATTGTAATAATTTGAGTATGAATATTGTCGTATTATATACGTTATAATATTTGTATTAAAACTTACAGTATATGTGTCGTCGTATTGTGCACGACAGTTGTATAAATGGAGTTTTAAAGTGTATGTATCTGGTGACCCAAGATGGGTGATGTATACCTATTTTGGGGCGTCACATTTTGTATCAAAGTATAGGGATATGATCCCTGGCTGAGATGTGAGACTAGAACTAGGAGGGGAGAGACAGGTAATTCCTTCACTAGTATGACCTACCTAAGTTTATTTGTTATTTAATTGGTCGGTCAGAATATAGGGATAATATGTGGCATATCAATTAACCCTTGTTTTAAAACTATATCCTAGAATGATATCTGAAATATAGGAGATGAGCAATGGATGAACCATAAAATAGAGGAAGTAGCCTGTGAGCTAGAATTTGAAATTCTTATCTCTTCAAACTACCAGGTACGTAAATTTCGAGGGTGAATTTCATAAGGTCGGGTGATTGTAAAACCCCGACTTTTATAAAATAAAAGTCTAATTTAACTTATGATTATTATTCTAAAATTATAAAATGTTAAATTGATAAATGGTTAAATGAACAATTAATCGGATAAATGTGTAATTAAAATAGGAGATATTAAAATTGTGGGTCATGGGTGAGGTGGCTAACATGTGGGATGGTTTTAATTGACCATAACTATCACCAATTAAGAAGAAAGGGATAATATATCAATGTAAGAAACTTCTGTACATCATTTTTGACTTGTGGAAATTAAGGGAGAAAGAGAGAGGATGGGAAAAGGATAAAAAGGAGAGGAAGAATCAGTAGACTCCCACCTCCATTATTCTCCTACGCCAATATTCAGCAGAAAAGAATAGAGAGAGAGAGATAAGAGAAAGCGAAGGGAAAGATAAGAAAGAAAGAAAGAATCATAGAAGAAGAGAGGGAGAGAGGGAGAGCTCAGCTCCAAGAATCCTAGAGAGAGAAATAAATGGGTTTGATGATGAAGTTTTTATAGAGCTACATGAAGCATCAAGGGAATAGTGGAGATTATCTTAACCATCTCTAGCACAACATCTAAACATCTTAGAGAAGGAAAATCTAAGAAGTAAGTTCTTAAAACCTTAAATCTCCATTTTTCTCTTCAAGCTTCATATCTTGTTAGATGTTATTTTGAGTTGTATGTGTAAAGAATCTGCTTAAGAATGATTCTCAGAAGCTAAATGAACTCTTAAGAGCATCCAAGTGAAACCAAAACACATAAAATTTGAACCTATGCGTAAAGGGTGGAAAGATTGATAAAGAACCATGTTGGATAGTTTTTGGACTGAGTTTGAGAACCTTGTGTTCTTATGTTTTATGTTTGAAAGCTTAGTTGGATAATTGTGTGTTATATTCCTCTGAGTTAAGAACATAACCCAACTTGAATGAACCAAATTGGAGTTAAAACGAATTCGTGGCGAAAGATTTCGTAAAACATGTTAAACGATGAAAAACTTAGTATTGGGGGACTTTTGAGCCAAATTTCAGACTAATTAATGAATCTGAAACATTATGAAATCATTGGGGTTTTGCATAGCATGTTACAAGCTTTCCATAGCTTCGAAAACGGATTAATTTGGACTTAAAATGAATAAGTTATGAAGATTTGAAGTATGTGCGTCAAAAGTTGCAAAAATCTAGAAATCAGACTTAAGTGTCAAGGGTCGAGTGCTTAGGCACTGGACTAGGTGCTTATACTCTGTTATTGGGCGCCTAGGCGCTTGCCTAAGGCCAAATTTGGGAGCCTAGGCGCTGGTAAAGTGTTAAGCCAAAATCTGTTCGGACGTCATTTAGAAAATTGGGTATAACTTTTTCATACGAACTCCGATTGAGGTGATTCAGGATGATTCGGAAATATAACGAGTAGAACTAAAATTTTTATTCTTTATGTTTTGAAATTTGAGGTCGAGATCAAGGCCTAAAATGGATATTTTTGAGACTGATGTGCATTTAGAGAAAATCGGAGGACGTCGGGCATACACGTATGTAACGTGTAATGTTTTCGATGATAAAGGATATTGTTCTAAGTTGTAAAATATGAACATTATTAAATATAATGATCAATGATGAATTAGATAAGTATGATATATAGATGTTTGTTCAATTATTTTCTTTTTCCAAAAGTATGTTTGGCCGGACTTGCCGACACTCTACTTTTTCTAAAGTAGTATGGACCACAACTCTATTATTGAATAAATTTTGTTAAAACGTGTACAAGTTGGTTTAATTTTCTCGGTGGGACCATAAATTTCACTAACATTATTGTATACCTCATTTGGTTATTTTGTCAAAGGGGATATGCTAGTTGTTTACTAAATTTTCAGTATAAATAGGTTGCTTGGTTGAGTAACTAAACACACCCCATCACTACACTAAAAATATAGAATTCTTTTACTACAATATTGTGAGTACTATAATATTGTGAGTATTTCTATTGAGTGTAATGTTACTCCAAGTGTAGATAAGGAATGCAATCAATGTTTAAGTTGATCAATTTCATAGAAAGCAAAATCAAGTCACATGCTAAGGTAAGGGATGTCATTATTATGGTAAGAGGGTATCATTTTAATGGTAAAAGGAATATCATTTTCTTTCATACTCCATATTATGGTAAGATATTATTATTCGTTTATTCAGTTTATCATTAAATGGTGAAAATTCCTGAAAGGATTAGAATATCCTTAATAATTTGTGCTTCATCTAATATTAAGTTAGCAATTTGGACTATGGATAATTAAGTTGAAAATCACTAAGATCTATGTTATCTTATTATTCTGATTATTTATGTTTATTCATTATATATATAATTGTCATCATTCTCATGCTTATATAGTGTTGAAAGTCATCTTTGGCCAGTAGTGCATAGATGGACTGTTGATTATTAGTTTTACAGTTGTATATCTTTGGCTTACGTGCAAAGATGAACTGTTGATTGATAGCTTTGGCCCGTAGTGCAAAGATGGACAGGTGTATGACATGATCATGACCACTGGTGATACTAACGAATATCCTTGGCCCGTAGTGCATGGATAATTCGATGATGTGATTGGTAGGATCATGACCATTAGTTAACAGTTGAATGTCTTTGGCCGTAGTGCACTGACAAATAATTGATTGGCATGATCTTGACCATTGATTTTATAGTTGAATATCTTTGGCCCGTAGTGCAAAGATAGACAACTGATTGGTATGATCATTGTTATTATATTTGAATATCTTTAGCTTTTGGGGTAAGGAAATTAAGTAAACGTTCTTTTAAGCCTTTGTGGCAAGATGAAACTGTTGATTTACCTGATTATAAATATGAATTGTGATTTAATTATAATCTGTGGTGGTTCAGGTGAAGACAGGTGATGAGAGTTCTCTTTGTCTTGGGTATGACAAAGAACTGTTGATGAGTATTATAGGAATGAAATATTAACGAAGGACTTTTAATCTAGAGGAGATAGTAGACATTATGTTTTACTTGACTTTTCTAATGGATTGTTGATTCCGCTGCTATTATGGTTGAAAACTTTTATCTTCTACCATATGTTCTAAATATCTGAATTCTTTTGATAATTTAATTATTCTAAGTCATGATATTTTTTACTGGGCTATTTGTGCTCATCCTTTTACTTCACCACCCCTTTTAGGTAATAAAAGTGTAGTTGGGACTAGCAGAGAGAATATGGGTATAAAGTGGTGATACGAATTAGTCACAAGCGTAATGAAATTATGAAACGGTGTGGCATAATAATTGTATTGAGAACTTAAAATGTGTGTGATATATTTTATACATAATTTAATATTTAATTTTGGTGAACAATAATAGGGTGAGGCGAACTCAAATTTGAAAGCGTCAAAAATGCACTCCATTAGAATGAGGAGGACATAAATCTTCTCGTGTTCCTTTGGGGACTTAAAATATTTGTTGATGTACTTTAGATGGCATTATAATAATTTGAGTATGAATATTGTCGTATTATATACGTTACAATATTTGTATTAAAACTCACAGTATATGTGTCGTCGTATTGTGCACGACAGTTGTATAAATGGAGTTTTTTAGTGTATGTATCTGGCTACCCAAGATGGGTGATGTATACCTATTTTGGAGGCGTCACAGCTTATATATATATATATATATATATCGAATTCGAATCGAATGAGCCTGAATATACACATCCGGAGCGTTTAATTCTATATATATATATATATATATATATATATATAATCACACCTAGGCTCAGTCGAGTCGAATTTGAAATTTAAATAGGTACACTTAGAAGGGGGGGTTGAATAAGTGTAGGCACAAACTATGTCCAATTTTTTTGTTTCTTGTCAAAAATTCCATGAGTGTATAGTGCGGCAAGCTAGATTACTGATATGGATAGAATGCAGGTTGCTGGATAAATAATAGAATATTCGAGTATAGAATGCAATCACACAAACACCAGAATTTTTACGTGGTTCAACTACTACCCTCTAGAATAGTAGCCTAATCCACGCCCAATACCAACAAGTATTGGAGACTCACTTTTATTCAACTTTTCCAATTACAATACAAGTTCTATCAAAATTGAACACCTTTGTTACTTGTGCACCTATGCACCCTTAAGCACATATGCTTTCCTTCAACTTGATTGTAATAAATTATCAACCCAAACAAGATAACCCAATACAATATATATTTAGTTATAACAATTAAAAATATAATACTAGAGGTCTATTGATCAAGCAATATATTACTTGCCAATTCAAGGCTCTAGTATGAAATGATATGCAAGAAAGATATTACCAAAATATATTCGAAACTGCAACTCTGTTCTTAATGCAATCAATATTTATCTCAAAATAATCTCGCAGCTTGTGTGCTATTATTTTTCTATGTATGTATTTCGTGATCAAAACTGTTAGCGAGTTCTGTTTATATACACCTCTTCGAGAGTATGTTTATTGCACAAATTTGATTCTGTAATTTTGCTCGTTTAAAACTTTTAGCACAAATCATGATATATTCATGCTGTCAATACTTTTAAGACTAATTGATTTTATGGTCTGTTCCAATTTCTAGAAGTCTAGAAATTAGCACCAAATACATTGACACGCTAGTTTCCATATATGTATTGGACCGTTAGACCCAACCAATTAGATTTCCCAAAACATGGCTCATGATTCCTGTATTGCGTATGGGAAAGACTTGATGCATATTTCTCAATTGCACAGATGACAGTCATTATCTTTATATGTGCTGGCATGTTTCCATATATCTTGACATGCATTTGTCCATTAGCCACTTAAGTTGTTTTTAAAAAAAACGTGGGACGAGATAATGATATATGATTTCTGCTATGAATGTGCAGTATGTGGTAATATATGCAACCAACTAGTTACCTTAATTAATTTCCTAAAATTAAGACCCTTGATCTATGACGCAATCTATCCAGCATGATTTATAATGCAAGATATCTGATGTCATGATTTATGCTTACCATAATTTACCGGTTGAGTGGTGTCCATATGTATTGGACCGTTGATGACATCCAATTGAATTCCTTTAATCATGGGATCGTGAACTTTGGATTTTTGCATAACTAAGGGTAATTTAATTTAATCAATCTTTTTGTTCTATTGAACAATATTTGATTCCTTAGCAAGTGGAGCAAATAATGGTCATGTATATTATGTGCTAGATAATTTATCATGTGACACCAATTATGAATATGGACGTATATGCAATGCATGTCCTAGAGCCTTATTTTGGAAAGTAATAAAT
Organism: Panax notoginseng; assembly: GCA_016801055.1. NCBI lineage: Eukaryota > Viridiplantae > Streptophyta > Magnoliopsida > Apiales > Araliaceae > Panax > Panax notoginseng. The sequence goes on along the minus strand of CM029013.1, from coordinate 211,343,394 downwards.
GCTAGGATCTTACATATATTCCTAGGACTCAATTTAGCTTTTCTTTCTTCAAAGACATCTTGACTTTGGACTTTCCTCCTTGATGATCCTGAAATGTTATAAGATATGATTAGTAAGCAATTATGGTCATCATCAAAACATAGGGTGTGACATAAGTCAACATTCTCCCCCTTTTTGATGATGACAACAGAATGGCTATGGCTTCCCCTAAAACCATGCATTTCAAGAGAGGTACAACTCCCCCTTAATTTATGCATGCTGTTAATTGCATATATGCAGTGTTTGGACAACCCTGTTTCCTGACAAGTTCAAAATAGCCTTGCATTTTCTGGTTAGTCCATAATATGTTTAGGAAATGATTAAGCCATCATCCATCAAAATTTTTAAACCATAGTCTTAACAGCACAGGTTATAAAATTTTTTTTTAAAAAAATTGTCTTTGGGAGCAGGGAAAGGGAAAAATCAAAAAAAATTGTCTTTAGGAGCAGGGAAAGGGAAAAACCAAAAAGCAAGCATAAGTTTTCTCCCCCTTTGGTATCAATCAAAAAGGAGTGTTTGAAATGCAAAAAAAAATGCAGCTAAGCATCGGCCTCCTCAAGATTAACATGATTTTCTTCGCGGGCGGTGAAATAGGGTCGGTGAAGCCTGCGGTGCATGATCTCTTCCAGGGACATTGTATTGGCAAATATGGGGGGTCGAGCAATGAAGGTAGGCGGAGGTAACGGTAGGTCCAAAAAGTCTCCTTGATATTCGACTATCCAATTGCATTGTGGCCATTCGGGTATGCGTGCTTGGACTTGGTCTGCTTGCAGCTCCTCAGTAAGATCATTCATGCGGCGCTCGTTAAAGCGTCCTAGAGTTCCAATTTGGTTGCTGATGAACTTAAGCTCAGTACTTAATTGACAAGCGTTGCGGTTCATCTTCCGTTATAGGGCTTCAACCATTGCCCGAGTGTGCAACTCGAAACCAGCCTGAAGATCTATGAACTCATCTTCCATATTACGAAACATAGTAGTAAGATCATCGTGACGAACGGGAAGTTTGCCTTTTTCAAGTACGGAGAGACGGAGTTGAATATCTTTGACATCTGAAGTGAGTTGGGCTTGATTGGTTGCTATGGAGTGAAGGATAGTGAGAATTTCAGGAGAAGGAGGCAGTGAAGTAGGCGATATTGGTTTGGGAATTTTTGGAACCAGACGAATGAATTTCCCTTTAAGCAGAGTGATATGAGCCCCTTTGAGATAGTTCGAATCGATAGAATCAGTCAAGTGGATACAACCCTCATCATCAAGTGGAATTTGGAAGTGGGTAAAGAGTGTGGTGAGGAAGCAACTATAGGGCATACACTTTTTGGAATGTTTAACACAGTGAATCATGTGTTTTAGCATCATGAGTGAAAAGTTAAAAGGTTGACCGGTCATAATTAACGCTACTAAGGCCAAATCCTGATACGTGAAATCAGCGCCACCACCAAGACGAGGGAGAAGATTATATCGTAACAGTTTGTGAAGAATAATTGCAAGAGGAGACACTTCGGTGGTCTTAGGGAGGGTGACAGAGGACACTGTTGGGTCATCCAACACAACGCAAAGCTGTACTAGGGGGGACAGAGGAGTAGAGATTGGCCCCTTGAGAGTGAAGGGGCAGTCACCGGTGTATGGGATGGACAGTATACTCCCTAAATCCATGGTTGTGAAGAACAAGGATTTACCTTTAACAAACGAGGTGTAGCAATCGCCATTATTCGCTTCAGTTTTTGATTGCCCGTTGGTTGAGATGGTGGGGAGAGAGGTGAGACTTCGTCTTCCGATTCATCACGAAGCTGTTTGCCTCGTCTTGTTCTCATTGTAGCAGGAAAGAGTGGAGTCGATTGAGATTATGGAATGGATTGAAGAGTCTGAGACAGAGAGAAATATGGCTTCTGGTCTTTATGTATAAGACACGGTATCTAGATATGGGAAGTGGTGAAACCGTCCTTAGGAAGGAGAATCTGAATAGATTTTAATGGGCGTAATTATGGTCAATATAGATACGTCGGTAATTTGTCTGTCTAACATGGTCGGTTCAAATCTGTATTAGACACATTCTGATTTCTCTCCTTAGAGTACTGAATCGTTCTTCCCCTAGAGGTTTTGTAAATATATCTGCTAGTTGATGCTCAGTGGGAATGAATATTAATCTTATTAACCCTTTGGACACATTGTCTCTAAGAAAATGGTGGCATACTTTTATGTGTTTTGTGCGAGAATGTAGTACTGGATTTTTAGAGATGTCTATGGTGCTTGTATTATCACAGTATATGGGCACATTTTCACATATAATATCAAAGTCGCACAATGTTTGTCGCATCCACAAAATTTGAGAGCAACAGCTTCCTACTGCTAAATATTCACCATCAGTAGTGGATAGGGCGACTGACGTTTGCTTCTTACTGTTCCATGAAACAAGACTTTGTCCCAAAAATGTACAGGCACCGCTTGTGCTTTTTCTATCTATTTGACAACCTGCATAGTCAGCATCTGAATAACCCATTAGATCAAAGTTGTCACATTTTGTGTAAAATAATCCTAGATTTGTCGTACCACTCAAATATTTAAATATTCGTTTAACAGCCTGTAAGTGGGATTCTTTGGGTTTGGCCTGAAATCGAGCACATAGGCACACACTGTACATTATATCCGGTCTAGAAGCAGTTAAATATAGTAGGGATCCAATCATACCTCTGTATTTTATTACCTCTACAACCGTACCTTTTTCATCTGCTGTGAGTTTTATTGATGTACTTATTGGTGTGGTCTTTGAATTTGAGTTGTCGAATCTGAATCTCTTAAGTAACTCTTTTGTGTACTTGGTTTGATGAATGAATATGCCTTCGTGATTTTGTTTAATTTGAAGGCCCAGAAAGTAGTTAAGTTCTCCCATCAAGCTCATGTCAAACTCCTTGTGCATGCATTTGGAAAACCACTCACAAAGAAAATTATTAGTAGCACCAAATATTATATCGTCTACATATATTTGTACAATAATAATATTTTTATCTTGACGTTTAGTAAATAGCGTGGAATCGATTTTACCTCGTATGAATCCATTTGATAATAGATACTTACTCAATCTTTCGTACCAAGCCCTTGGAGCTTGTTTGAGTCCATAGAGAGCCTTCTTGAGTTTGTATACGTGATGCGGGAACTTATCATTTTCGAATCCAGGTGGCTATTTTACATAGACTTCTTCATTTATGAACCCGTTGAGGAAGGCGCTTTTGACATCCATTTGGTGTAACTTAAACTTTCTGAAACAAGCGAATGCTAGTAGTATATGAATGGATTCCAAACGAGCAACTGGGGCAAATGTTTCTTTATAGTCTATTCCTTCTTGTTGGTTATATCCTTGAGCGACTAATCTCGCTTTGTTTCTTGTAATTGTTTTGAACTCGTCAAGTTTGTTTTTGAATACTCATTTAGTTCCAATAATGGATACATCTTTCGGGGGAGGCATCATTTCCCATATTTGACATCTTTCAAATTATTGTAACTCTTCTTGCATTGCTAGTAGCTAATGTTCATCAAGTATGGCTTCTTTGGCGTTCTTTGGTTCAATCTGGGATAGGAATGCTGAGAAGGCACACATGTTTTGTGCTTTTCTTCTCGTAGTAACTCCTTTATTTATATTTCCAATGATGTTATCAAGAGGATGATTTTTGATGTATCTTGCTGATTTTGGAAGTTGAACATTATGTATTACTTCTTCAGTAGATTCAGAATTGTGGTATTATTTTTCATCCATTTCAGCTTTCTGGATATGTTCCTGATTTTCGTATTCAGCTTGCTGGATAGAGTCTTGATCTTGCTGTTCTTCTAATCCAACTTGCTGGATTGGTTCCATTGTCTTGCTGTTTTGCTTTATGTCGTATGATGGGTTTGCAGCAGTCTCTAAAATTCCTGCATCTTCTTCTCTTTCTTTTGGAAGATCATGGTTAAGTTCATTAAATTTGATATGTATAGATTCTTCGATACACAACTTTTGCACATTATAAATGCGATATGCTCTACTATTTTGTGCATACCCAATGAATATTCCCTCATAAGATCTAGCATCAAACTTGCCTAAGTTCCCACTAGTATCAATAATAAAACATTTAGATCCAAAGACTTTGAAATAGCTAATATTAGGAAGTCGTTTATTTAATAATTCATATGGTGTTTTCAAAAGAATTGGGCAGATTAACACTCTATTTAGTACATAACATGATGTGTTTACAGCTTCAGCCCAGAATTTCTTTGGGAGATTACTTTCTTGAATTAGTGTTCTAGCTGTTTCTGGTAACGTACGATTTTTTCTTTCTACCACTCCATTTTGTTGAGGAGTTCTAGGTGTTGAGAATTCATGAGTTATTCCTTTTTGATTACAGAATGTAATAAAATCCTTTTGAAATTCAGTACCATGATCACTTCTGATTCTTATAAGATTAAGAATGTATTTGGTTTCCAAATTTTTGATCAATTTTTCAAATTCTTTAAATGCCTCATCTTTTGTTCTAAGGAATATTACCCATGTATATCTAGAAAAATCATCGACTATCACAAAAGCATAGAATTTACCGTTTAGACTAGCATGCCTTTCAGGTCCAAATAAATCGAGATGAAGCAATTGTAAGGGAGAAGAAGTTGATACCATGTTTTTGGCTGTGAACGATGTTCTTACTTGTTTTCCGAGTTGACAAGGTTCACATATGCCTTTCTTCTCGAAATTCACTTTGGGTAATCCTCTTACTAAGTTCTTTGAAGACAACTTCTTGATGAGGTCCATATGAACATGTTCCATTCTTCTATGCCACAGATTCTCTTCATCTTGAACAGTTGCAAGACATAATTCTTCCTCCTGTCGCTAAAAATCAAGAGTATATATATTTTCTTCTCTTTGGGCAACTAAGGCAGCATTGTTAGAACCATGCGAAATTGTACATTTATCTTTTTCAAACTTTACTTGATGCCCATTATCTATTAATTGACTAACACTGATAAGATTGAATTCTAGTCCATTGACAAGATGAACATTATTAATGTTAACCTTACCATTATCGATTTTACCTTTCCCAATAATTTCGCATGATCGATTATCCCCGAATGTGACAGTTCCATGTTTCTTTTTAACATTTAGTTCCACGAACTTAGATTTGTCTCCCGTCATATGATGTGAACATCCGCTGTCAAGGATCCACTTTTGGGAAGACACTTTGGCTTTGAAACATACCTGTATAAAAGATATATAATTTATATTTTTGGTACCCATATCTTTTTGGGTCCACTTGTGTTAGTTGAAATCACATCACTTTTCTTTATCCATACAACTTTACTTCGATTTTTCTTTCTTGAACAATTTATCTCTAGATGTCCTTTAATGCCACAATTTTTGCAAGAAGTGAAGGGCGTTCAATAATTTAATTTAAACAATGGTTTAGATTTTAGCATTTTAACTTCTTTTCTATATATTGGGTTGTAACCTATGCCTTGTTTATCATAACTGGATCTTTGTTTTTCTAGCATGACATTTAGGTTTTCTTCCCCATGAACAAATTTAGCTAGAGAGATTTTTAACGATTCTATTTCTTTTTGTAGATCATTAGTTGGAGGTGTTTTATTAGTCGATTCACTACCAAATGCATCAATGCACACGTCTCTCATTTTTATCTCATTTTTTAGTTTTTCAACTTCATTATTTAGCTGTTTTACCTTGTTGAATAGTATTTTATTGAAATTATCTAAATATCCATTCTTTGCTGCTAATACATTTTCCTCATTTGTGTGTGTTACCTTTTCTAATTCTTTCTTTTCGTCTATTAGTGCCTCCACTTCACTCATTAAAGTGTTTGCTAGATCTTTAAAGTGCATATTTTTTTCTTTTAGTTTTTCATTTTCTTGTTTCAAAGTAATAACATCAGAAAGAGGTACCTTACTGGATTCACCTTCAAGTCCCATGAAGCATATTTGAGCCAGTTCATCGTTTGCATCTATTTCCACTTCGGACTCTTCATCATAACTCCAAGTTAGGAATGCTTTATGCTTTTTGAAGTCCTTATTTCCTTGCTTTCCTTTGTTTTTGAGTTGGAAGCAATCCTTTTTAAAATGACCTGGTCGTCCACACTCGAAATAGGTTTCTTCGGTTGGCTTTGCTTTGAATTTGTTTGTGTTGAATGGATTTTTCCTTTGATTCTTTCTTTGAAGTAGGCCTTTAAGTCTTCTTGACATCATGGCTATTTCATCATCAGAGTTATTCTCAAGCTCTTCTTCAATTCCTGCGTTTAAATCTAGTACCTTCTTTCGAGGAACTTCTTCCTCGTCGTCATATCTTTTTAATTGATGTTCATATTCTTCCAGTTCACCAAATATAGTTAATGTATCCATAGATGAAATATTGACTGAATCTTGAAGAGTAGTAATTTTAGATGCAAACCTTTTGGGCATAGCCCGAAGTAACTTACGGTTGATTTCACTTTGTGGAATTGACTTGTCAAGCAATTTTAAAGAATTTATAAGTACTAAGAATCGTGCTTGAGCCATTTTGATTGTTTCGTCTCTTTCCAGTTTGAACATTTCGTAGTCATGCATGAGCATACTCATCTTAACTTCTCGTACTTTGGAAGTTCCTTCGTGACTTACCACTAGGGTATCCCATATCTCCTTTGATGTGTTGCATGAAGATACTTTATCTATTTCGGATTGCACCATGCCGCTGAGAAGAGTGTTCATTTCTTTTGAATCGTATGAAACCATGTATGTTTCAGTTGAGTCCATCTCTAGTAGCGTTTTTGGAGTGCCATCATCTCTCCTTGGGATTACGGTCCATTCTCCACCACCCACCATTCCCATGGGTCTCGCTTGAGATATATCCTCATTAGAAATTTCCAGAAGTTATAGTTCTCAGTTCCAAAGAGCAGTTGAGGTCGGTTGGTTGATTGACCTTCATGATGAGCGCTTCCAAATTGTGCCATGTCAGAATCTTTCCCTACAAGTCACCTTTAAGACCAAGATAAGTAGAGCCTAGCTCTGATACCAAATGAAATTTAAATAGGTACACTTAGAAGGGGGGGTTGAATAAGTGTAGGCACAAACTATGTCCAATTTTTTTGTTTCTTGTCAAAAATTCCATGAGTATATAATACGGCAAGCTGGATTACTGATATGGATAGAATGCAGGTTGCTGGATAAATAACAGAATATTCGAGTATAGAATGCAATCACACAAACACCAGAATTTTTACGTGGTTCAACTACTACCCTCTAGAATAGTAGCCTATTCCACGTCCAATACCAACAAGTATTGGAGACTCACTTTTATTCAACTTTTCCAATTACAATAAAAGTTCTATCAAATTTGAACACCTTTGTTCCTTGTGTACCTATGCACCCTTAAGCACATATGCTTTCGTTTAACTTGATTGTAATAAATTATCAACCCAAACAAGATAACCCAATACAATATATATTTAGATATAACAATTAAAAATACAATACTAGAGGTCTAGTATGAAATGATATGCAAGAAAGATATTACCAGAATATATTCGAAACTGCAACTCTGTTCTTAATGCAATCAATATTTATCTCAAAATAATCTCGTAGCTTGTGTGCTATTATTTTTCTATGTTTGTATTTCATGATCAAAACTGCTAGCGAGTTCTGTTTATATACACCTCTTCGAGAGTATGTTTGTTGCACAAATTTGATTCTGTAATTTTGCTCGTTTAAAACTTTTAGCACAAATCATGATATATTCATGTTGTCAATACTTTTAAGACTAATTTATTTTATGGTCTGTTCCAATTTCTAGAAGTCCAGAAATTAGCACCAAATACATTGACACGCTAGTTTCCATATATGTATTGGACCGTTAGACCCAACCAATTAGATTTCCCAAAACATGGCTCATGATTCCTGTATTGCGTATGGGAAAGACTTGATGCATATTTCTCAATTGCATAGATGACAGTCATTATCTTTATATGTGCTGGCATGTTTCCATATATCTTGACATGCATTGGTTCATTAGCCACTTAAGTTGTTTTTTAAAAAAACGTGGGACGAGATAATGATATATGATTTCTGCTATGAATGTGCAGCATGTGTTAATATATGCAATCAACTAGTTACCTTAATTAATTTCCTAAAATTAAGACCCTTGATCTATGACGCAATCTATGCAGCATGATTTATGATGCAAGATATCTGATGTCATGATTTATGCTTACCATAATTTACCTGTTGGCTGGTGTCCATATGTATTGGACCATTGATGACATCCAATTGAATTCCTTTAATCATGGGATCGTGAACTTTGGATTTTTGCATAACTAAGGGTAATTTAATTTAATCAATCTTTTTGTTCTACCGAACAGTATTTGATTCCTTAGCAAGTGTTGAGCAAATAATGGTCATGTATATTATGCGCTAGATAAATTATCATGTGACACCAATTATGAATATGGACGTATATGCAATGCATGTCCTAGAGCCTTATTTTGGAAAGTAATAAATGCTAGGATCTTACATATATTCCTAGGACTCAATTTAGCTTTTCTTTCCTCAAAGACATCTTGACTTTGGACTTTCCTCCTTCATGATCCTGAAATGTTATAAGACATGATTAGTAAGCAATTATGGTCATCATCAAAACATAGGGTGTGACATAAGTCAACAAAATTCGATAATATATATTATATATATATATATATATATATATATATATATATATATATATATATATATATATATATATATATTTACATTCCAGTCAGGCCCGGAGATCACTTCGTGGCTATTTACTACTTTTATATATATATGTACATATATATATTTACGTTCCAGTCACGTTTGAAGATCACTTTGTTGCCTTTTACAGCCTTTATATATATATATATGCGCGCGCGCGCACACACACACACACACACACACACACACACACACACACACATATATATATATATATATATATATATATATATATATATATATATATATTATATATACATTTCCATTTCAAGTCCTGCATGGAGTTTACTTCGTGGATGTTGATCATTTATGTATATATATATAATATATATATATATATATATATATATATATATATATATATATATTATATATATAAAAACTGTTTACAACTTTTATACATATTGCATCGTCATGTGAGCCTAGGAATCATGTGATCACAGATTCAGTTTCTGAATCTAGATTCAGTTCCCATGATGGACATTTTCAGCTGCAACCAGCTTGTAAATAATTCATGGTGTCTGAATTTCCTTATATAAATCTTTTGCCCACAAGGAGTTCGGCGATGCTATGTACCTTATTTTTCTCGAAGATGTCTCGCATCTCGAAAATAATAAAAGCAATCAAGCCGAACACATAATAAAATGGAAATATCAAAGGCCTCAATTACTATTGAGCATAATGGTTTGAAAAACCTGTTTTACAAAACATTACTGCAATATCTCGTTAAAATTAAACTGTTATACAAAATTCAAACCCTTTGTATATAGGTGCAAACGAGGCATAACACTACTTCTAGACAACTGCACATAGACCCCCCCCCCCACACACACACACATTCATATAAAAGTTTAAATTAAAAAGTGGCAGTCACTGTGTTACCACGGATGTCGGAGGGTGCCTAACACCTTCCCTCCACATAATCAAGCCCCCGGACCCTAATGAATCTTGGTTTCACAGACCAGTTATACAATGTCACATCACTAGGTCTATGTGCAAATCTTTTCTCGGTTGAGTTGGTGCAACCATTTAAAAATACCTACTGACGACTCTTACAGTCCAATTGTTGACATATAATGTCGAACCTTTTCACAACTTATTTTTTCAAACAAATCTCACCTAACATGAGAACACCAAAAGACATGAACAGAAAAGGGACAATTAAAAATCCCGACGTCGACAGGTGGCGACTCCGCTGGGGACATCCAGTAAGAGGGCTTAAGCCGATATTAAAAGCTTTTCAAAACTTTTATCTACTTGTGTATGGATGTTGAATTTACATTTGAATGAATCTGTACTAATGCATTTACTTACTGCACTTAGTGCTTCGCACTATATCTGCCAGTGATATTAGTGCTTTACACACGTCATCATTTCCATACGGCGAGACACGATGTATGTGAATGTATGTTGTGTGGTCCCTCCACTAGGAGGCTATCCTGTTGGTGTTTGATTACTGAACTCGTAGGGAGGCTAATTCCAACAAGGCTCAGTAAAGGTACACCGAGATTCGCTCCAATTGAAAGACCGGATTAACTTCCCGTTAAGTAAATTACGAGAATTTGGGAACCTTCATGCCAAAAAGTCGCGAGAGTAGCCTAAGATAGGTCAACCTCTGATAAACCAAACGCAGAGGAAAGTCTCTTTATAACTTCCCATTTCAATTATTTGTAATTTCAATTACCTGTAATTTTATTTCCATGTCAATCTCAATGTAATGGAAAATATAAAGGAATATGTGTACATGCATTCCCTTTTTATATCAAAACATGTCATGCTATCTTGTCATTAAAACAATTGACATCCATTTTGCAGGATAATACTCCTAAACGGACACATTACATAGCATGTAACATTTCCTACATTCCCTCAAGACTAAACTACATAAGTATTTTTGTAGGCAAACAATTGGCCCTGTTACCCGGTTAAAGTCCAAAAAGGCATTAAGCCTACAGCCAAGCATGACTACATCTGGCCAATCTAATCCTACTCCTGTCTCTCACGAGGAGTTCGAAGGATTAAGCAACCAAATTACAGAGTTTTCTGTTCTGCTCAAAGAACTACACAAGTACACTCAGGGTCCACAAATACCCATCAACACAGAATCCTCTGCACATGGAGGAACCCAAGGTCCGGACAAAGAAGTTCTAACGCCTGAGTCTGATAAAACCAACAAAACCCCTGAAATCACCCATCTTAAAGAAGATCCAGACAACGGTGATATTAGGAAGAAAGTTTTACAAATGGAAGAGACCATTCGGTCCATTAAAGGGATTGGAGCACACGGGAGTGTTTCATATTCAGACCTTTGTATCTTCCCGGGGTTCATTTTTCGGAAAAGTTCAAGACTCCCGATTTTGAGAAATATGATGGATTGGGAGATCCTTACACGCACTTAAAGGTATTCATTAGAGAGCTCGAATCTTATGCCGAGGATGAAAAGCTCAGAATATAGCTATTTCAGAAAAGTCTGACCAGAGAAGCTAGAGCATGGTACACCAGATTAGATAACTCCAAGATTCATAGCTGGGAGGAGTTAGCCCATGCTTTCCTCAGTAAATACAGCTTTCAAACTCAGATGGCTCCAGACCGATATCAAATTAGTAAGGTCAAGAAACAAATCAATGAGTCTTTCGGAGAGTATGCCCAAAGATGGAGGCGTCTGGCTGCTCAAGTTATTCCCTCTATGGCTGAGTCTGAAATGGTGATGACCTTCATAGACATTCAAGAAGCTGACTTTTATGAGAGGGACTTAACTAGCATAGGCAAGCCATTCTCTGAGATGATTAAACACGGAGAAATGGCTGAAATGGGATTAAAATCAGGGAAGATTCAAGACCTTGCCGGGCTAAAAGCTGTAGCTGAGCACATCCAATCTGGAAGTTATGGAAACAACCCCCGGAGGGCCCATAAGAAGAAAGAAGAGGACGTTTCCTTGATACTACATGGACAAAAATGTAATCTAGACACGCCTATTCAGAGGAGAAACTATTCCCCTTTCTAAGCACAGTCTTTAAACCTTCCATTGCCAAAAAGTGGAGAAGTCAGACGTACCCGAGTGTTCACACCCTTAGGGGATTCACTCGAAAACATTCTAAAACTTCTGACAGCTCAGAAGAAAATTACTCATCTTCTTCCACCAGCCAACCCAAATGGAAAAGGTTTTAATGCAAGCAAGACATGTGCTTACCATACTGGAGCTCCCGGCCATGACACACAGGGTTGTTGGGCCCTTAAGCATAAAATCCAGGATTTAATTAACAATGGTGAGATTGTGGTAACCAAAACCGACCAACCTCACATTCATAACAACCCTCTTCCTCAACACAAGGAAGAGGAGGTTAACATGATTAACTGGAGCAGTGGACAGAGCTCCAACTATGTGGGTGGATCATCCAAAATTAACAAGGATAATTCTGACAAATGAGATTATTCACAGTTCCAGTTCATGATGGAACGAGAAATGAAGGCTCTTGGCGAGACAACACTAAGTCACACGTCAATTATTCAGTCAGGAGCATGCTAGCCTCCTTTCTCTTATTACAAGTACTCTACCACTAGCTCCAAAAAGTGAAACACTGGAGGATAAGATTGAAAATATAGCTAAAGCTAAAGTCGATCGGGACTTCGCCAACAAAATGGAATTCACCTATTTAGGCCAACCGATGGAAGAAAGATGCTGATTAATGAGGGAAAAATCATAGCACTACTTCCTCCAGACAACCCACGATCAGGATGGTTTGATGCTAACGGAGTATGTCAGTACCACTCCCACTCTCACGGTCACAACACTGAAGAATGTTGGGCACTCCGCCATCTTATTCAGAACATGATTGACAGTGATGCCCTACAAATGGCAGATAATAACGCTATATCATTTGAGAGTTGGGACACATTTCCTACAAGACGGAAGGAAGTCGTAGCAGTTATATTCACTGAAGGAGACTTGGTTGCCGTACCACTTACAATTGAACCTATTCAACTCAAAGGTGTTGAAAATCCTTTGAAAGTGGCTGCACCAAAGCCAATAATATTGTCTTTCAGGCCACAATATCCTATTTTCAGCCTACAAAAAGTGTCATGGAAACTATGGAGAGGCTGAAGGATCCACATCCAATACAACTGCTGTAGTGTCGAAAGAAAATTCACCGTATCTTCCTCAACGGGTGATGAAGCCTATCATCAGATCAAAGGGGAAAGTGCCAATGGAGAAGATTGAAGAATTCCTCCGTACTATGGGACACAATGAAGACAAGGTGGTTTTAAGCTTGAAAGAAACTCTACAATAGATTTCTATTCTGGACTTATTTTTCTCCTTAGAGGATCACTAGAAGGTCTTACTGAGAATCTTAGAAGAAGCCCACTTGCCAAAATTAGTGGATATTGAAAAGTTCCATCACCTGGTTGATCACATCTTCTTAACAGTAATGTGATATCCTTCACTGATGATGACATACCTCCCTAAGGGACGGGTCATTGCAAACCATTGCACATAGCAGTAATATCCTCCGGATATGTGGTGGGAAGAGTTCTGATATATGGGGGGGTCATCTTTAAACATCTGCCCCTATGCCACACTGGAGAAAATGAACATCAATCTCAATAGGATCCGAAGCAGCCATACAATTATCAAAGCTTTTGATGGATATAATAAAATACTATCGGAGAGATTGAACTACCTGTGGAGATTGGTCCATATACATTCTGCGTATCCTTTCATGTGCTCAAGATAGCTACAGGATACAATCTACTTTTGGGAAAACCATGCATTCATATGGCTGGAGCCGTCCTGTCCACTCTCCATCAGCATCTCAAATACATCATTAATAGTCGCCTGGTCACTGTTAATGATGAGCTAGAATGTCCTGTACAAAGTGACATACCAATCATCAGTTTCAATGCAACAGTTGAGCCTGTTAGCTTCTAGGCCCTTGAGGTGAGCAACACTCACTATCAACCTATTGGGGTGCCACCTCTGATACCCAGAGTTTTTGCCGAGGTAATGTCGGCAAGTCAAGGGATGATATCCTTGGGGTTTTAACCTGGACAAGGGTTAGGAAAGGATCATCAGCGCATCAAGATGATATCCCAGACGATGATTGTCCAGACATCATGGTCATCATTCAAGAGGTGGAGGATGACAACAACCCCTTCATCACAGCTGCCCACCAGAACTTCACCCTTGGCAATTGGAGTAGCACTCCTTGCATTTGCCGACAAGGGTAAAAAGGGCAGAAACTTCCTCTGCTCTATAGATGACAATAACTATTTATTTTTGTTGTACATTATTAGCAATTGTTTTTGTCATTTCATGCTAACACTTTGTACGATTGAACAGTTTCATATATTAAGTGAAAGCATTTTGTTTCAGGACTCTAAAGTTAGATGTGCCTAAAATTGCTGATAAGGTGCCTATTCTTCACAAGGACTGTAACTTTGATGTAAAGTTGGACTCAGACTTGATGGAGATTAAACAAGAGGACGATAAGATACCTTAGGAGATCAAAGAATGGGTCGAAGACAAACCCAAGCCAAATCTTGATCAAATCACCTCTTTCAACCTCGGAACCTCAAAAAACCCCCAGCAAATCCAGATTGGTACTGACCTTACTCCAAACAAAAGGAATGACATGGTTACTCTCTTAACCCAATTCCAGGATGTGTTTGCATGGTCTCATAAAGACATGGTCAGTTTGTCCACTGACATTATCATTCATCGCCTCCCCATCAAAGAGGGATTCAAGCTAGTCAAGCAAAACTAAGGCGATTAAAGCCTGATTGGAGTTTTAAACTTGAAGAAGAAATTGTGAAATAATTTCAAGCCGGAATCATTATGGTGTCAACATACCCTGAGTGGCTATCCAACATAGTCCCCGTGCCTAAGCCTGGAGGAAAGGTGTGAGTTTGCGTGGACTATAGGGATCTGAACAAAGCTTCTCTCAAAGATAGCTTTCCCGTGCCATTCATCCACATACTCAATGACAATACAACTCAGTATGACATGTACTCCTTTGCTGATTGCTTTGTGGGGTACCATCAAATCATGGTTGCTTAAGATAGTCATGAGAAAATTACATTCATCACTCCTTGGGGAACCTTTTGCTACAGATAGTTGTCATTCAGCCTCATCAATGCCTGAGCTACCTATCAGCAATTCATGATGGCTCTTTTCTATGATCTAATGCACAAAGAGATAGAGATCTATGTGGATGACATAGATTCTCCCACGATCAGGATGGTTTGATGCTAACGGAGTATGTCAGTACCACTCCCAACTCTCACGGTCACAACATGAAGAATGTTGGGCACTCCGCTATCTTATTCAGAACATGATTGACAGTGATGCCTACAAATGGCAGATAATAACGCTATATCATTTGAGAGTTGGGACAATTTCCTACAAGACGGAAGGAAGTCGTAGCAGTTATATTCACTGAAGGAGACTTGGTTGCCGTACCACTTACAATTGAAACCTATTCAACTCAAAGGTGTTGAAAATCCTTTGAAAGTGGCTGCACCAAAGCCAATAATATTGTCTTTCAGGCCACAATATCCTATTTTCAGCCTACAAAAAGTGTCATGAAATATGGAGAGGCTGAAGGATCCACATCCAATACAACTGCTGTAGTGTCGAAAGAAAATTCACCGTATCTTCCTCAACGGGTGATGAAGCCTATCATCAGATCAAAGGGGAAAGTGCCAATGGAGAAGATTGAAGAATTCCTCCGTACTATGGGACACAATGAAGACAAGGTGGTTTTAAGCTTGAAAGAAACTCTACAATAGATTTCTATTCTGGACTTATTTTTCTCCTTAGAGGATCACTAGAAGGTCTTACTGAGAATCTTAGAAGAAGCCCACTTGCCAAAATTAGTGGATATTGAAAAGTTCCATCACCTGGTTGATCACATCTTTAACAGTAATGTGATATCCTTCACTGATGATGACATACCTCCCTAAGGGACGGGTCATTGCAAAACCATTGCACATAGCAGTAAATATCCTCCGGATATGTGGTGGGAAGAGTTCTGATATATGGGGGGGTCATCTTTAAACATCTGCCCCTATGCCACACTGGAGAAAATGAACATCAATCTCAATAGGATCCGAAAGCAGCCATACAATTATCAAAGCTTTTGATGGATCCCGATAAAATACTATCGGAGAGATTGAACTACCTGTGGAGATTGGTCCATATACATTCTGCGTATCCTTTCATGTGCTCAAGATAGCTACAGGATACAATCTACTTTTGGGAAAACCATGCATTCATATGGCTGGAGCCGTCCTGTCCACTCTCCATCAGCATCTCAAATACATCATTAATAGTCGCCTGGTCACTGTTAATGATGAGCTAGAATGTCCTGTACAAAGTGACATACCAATCATCAGTTTCAATGCAACAGTTGAGCCTGTTAGCTTCTAGGCCCTTGAGGTGAGCAACACTCACTATCAACTATTGGGGTGCCACCTCTGATACCCAGAGTTTTTGCGAGGTAATGTCGGCAAGTCAAGGGATGATATCCTTGGGGTTTTAACCTGGACAAGGGTTAGGAAAGGATCATCAGCGCATCAAGATGATATCCCAGACGATGATTGTCCAGACATCATGGTCATCATTCAAGAGGTGGAGGATGACAACAACCCTTCATCACAGCTTCCACCAGAACTTCACCTTGGCAATTGGAGTAGCACTCCTTGCATTTGCCGACAAGGGTAAAAAGGGCAGAAACTTCCTCTGCTCTATAGATGACAATAACTATTTA